>OY757143.1:7837543-8201844 GCA_963583835.1 Drosophila immigrans
TAACTGTTATTTTGCAACTAAATAATAGCATACATTTTAATTAATGTTTATTAACAATACTTTTTAGGAACTTTAAAAGAAATGTTTTAATAACTTAATAAAAACACATACATATGTACATACATATATGTAATTATTTCATAAAATGGAAATAACACAATAATAATTATTGTTATTCGAATTTATGTATCAAAGAAATGCAAAAGAACTTATTAAAAAATACATACTAAATACTAATATACCGATAAATCCTTATGTATGTATATAATAAATAAATATTTTTAAATCACTCATTGATAATAAATAAAATAGCAATGAAGTAATTATTATTTTTAAGCACAATTTACTTTTGAATAATCCTAAACTTATTGTAATTTAAATATGTTCAGAGATAAATTCAAAGAGATCTATTGCTCAAATAATATAACAAAATTTATAAAATAGTATATAAAAAATATAATGAATAGTAAGATAATAATAATGACAATCTTTAACGGGGATCGTTACCCGCAATCTAATGCAAATCAGACCAACACTCTACCATCAGAGCCAACGCAATCCTTGTAAAAAGTTCGCTAAGTTGCAACCTAGTATGACACGAGCAACAAAAGTCATCTTCGTTCTCAAGTCTTTCGTCTCGGAAGAACAAAAACGACTTGCGCTAGCCGCTTGTCGCGCAGTTGCAAAACTTCATACGTATACGCATACTCATATGAACCAACGTGTACATACACACACGCATACATAGAAACGATAGCACAGCGCAACGAAATACACCCGTGCTCATCGTTCCGCAGTCGATCCGCGACTGAAGTAAATTCGTTGCTGTTAGCTGTGCACTGCTCCAGATGTTCGAAATTCGAAATCAGCCGTGCACTCAGCGGTTGTTGTATTCGCTTGGGGTGCTAATAATGCTGTTTCAAGTGAAATCACTTTTTTCGCCATTTGACACATCTATGTGTTCTTTGGTTAGTGGTTGAACTGTTGTTTATAATTATTGTTTTTTGTTTTTTTTTTTTTTTTTTTTTTTTTTTTTTTTTTTAATTAGATTATTCAATATAATGTTTTGCAAAACTTCTAGCACTTTCGTTTTTATAGGAAAACCTTTTGGATTTATATTTCCAACGAATTCTAGAGAGGTTTTATTTTTTTTCCACTTGGGTATAATCGCGCCACAGTTTTATTTGTTGGGTAACTTGGCGGATTGAATTTAAGTTCACGCGAGTTGTTGGTTTCGCGATTCTTTAGCGGATAACAGAAGTTGCGGGAATTGAATAGTCTAGCTATCGCATCAAGATTTCTGTTATCCTACCGGCTGCGCCACTTACGTATTTTATACTTTAATATTTGATTGAGTGGAATAAATGACCGGGCTAGAGGGCCTAAGGTCAACGCTGAAGATAATTTAACTCGAATAAGAAATAAAACACAAGAGCGAATTTCAATGTTCGTGCACTTTATTAAAAATCAGCTTAAGACTAAATACAATGAATGAATTTTTTCTTGAACAGACCTGGGTTTTGTTGCATAAATGCATGTCAGCAATTTTTGTAGTTATGCGCATGCTTTCTGGCTATTGAAATATGATCAAGTTGTTATGTTTGTTTATTTGTGGAGTTGACAAGTAGCGATGCATAGCATGTACTTATGTCACTATATGTATAACAAAAAGGGTTTTTATCTGGAAATTTCTGGAAATTCCAAAAAAAGTCAGTTGCAAAGCATGCAAAAGGCTCTCATAAAATAGAACCGCAAACTGCTGCGTCGCGACGCAAAATCATTTACGATCAATAAAGGATGTGGGGTAAAAACACTCGAATTATTGCCTAACCATTCGAATCATTTACGACATATTGGGGTGGATTTCGAATTTTGTCACAAGTGCAAGAATGATCGGTTGCCGAAATGCAAGACACTCGTCAAGCACAAGTGTTTGAATCACGAGTAGCAAATTGATTCGGCCCCGAAAAGGCACACACAAGTTGTGACCGAGTGGCCGAAGCGCAAGCACTCGCAATACTCGGGACAATAATGTGTGTGTGTGTGTCTTGAATTTTGCTTAATGGTGCGAGTAGCATCTCAACACAAAATTTCATGAGTGTGAGTAGTTGACCTTTGACGTTCTCTGGTCCCGACCTAAATCCAATTGAAAACTTATGGTCAATTGTGAAGCGACGGCTCAGGCCATGTCAATCGGCCCAAAGCAACCTTGACGATCTCTAAAGACGCGTGGAGATTGAATGGAACCAAATTCCGAAAGAAATTATTGAGAACATAGTTAAGAGTATGCCGAAGCGCATAAAAAATGTAATAGACAATAAGGATCTTTGGACCAAATATTAATTTGGTATTTTTTTTTTAGATTTTTTCTTAAAATGTGCAAAACTGAGTGCATGCCTTTTGTTTTCTTTTTTTTTCACTCTCTTAAATTTTTTCTTGTATTGTAGAATTTAAGTCTATTTCTTACAAATTGAATAAGTAATCGAGAAAAAAACAAGTAAGAAAGCTACAATCGAGAGTGCTCGACCGTATGATACCCGCAACCCATTTCAAGAGAAAACAAAAAACTTAAATATTTTAACAAAAAATATACCAATAAATATACTGAAACTTGTTTTTTTTATATATTTGAAAATAGCGAGTAAAAATCCATAACACCGACATGGTCAGACTGTCAACTAAACAAACAAAGGGCGAGCAGCTGCAAGTGAATCTAGCATATAAAATTGATTCTTTAATAACTTCCTTGTTTTTCATTCGATCTCAACCAATGACTTGCAATTTCTTGCGCTTTGTTTGTTTAGTTGACAGTGCTTTTCCAGTTTTTGGGGGCGGAAAGGGGCGAGGCAAAAATCTAAAACAAACTGAAAAAGTCGTAATAATGGACCTAGAGCATTGAATGCGTGTCCCAGTGTGCCTAAGTTCGAATCAGGCTTGCAACATTTTTGACATTTAATTTTTGTATTTTTTTTTAGCAAACTTAACATGTTTTCTAAATATTTATACTCGCTACCCATATGGTAGGTATAACATAGTGCCAAAAGAAAATGTACGTCACAGGCAGAAGGAGGCATCTCCGACCCCATAAAGTATATATCGGGAAGCAATCAATTCAAAGAAGTACAGAATTGTCGCGAAGTTCTAAGTTCTGGGAAGTACCGAATTCATGCGAAAGGCATAGCAGCAGAGACGGTGGTAGTCTCTGCTGGTGAGTGAGGTCCGTTGACGAGTTACCGAAAGTTGTGAGACAGAAAGAGATGACGATATAGGCTCAACTTGAGAGGGAGAATGCTGAGAGAGCAGGGTTGAGCATAATGATCGATGAGAGTAGAGTTAGTCTAAATTCGGTAACGAATGTGAGCGGAACTCGCTGTGCTGTCGCATCAATTATAAAACTTAAGTGACAATGGATGAAATTTCTCCGCCTCCGACATCAGAAGTGGGATCGCCTTCGCCACAAGAGCACAGCTCCGCTCAATATATGAAAGCGCTGCAAGAGCAAAACAAAAATCTCATGGAAATTATAAAAGCCATGCTGGCGTCAAGAGCCTCGGCGTCAGATGGAAAGACCACGCATGTGACTCTGCCCAATTTTAATCCCGATGGCGCTGGAACAGATGCATCAGCATGGTGCACTACGGTCGATTTAATCTTCGCAGATAATGCGCTTGAAGGAGGCGCCCTAGTAATAGCACTTAGCAAAGCGCTGGAAGGCAGTGCTTCGCAATGGCTGTCCCAGGTATGCTTTGCTGGCATCACCTGGACCCAATTCAAGGAACTGTTCATCCAGCGATTCGTGGGCATTGAGACAACGGCAGCCGTACTGATTAATGTTTTAAACGGGCATCCCAGATCTGGATAAAGCTTTGCTGAATATGGCAGTCGCATAGTTACGCTATTACTATCCAAATGGAAATCTACGGAGCTGGAGGAGATTGCGGTGTCAATAGCGTTAGCCCACATAACACAAATTGACAATACTTTGCTGCGTTGGGTTTTTACGACCAACGTGACAACGCGTAATGAACTACAGCGGCAGCTGCAGGCTTACGCCTTCAAGAAGCGTAAAAACGAAAATGATGAATATTCGTCAAGCTCGGACAAGAAGAAACCACGAATGCAGTCGCAGGTAAAATGCCATTGTTGCGGAAAAATTGGCCACAAATACGCCCAATGCCGCGATCGCATGGAGAGCTCATCCTCCACCAAAGGAAAGAATTGCAGTGGAAGCAGCGTGTCCGTATTAAAGGAGCGTTCAAACATAAAATGCTACAAGTGTGGTGAGGTTGGACATATTGCTTCTGTATGCCCCAAAGGTAGTACCAGTGGAAACTTCGAGTACAAGGAGAAGCAAGTGGACATATGTCAAGTTCTTCAGCCCAAAGGCTTATTCTATCAAAGGGGTGAGACCTTTCCATTTTTTTTTGACTCAGGTGCCGAGTGTTCTTTGATAAAAAAAAAATTTAGTAACAAAATTGCTGGAAAAAGATTAAATAATTTAATTGTACTACGAAGAATTGGCGACAATATTGTTAAGAGCCATTTGCAGATTTTGTCTACGGTTCAAATATCACAATTTAATTTAGAAATTTTGTTTCATGTCGTATTAGACAATTATTTAAAGCATGACATCATGATTGTACAAGAAATATTCCAGCTTGGTTTTGGTGTTATGATCGAAACAGACAAATTTAATATTTACAAAACTAAGATTATTAATGCTATACATGAAAATACATCCAATTTTGAAAATTTACTTGACAGCAACATAGAATTAAGTGAAATTGATAAATGTAAACTAAAAAACATATTGGAAAAATACTCTGACAATTTAATAAATGGAATCCCAACTAAGCGCGTAACCACAGGAACATTAGAAATTCGTTTGATAGACGAAAATAAAACTGTTCAAGGGCGCCCTTATCGGCTCAGTGCAGATGAAACACTATTAGTTAGAGAAAAAATAGACCAAATGATTAAATCCAGTGTGATCCGTCCAAGCAATTCGCCATTTGCAAGTCCAATGCTATTAGTTAAAAGAAAAGATGGCAGCGACAGACTGTGCATTGATTATCGTGAGCTAAATTCAAACACAATCTCAGATAAATACCCGTTGCCATTGATTTCTGATCAGATAGATCGCTTGCGAGGCGCCAAGTATTTTTCTACTTTAGATATGGCCAGCGGATTTTATCATTTAATATAAAGAAGTGTGCTTTTCTTCGCACAGGAATAGAGTACCTTGGATTCTATATTAAAGATGGTGAAATTAAACCGAATCCAAGTAAGATAGAAGCCCTGTCGGTTCTGTCGCCACCATCCACTGTAACGCAGTTAAGGCAATTCACAGGCTTGGCATCGACTTCAGACAATTTGACCCGCGGTTCTCAGAGCAGATGAAGCCGCTCTATGAGTTGACCTCCAAACCTTTAAACGTTTGATTGGAAAGATAAGCATGAGCAGATCCGACAGAAGATTATCGAAGTACTGACGTTTGACCCTGTACTGACAATCTTTGACCATGAACTCCAAATCGAATTGCATACAGATGCCAGTGCTGATGGGTAAGGCGCAATGCTAATACACAAAATTTATTGTGCACACCGATTGCAATTCACTAAAAGCGACTCAAAAGAAAGCTGAATTGACCCCAAGAGTACACCGCTGGTGGGCGTATTTACAGGCTTTTGATTTTAGCGTCGAGTATAGAAAGGGTAGCCAGATGGCACACGTGGACTTTCTATCGCGCAATCCAATTTCTGTAGTTGCAACTGGCATCAGTAGAGCAGCAGAAGTTCGTGTAGATCTAGCAACGATAGCAAATAATTGACTGACAGCCGAACAGCAACGAGATGGTAGCATAATAAAAATCATGGACCAATTAAATAGCGAAGCTATAGAGTCAGATGTAATGAAAACTTATGAAATTAGAACTGGGCTATTATATCGCAAGATACAACGTAATGGAAAGACTCGTTGTTTACCAGTGATTCCTAAGGCGTTTAGGTGGTCTGTCATAAACCATGTACACGAGGCTATGATGCATTTAGGATGGCAGAAGACTCTAAACAAGGTTTATGAAAAATTCTGGTTTGAGCATATGTCTAAATATGTCAAGAAGTTTGTTGAAAATTTCATAACCTGCAAATTGTTTAAGCCGCCTTCAGGAAAGGCACAAATGGAGTTGCACCCCATACCTAAGATTGATATACCTTGGCATACTATCCACGTAGATATAAGTGGCAAGCTCAGTGGAAAAAATGACCTGAAGGAATATATTATTGTCCAGATAGATGCATTTACAAAGTTTGTTCACTTGTATCACACCCTTAATCTAGACTCAGAAAATTGCATTAAAGCCGTGAAGTCCGGTATATCTTTCTTTGGAGTTCCCAGTCGAATCATCGCAGATCAAGGCAGAAGCTTTGCAAGTAATAAATTCCGTGAATTTTGCTCAACGAATAAAATTGACTTGCACTTAATAGCCACGGGCGTAAGCCGTGCCAATGGACAGGTGGAACGTGTCATGAGCACACTAAAAGCTATGCTAACTGCTGTAGAAACTAGTGAACGTTCTTGGCAGGATGCATTGCAAGATATCCAGTTAGCCATGAATTGCTCTACAAATATAGTAGAGTTACAAAATCTAGTGCTCTAGAGTTGCTAATAGGGAAAGAGACTAGGCCTTTTGGTATGCTGAACATAAATGAAGAAGATAATATAGTGAATAGAGAAAATGCTAGAATAAAAGCTAAAGAAAATATGGAGAGTAATGCACGATACGATAAAGAAAGATTTGACAAAAATAAGGCGAAAGTTATTGCGTATAACGTAGGGGATCATGTTTTACTGAAAACTGAATAGCGTCATCAAACAAAACATGATCCCAAGTTCAAGGGTCCGTTTCAGGTGGTTAAAGTATTAGATGGAGATCGATTTGAATTAAAATCATTAGTTAATAAGCGAACGTATAAATACTCACACGAGTCTCTGAGAGCGCTACCAAACAGACAGATAATGAGCGAATTAACAGGAGAATTCCAAAGTAATTATGTGTCCCAAGAGGGGAAAGAGCATGAAGACGGCACAAGTGAATGTGCGTCTGTATCCCAAGAAGGGAAAGAGCATGAAGACGGCACAAGTGAATGTGCGTCTATGTCCCAAGAGAGGAAATGTTGACCGCAGTATAGCAGCTGTCTCGCTGGGTCGAACAGTGTTATGGAGGAGGTCTTGGTGACCTGGTGCATATGTATGTTTGCGCGGCAATGATGAATAAAATTAATTGACAAATTTAAGTTATGTAAACGATGAATTGTTTAGAATTAAGAATGGCTCTGTATAAATTTGTAAAAACAAAAGAAAAAAAAAAAAAAATGATGAAAAGTTTAGGTTAATTTTTGGAACTGTCTGTAGAAAGCGACTCATGTAGTTTGTAACTGCATAAGAGAACAATGATTAAAAAACAATCAATAAATAAATTAACTTTAAGGCTTTGAATATGAAAACCAATATAACCAATTTTTTCTTGACTTGTTGGCAATCTAGAAATTCAACACACAGGGACAGTGTGATAGGTCAGGATGGCCGTGTCGGGAAGCAATCAATTCAGAGAAGTACAGAATTGTCGCGAAGTTCTAAGTTCTGGGAAGTACCGAATTCATGCGAAAGGCATAGCAGCAGAGACGGTGGTAGTCTCTGCTGGTGAGTGAGGTCCGTTGACGTGTTACCGAAAGTTGTGAGACAGAAAGAGATGACGATATAGGCTCAACTTGAGAGGGAGAATGCTGAGAGAGCAGGGTTGAGTGACAATGGATGAAATTTCTCCGCCTCCGACATATATATATTCTTGATCAGTGTCAACAGCCGAGACGATATAGCCATGACCGTCTGTCCGTCTGTCTGTCTGTATGAACACCTGGATCTCAGAGACTATAAGACAGAGAGACAGCAAATTTTGTACATAGGCTCCTGCATTCCTTACGCAGATCATGTATATTTGAAAAGTTGGTCGAGCACACGCGACTGTAGCTTTCTTACTTGGCTTTGAGGGGTCCAAATTGGACCCAAGATTTGATAAACATTGTGCAAAAACCTTGGATGCAGTGATAACACATGTTATTATTCAGTGTCGCACGAGACAGTGATAAAAACGGATAGGCTGTAATTACCAATTGCATCGATTCTTTTTCATTTTCCTTTTGTTCTTTAAATATATACGGAGATTCAATCAAGACAAAACGTGCAATAACAAGTAAGAAAACTACAGTCGAGAGTGCTCGACCGTATGATACCCGCAACCCATTTCGAGAGAAAAAAACAAATTTTAATGATATTTTAACAACAAATATACCAAAAATATACTGAAACTTGTGTTTTGTGTGTATATATTTGAAAATAGCGGGAAAAAATCCACAACACCTACATGGTCACACTGTCAACTAAACAAACAAAGTGTGAGCAGCTGCAAGTGAATTTTGCATACAAAATGGATTCTTTAATAACTTCCTCGTTTTTTATTCGATCTCAACCAAATTCACAGGAGTCATTCAGACTATCATTGTTATTATGCATACCAAAATTCAATGCTCTAGGTCTATTATTACGGCTTTACAGTTTTTGGGGGCGGAAAGGGGCGTGGCAAAAATCTAAAACAAACTTGATCTGCGTAAGAGCTACATGAATACTGTCACCAAATTTGATATCTCTAGGTCATTCACACACTTAAAACGTCCATATGCACTGGGCACAACAATTTTGATAAATAATTTCACGAATAACTTTTGTTCTACTTATCCGATTTGTACCAAAATTACAGGGTATATTAAGAGTGTCAAGCGCAGATGGGTTACCAAATTACACATCATTACACAAAGAACTTTTGGAGTTATTGCTTATTGTGGGCGAAGGGGGCGTGGCATCCAACTTTTGAAATAAACTTGACCTGCGTAGGGTATGAAGGAACCTTTTTGCCAAATTTGGTGTCTCTATGTCTTATAGTCTCTGAGATCCAGGTGTTCATACAGACGGACAGACGGACAGACGGACAGACGGACATGGCTATATCGTCTCGGCTGTTGACGCTGATCAAGAATATATATACTTTATGGGGTCGGAGATGCCTCCTTCTGCCTGTTACATACATTTTCTGTTGGCACTAAGTCATAATACCCTTCTACCCTATGGGTAGCGGTTATAAAAATGGTCTAAACAAAACTTTCGCACTTGTTCGAATTTACATTGAAATATTTCAAAATATTATTAGTAAATTTAAAATTCGCTGATATTAGATTAATTTAATTTTGGTTGACCTTCCTGAAAATTGCCCATATCCATGTAGCCACAACGAAAACTTTGAACCGTTGTTTGTTGACTTAAAATTTTGACGTGTGCAAAATGCCTAAGAACACGATTGCAAATAAAATATATATATGATTTCTAAATGATTGAAACTCTATTGTCTTTAGATTTTTAATATAATATAATATATTTAAAGTCTTAAGGTTGAAAATTTGTTTCAAAAAATTTCGTTTTTTTTTGTTTAAAAAGTCATAACATTTTACTTAGTTTTCTTTCGTTTCACAAATAAGACAATTACGTTCAAAAGAGGAATCATTTTGAATTTTTTAAATTGGAGAGAAATTACGATCTCTATCGTGTTCATAGTCAGTGCACCTCGAACCCGAGGAGGTGTCTCAGCATTACGGACTTTTCATTTTAACTTTATTTTTTTTTTTTAACTTTAATATTAGCACTAAATACACCAGCAGTTTCATGACGATTGCTGAAATCCTTCTATTAAAACATAAATCTTGAAAAACTCTTAATTTTTTACGTTTATTACATATTATTATAACTGAATGTCAACAGAAAACATTTTAACATACATTTTAACCGAAAAAGGCCTCTCCGACACCATAAGGTATATAGTAATTATAATTTTCGGATGCGAGTTTTATTTATAAGATTTCTTTATTCACTAAATTTTTTTATTGAAATTCAATGCAAACGTTGCTCATAGACCAATTACAATTTTCTGTATTTTTCTTTAACCGATGGTCAGAATTAGTAGAGTGCTTGATACGTGGGGACCGGTTCTGGAAATTGTATTTTATTCTAATTGTTGAATGCAATCAGATGTGGGCATGCTCGCAGACCGTCGTTCATCCATACCAACGCCAATACATCGGTGATGATGATGATTCCGTCGTCATTCCATGTCGTCATCCACGTGACTCTGATGAACCACTTCACCCGCAAGAAGCATGATTTTGGTCCTCACATTCGGCAACTATATTGCTATCCAATTGCAGCACATGATTCTTTTGTGATACTCGATGCGGTCATGCTTAATTGTAGGAAATGTAATTATAAAATTAGTTATGTTTGTGGGATATTTGTGAGCTCCTCACGCTAAACGGACTTCAAGTTTTTTGAGTTAAAATGTTTGGCAAGGGTTATGGAGAATATTATGTTTTGCAACAACATCAACACTATTTTTGGTGTGGTAAAAGCGTTTCGAACAAGTTGGTTATCTTTCGGGGTTTTCAGAATATGGTTGACGATGGTCATCCATTAGTTGGTTATCTGAGAGAGCATACAAAATGGCCCAACACAAACACGAACTAAGCGTTCGCACGTAACACCGACAGAAGTCACTTTTTTTGAAAACCTTCTAAATCGCTGATTTTAGCGAACCTTGATTAAAAGTTGTGATGCAATTAATTTTTATTATGTTATGTATTGCTTTTTTTTCAAAAAGTTTTTTATTTGACTTAAAAAAACAAGTAAGAAAGCTACAGTCGAGAGTGCTCGACCGTATGATACCCGCAACCCATTTCGAGAGAAAACAAAAAACTTTTTTGATATTTTAAAAATAAATATACCAAATATACTAAAACTTTTTGTTTGTTTATATTTGAAAATAGCGGGTAAAAATCCACAACACCGACATGGTCACACTGTCAACTAAACAAACAAAGCGCGGGCAGCTGCAAGTGAATTTTGCATATAAATTTGATTTTTTAATAACTTCCATGTTTTTCATTAGATCTCAACCAAAATCATTGAGAATACAATTATTATTATGCATACCAAAATTCAATGCTCCAGGTCTTTTATTACGGCTTTTAGGGGCGGAAAGGGGCGTGGCAAAAATTTAAAATAAACTTGATCTGCGTAGGACCTATAGGAGTACTGTCACGAAATTTGGTAGCTCTAGCTCTTATAGTCTCTGAGATCTAGGTGTTCATACAGACAGACAGACGGACAGACGGACATGGCTATGTCGTCTCGGCTGTTGACACTGATCAAGAATATATATACTTTATGGGGTCGGAGATGCCTCCTTCTGCCTGTTACATACATTTTCTGTTGGCACTAAGTTATAATACCCTTCTACCCTATGGGTAGCGGGTATAATTAAGTAAATGTCGCATGGTTTTTTGTTCTCGACCATAAGATACCCCTTACCCATTTCGAGAGAATACAAAATACTAAAATGATATTTGGACAAAAAATATACCAAACAAATACACTGAAATTTGTATATTTGTAGATATATGAAAAAAAAATCCAATATATACCGACATGTTCACACTCTCAACTAAACAAACAAAGCACAAGCAGCTGCAAGTGAATTTTGCCCTATAAAGTTGATTCTTTAATAACTTCCAGTTTTTCATTCGAAAAATTCATTGCATACCAAAATTCAAGGCTTTAACTCTATTATTACGGCTTGTATAGTTTTCTGGGGCGGAGAGGGGTAATTTAACAAATAAATTTTTTTCTACTAATCAGATTTTTACAAAAGTTAGAGGGTATATTAAGAGTTTTAAGAAGAGATAGCTAACCCAATTATATACCCATTGCGTAGAAGGGTATTATAACTTAGTGTCAAAAGAATATGTAGCTAACAGGCAGAAGGAGCCATCTCCGACCCCATAAAGTATATATATTCTTGATCAGTGTCAATAGCCGAGACGATATAGCCATGTCCGTCTTTCTCTAAGAGCCAGATCTACGAAATTAAAAAAAAAACACAAGTTATGACTGAACGCAGATCAAGTTTGTTTTAGAATTTTGCTACGCCCACTGCAGCCTTTAAAAACAAACTTTAAAGGTGATGCCGACTAGCTGTAGCTGTGACCATCATGGACGTTCCCTGAAAATTTGAGTGTAATCGCTTGAAAAACATGGAAGATATAAGCCAAAAAAGATTTTTATTTCGCCTTTCTTACGCCTAATTGTATGAAACCACTTGCAGCTAAGTAGACAACAGACTTTTTAAAGTTATGTATGTTATTTATAATAGATATAATAGTTAAAAGCACTTAAAAAATGCCTAGTAATAAAAAATTCAAAATTGAGAAAAACAATTTCCCAAAGTGTGCTCCAAATTTCGCAATTGTGTTGTAAAACCCATACAATGGGAACTTTTTTCTTATTAGAACGCTTAGAACAACGTTTTTTTGGTGGCGGAGTGGTTAGAGCGCACGTATGCGTGTCGCAGTGTGTCTGAGTTCGAATCAGGCGTGTACAATTTTTGACATTTAATTTTTGTATTTTTTTTTTGCAAACTTAACAAGTTTTTTAAATTATTTTCGAGCCCTGGGTATTTTACAGACGAGCACACTCGACTGTAGCTTTCTTATTTGTCTAAAATTAGTTTGGTTGGTCCAATTTGGACAGAAGATTTTATAAATATTGGGAAAACACCTTGGATGCAGGGATAACACATGTTATTACTTAGTGACGTACGAGACTGTGATAAAAACGGATAAGCTGATAGGAAATTTGACGTATTTACCAATTTCATCGATTTCGTTTGTTTGAAATTATATTGGCTCACGTTGAAGCTGAAAGTCATTTGTTACAGGCGGTTATGTAGTGCAAATGTTCTGGCTCGGTCTTCATCATAAGGTGTATATGCAGCTTGAGGAGTTGTAATGTGAGCAGCGATGACAAAGACGGACGCCAGTGTGTTGACAAAGTTGTCGATGCCAGTTTTAAGTTTAAGTCCAGGATTTATATCAATATGAGAGGTTAGATATTTCCTATAAGAGATCCAATTGGTTTTGTGTGAAGTCAATCCAGTCGATTGATCTACAGTTATTGGATAACGGAGTAGGTTAATCAGAACAGGCGCTTGATCAGATGAAAGATCCAAAAGGCTTTCGGCGTTAATCAGGTTCCTTGGAATGTTTTTAGTGATTGCGAAGTCAATTAAATCGGGCAGTTTTTTTTTGGGTCTGTTGGCCAATATGTTGGTCTGCCAGGGGAAACGAGGTCAAGCTTGTTGCTGGCTTTTATAATTGCATTGTAGAGCTGCTTACCATTAGGAGTTACGAGGCGAGATCCCCAGTGTATGTGCTTGGCATTATAGTCTCCTGCTGCTATGAAGTGCTCGACTAATGAGTTAAAGAACTGCATAAACTCAGCTTCAGTTACTGTGAAACGAGGGGGCAGTATACTGCGGCTAGAGTAAGTTGGTTACCACTATCCAGTTTTATTCTTATAGATGTTGCTTGCTAAATCCTTGTAGCGGTGGTGCTTAATTCGGTTTCTAATCAAGATACCAGTTCCACCGTGTGCTTTACCATCGGGATGGTTAGTTGCATAGCAAGAGTAGCCCCTTAAGTTAAAGTTATATTTATTTGTCGATATGTTTGTCGAGCAAGAATTGAGATAACTCAAGTTTATGCTGTGAGACGCCATTGGCATTCCACTTGGATATAAGAAGGGAAGTCATTGATTATTTGAATTGATGTGATACCAACATTTGTATCAATAGGTTTGGCTCTAGTTGAGGTAGTTTAAAGTGCGATGTATTTTGAGAAAGGAAGCTCCAATCCTGATTTTGAAGCACTGGCAAAATCACATATTTTCTTATGGAGTCTTATGGACTCGGAGTCAAAGTCATATGACGATCTAGCTGCGTTCGAAAAGAATACGTCTGGGTGTGATTTATTTTATTTTATTTTTATTTTTATTTTATTTAAAGTCGACTATGAACAGTCGATATTGAAGAAATTAATATAATTAAGATGGTGTAAACCGTGCATTTTCAGAACGCAGCGTAGTCACTCGCTGATGGATTCTACTTTTTAAATCCTTATATAACTACTGGCATATACTGTTCAACGGACAGTGTGAGGAGTCGTGAAGCTCTCCACAAACTACACACACTGGGCGCAGTGTGCAGTATGACCGTGTATGACCATATTATTGACAATTCATACGTTGTACTGGTCCTTTGCGTTTGTGTGGTTCTTCTACAGTGATTCTACGATGTAGTAGAAACTGAAGTTTGTATGTTATATAGGGTGCACTTCGTTTTTCTTAAGAGAACTGTTGTCTGGTTCAAGTTCTACCTCAAAAAGCAGTTGGGGCTTCCTTTCCTTGTTTAAAATGTATGTACATGTCATAGCATTAGGCGTATAATTATATCATTTCTACAATTAAGTCTTGAAACAAAACAGGGATTTATTTTGTTATACATCAGCGACGCGCATGATTTAAAACGTAATCTACAAAATAGCTTAACCATGTAAGTGTGGCTATGAATAAAATGATAAACAAAGAATTAACTGAGCGTGTTAAGAGCACGCCAGGATCAGAGCAGATGGAGCATAGCCAAGGGTGCCATGAGTATTAATTAATTGAATCATGCAGAATCAAAGCTTCTTACGATATGCCAAATGAATGTCGGTTGAACGAAGCATTTTACTATCGCTGCAGCTGTTCGCTGCTGCTGCTGAAAGTGCGACTGCGACTCAAGCGGCGCGTAGCCGCTGCCATCGCCGCCAGCTCGCTGTGTCCATCCATTAGGTGGTCAGGAAGTTGAAGAATCTCGTGCAACTGCTGCTTCAGCTGTTTCGTTTGCGGCCTCTGCGATGGCTGTGACGAGAGCATTCGTTGCAACAAGTCATATTGTTCCGGATACTGAATGCCAAAGTCGGCTGGAGAATGCCACCGGCTCCATTTCGGTGGAGAAGTAAACGTGCAGCTCGAAAAAGATTAAGCCTAGCGAATAAATGTCCACCTTGTAGTCGTAATGCTGGCCGCGCAGCTGCTCTGGCGACATATACAGATGAGTGCCCACCTGTTGTGTGTGCCGCACACTGGAAGGTAGTCCGGAATGATCGCCGCATTCGTCCGAGGTATTAGGTATATCCACAGTATTCGTGACAAGTCCAAAGTCACCAATCTTAATCTGGCCATCCTGTGAGAAGAAAATGTTGCTGGGCTTCAGGTCGCGATGTATCAGGCCCTTGAGGTGCGCAACCAATCGCGCAGACTCTCCTTGCGACACAGCTGCATCAGTATAAAGAGGTGGACCTTGTTGGGCTTAGCAGTTAATCCGTTCTGAATGGGAGCACTTGGCATGCCTGATGGTTGGCTATTATTTGGGGCGAGTGGTTGAATTTGCTGATTGTGAGTGTAGGGCAGGGCCAGTGTCAAAGGTTTTCGCCTTGGCACAGCACCGCCAAATCCTCATCCGAGTCG
This sequence comes from Drosophila immigrans, assembly GCA_963583835.1. Classification (NCBI taxonomy): domain Eukaryota; kingdom Metazoa; phylum Arthropoda; class Insecta; order Diptera; family Drosophilidae; genus Drosophila; species Drosophila immigrans. The sequence goes on from OY757143.1 coordinate 7,853,048, forward strand.
GTGCTATTGCTTTTGGAGCGTATTGATTCGATTTGAAATGAATTTGATAGCTGGTGTTGTGTGTAATTGATGTTCGTCAAATCAAACGATGCCGAATTTATATCGATAAAAACAGAGCTACGTTGCTTCGGACGTGGGGCATTATTCCGCTTGCTTGATTGCGACTTTTTCTTTTGCTCTTCCTCCGTGTGGTCCTCTTCGGCGTGCAAGGCAGCCGACTGGGATTCGCTTCGAAACTGAATAATCATCATCATCATCGTCATAGTGTTCTCTAATGTGGTTAAACGCCTTGTCATCGTGTCCGTAACTGCAGGCGTTGCTGTTCGCTGTATCCTAGACCCAGGAAAGCAATTGATGACGCTTGTTTTGTGTGTGCCCCAGCAGAGACGGAAGCGTGCTGCCATCGGGCGTTTCGATCTGTATCGAAGTGGAGAGCTCATGCGCTAGCAGCTTGCGATCCTCCTCCTCCTGCCAACCCACATGCGGAGTCTCTACCCACGAGTGAAAGTTGCGCACAATATTGTGGTGTTCACAGCTGCGCAGCACACGTTGCCGCGACGACTCCTTGTTGGGCATCGTAATGCGTTTGATGGCATACCGATTCTCGACAAGCTTATTCTTGGCCTCGAAGACAACACCAAAGCCGCCACGGCCAAGGCACTGCATTAGCTCAAAGTCCGTTTGGAAGCGCGATGTAAAGTGTTCACCAGAGTGCGTCGTCGACTCCGAGATGGAGCGCTGTGTGCCGCCAATGGCACCAGAAAAAGCAATACGATTGCCGCGCTGCAGATGATGAGCCATCGACGATAGCGGCACCATAGGACCCAGTAGCGCCTGCGTGGAAGCTTCCGTTGCTTCGATGGCCGTTTGGACTGGCACATGCCGCTCTTTGACTAGGTACTCGCGTTCCACTCGCTGATTGCGGTGACCCATGAACATGTTGAGCAGCACCGCTGAGGTAAACGCTATGACTACAATCTCCTCCCACCAAAACCATAGTGAAAGAATCACGACCTTGACGGGTGCATCGATGTCGTCCAAGCTGAAGCTAAGATTATCATTCATGCTATAGTTTCCACCAGATGCGCCAGCGGTCTTATTGCCATCGCTAGCCGGCTCAATGACAGGCAGTTCGATGGGCGTTTCATTGGCGCCACATTCCCTGACGCCACCTGGATGCTGCCACTTGGGGTCCATGTAGAAGTAGAAGCCGTTGCCGTTCACAAACTCCGAGGCATTCAGTACCGACTGTGCGGCGACAGCAAAGTTCTGATCATCATATGGCACTAGTTGACTGTTATCATGATTTTCGCCAATCACCACAGGATCCCGATCGCCCTGGAATATTACTAACGAATTGCTGCTGGCCGCAATTGGACGCCAGGGTATTTTGGGCAAGAGACTTGTATCGCCGCTCAGCTGCAGAAAGAGCTGGGTCTGATCCATGATCTCTTGGCGCAAACGTATCGATTCCTGTATATATAATTGCTTATCGTACATGCCCAGATAGATGGAGGGCGCACTAATGGGCTGTTTGGGCAGCTCCCCCTGCTGTTGATTCTCCTGCTCCCATAGCCACTGTGCCGAGCTGAATAAATAGATGGACTGCAGCTGATCCGCCTCGTTTGTATGCCAGGCACTCACAACCGGATGGTTAAACTTGTACTTCCAGAGCATCAACTTTGGCTCGCTCTTGCTGAAGGCACAGATAATACCCTCCGGCACTATAACCCTGATGTCCACATCAAGCACAGCCAACTCAATGTCGCTTCTCGGCTGCAAGTGACAATCGACAGCACGCATCAGATCCAACTCGTGCTGTCCCACACTAAAGTTCCAGCGCTCGATGCCTGTGCGCGATTCCACGGCACGCACTGTCTGCGTCTGGCGTCGCACGAGCGTCTGAGACTTAAATAATTAACTAAACATCAGTTGTGTTTTGTCTTGCTCCGCCTAATTCTGCGTTTATCTGTGTTTTAAAAGCATATTAATTTGTGACTTTTAGTTATATATCTATATTAACCTTTTGGTGCATGATTTGTGTTAAATTTTATGCTATTGTTCGTAATATAATTTGTAAATTACAACTTTAACGTTGCTGTGCTCATTGCTTGTGTCTTAAAATTCTTTGTTTTGGTTTTCTCCGGTAGTCGTTTGCAACCCAGGTTTGTCTGTGTGTTCGCTGTGCAGTTTTGTGTGGTGAATATATATTTGCTCTCTTTTGCTGCGCCTAATAGGCAAGGTGTTGTTGGGTGTTTTTGTTTTCGCTCGCCGTCTTACACTGCTTGTCCGTTATTTTGCGACCCAGAGGGAGTTATAAGCTTGAGTGCAACCGACTGGTAGTGACTTTTCACTTAGAGCACCCAATCGGAATCCATAACATAAATTTTTGCAAACATTTTAATTTTTATTTTAATTCAATCGTTTTTTTTTTCATTTTCTGTTATACATACAGTATATATTTATATAATTATGCAGTGCTGCAAATTAAATTGTACTTATGGGCCGTCTCGTGATGGAGACCAGCCCAAGTTTGTTTCTTGTTGGCTGTGTGATAATTTGATGCATATAAAATGTGCAGGCATTACCGGGCGCGATCAAGATAAGATCAATGCTGCTGTGAAAAAGGGCAGTGGTGGAATTAAGTGGTCATATCCGGTATGCATTGAAAAGCAATTGGATTTTTCACGTATGTATAACTACGTGAAAAACCAATTTGCTAAACTTCGTACAATGACCAAGTCTCTTTCAAGTGAATTTGATACTAGTATGGAATTGCTTGGTCAATACGAATTTAAGACGCCTACAAAGCCCTGCTCGGACCCGCAATCTGCTCTAAACCTGATGGTCCTCCAGTTCTAGTATTTTCACCGCTGCCTTCTTCTCTTTGCATTCCTGTAGAGCCATCATCCCCATTCAGTCCAAAAAAACTACTTTAATTAGTGGTGGCAATAGTTGACCCGCGGAACGAACCAAAATTTCTTTAATACCTCCGATTCCAAATGTGTGTATTGAGGCCTCGGACGGATCCTCTATTCCTTATTGTCCGATTATTGGCTCACCACCTACTGCTCCCAATATTATTGTTAATACTAACACCCCTTATTTTCTGTTGTGGCTCCGAGAAAGCAGATATTCATTTCTCGATTATCTGCCGATACTTCGTGCGAGTCCATCTCAGCTATATTGCCACAAAATCCACGGCGTCGGTAGCCATACAAAAATTCAATTTCTCAACTGCTCGGGAAATTGCTTCATTTAAATTAACTGTTCCTTCCGACTCATTTCCGTTATTGTGTGATCGAGCTTCTGGCCACCTCATATGGTGGTTCATGAGTTCAGGCCAAAGAAACGTAACATCATCCCAGTAAATTTTCAACCTTAGCTCAAGCTCCTACTGTTAATAAAACTAACACTAATGCTTCAAAAAACTAAATATTAATCCTGTTCAGCTTACCTCCCCTATTTGTATAGCGTATCAAAGCGTAAGGGGGATTAAATCAAGTCAGCTTTGAACATAGCATCTTAGTGTTTACTGAAACTTGGTTAAAGCCAGAAATTTCTAACTTATCTCTCTCTCTCTTTAGTAATAAATTTACGTCTTACAGATGTGACCGTTTGTCTAGAATTGGTGGTGGCGTTCTTATTGCTGTTGATTCTGATCTTAAATCGGAATTAATCTGCTCGGAGTCCGACATTGAATTTGTCGCCATTAAGACAACGTTTGGTCAAACTTCAGCCTATATCACTTGTTCGTACATCCCACCTCAATCTGATATTTCTGTTTATTTCCAACACTTATCTATTTTAAAGTCTATATCCTCTAAACTACTAGATTGCGAATCTTTGTTTGTGCCTGGTGATTTTCATTTACCAAATATATCTTGGTCTGCTGAAAATAATACTCTAGTTCCTTCTTTTCCGCATGAATTTCTAAATGGCCTTCTTGATCTTTCTCTATCACAAATCAACCATATTTATAACTGCAATAACCGTCTTCTTGACTTAATATTTGTATCAGATCCTGCGTTTGCCTCCGTACGTAGAATTGACCCTCTTGTAGTTCCTCAAAAGATTCTTATCATCCAACTTTAGAGTTGTCAATTGAACTACCGGTTTCTGAGCACATTGACATACCTAAGCCAGTGAATAGACCACTGTGTTTTAAAAAGGAAAATTTTTGTAAATAAAATGACCTCATCTTAAATTATGATTGGTCTCTTTTTCATGATTCCATTAATTTAGAAGGTGCTTTGACTATTTTTTATAATACGCTACAACATTTTTTTGTCCAGTGTGTTCCTCGTAGACATCCATTGAAGTATAATAGGCCACTTTGGTTTTCTCGGGAATTAAGTGGATTCAAAAACCTAAAGTCACGATATTTCAAAAAATATCAACGCACAGGAAATTCTTCTGATTTCGCGCGATATGCTATTGCTAAATCGAATTTCGTTGCACTTAACACCCAACTTTACAATATTTATCTGCGTCGGTGTCGGTTACAGTTTGCTTAGAATCCTAGACAGTTCTATAATTTTGTTAACTCTTAAAGAAAATGTTCTTCACTACCTTCCTCAATTTCATTTCAAAATAAGACTGCATGCAGTGATCAGGCAGCTTGCCGATCTGTTTGCAGACTTCTTTCAATCTACTTACTCAATTGACAGCTACTCACCTCATATATCTTATCCCTATAACTTGCAAAAGTCTATCTTTATTCCTGAACCTGTGATCACTGAATGCTCCATCTTAAGCGAACTCAATCAAATTAAACCTGTATTTGTACCTGGTACAGATGGTATTCCAGGCTGTGTACTTAGGAATTGTGCGGAATTATTGCATTTACTTTTACATATGTTAAATTGTTTATTTTGTCTGTTGAGTCTGCCTCTTTCCCGGCGATATGGAAGGATTCATTCATAATCCCCTTGCTTAAAAATGGTTCAAAACATAACAAATAATAATTATAGAGGCATTTCCAAATTGTCGACTATACCGAAGCCCTTTAAGAAAAATTATTACATCTCAACTTAGTCATTTTTGTAGATCTATTGTCTCTCCCTTCCAGCATGGTTTTGTGAAACAAAGATCCACGACAACTAGCCTATTAGAGTTTTCTTCACTAGTGATCAAAGGTTTTCAGAATAAGTTGCAGACTGATGTTATTTATACTACCTTTAGTAAAGCTTTTTATTTTTTATTTTTATTTTATTTTATTTAAAGTCGACTATGAACAGTCGACATTGAAGAAATTAATAAAATTATGACTAAAAGAGTAACATTATGATTAAAAATATTTTTATAGTTTAAAATAGAAAAAAAAAAAATAAAAATTAAAATTTGAAATCTCTGGGGGTGTTTAAGCAATATTAATCTAACCCAGCATTTGCTGCATGGATTGGGGAAACCCCAGGAAAACCCAATCAGGTCAGATGGTAGGTTAGTTAGATAGTATTTAATTTTTGTTTTAAATTCTAAGAATGATAGAATACAATTTTTAATATTTAGAAGAGATGCATCGGCGTTGAAAACACAGTAGAGTCTGTTGTAGTCAGCATAGAGAACTCGAAAAGGTTCATGCTTAGAATAGTTAGTTGTACATAGGTTAAGGGATAAAGGTGTGAAGTTACGTGTATGTCTAACTGGGACAGAAAGGTTTATATGCCTAAGAAGGTAGGGAGAATCAATTTCACCCTTTAGTAGTTTGACTATAAACATAACCCCAAGCATGCAACGACGATTAGTTAATGAGGGAAGATTAAGTAAAAGAAATCTACTATTATAAGAGGGTAAGTCAATACCTTAAAACAGTTGAAGCCTCTCAATGCAAAAAGCAGAAATTTCTTTTGTACAGCCTCGATAAGATTGTTAATATTTAAGTTTTGTGGTGACCAAATACAAGAACCGTATTCCAGAATGGGACGGACAAGCGAAACAAAAAGAAGCTTTGTCGTATAAGGGTCATCAAATTCCTTTGCCCATCGCTTGATGAACCCAAGAACTTGAGTCGCTTTGTTGACAGTAATTGAAATGTGTTTGTCAAACGTTAGCCTATGATGTAGAAGAACTCCTAAATCATTCACATCGTCTACTCTAATCAGACGTACCATGTTAAGAGTATAATTACTGATGTTAGCAGAGTTTCTGTAAAACGACATAACCTTACATTTCGAACAATTTAGTAGTAGATAATTACTTTTACACCAGGAATAAAAACGATCAAGATCAACTTGCAATAGAGAGTTAGAAGCTATATTATTATTAGTTAGGCAAATCTTGACATCATCAGCATACATTAAGATATTAGAATTTAAAATAACATTGGGAAGATCGTTAATGAAAAGGTTGAAAAGAAGAGGACCGAGATGACTACCCTGAGGAACACCTGAGGTTACAAAGACAGGTTTAGAAGTTGCGGATTTAAATATTACTGTTTGAGTTCCATTATTAAGATAGTCAGATACATAATAGAAAATTATATGGAAATCCAATTAAGTTTAATTTTTTAACTAAAAGGAAAATTTAACTAAGGAAAGAGAAGCCTCGGATAGACACCGGACTAAAGATAACGACCATAAGAACCGAACAAAGGACAATGATTTGAGAGTATGCACCTTGAATGTGCGAACATTGTTTAGACCGGGTGCTGGTCAACAACTAGCGGATACCCTCAATAAGTGTAGGGCTGACATCACTGCCATCCAGGAAATGCGATGGATAGGACAAGATTGCGTGAAGAAGAAGGACTGTGACATATACTACAGCTGCCATCCAGACCGGCATGAATTTGGCTGTGGATTTGTTGTAGGCTCTCGATTGAGGCGCCGGGTCTCTCATTTTACTCCAATAAATGAGAGAATAGCAACATTCCGGCCAAATTCTTCAACATCACTCTGATATGCGTACATGCCCCCACCGAGGAAAAAGACGATGTCGCCAAGGATAACTTCTATGCGGAGCTCGACCGAGCATACGGCCGCTGCCCATCCCATGACATTAAAATCCTCCTCGGAGACTTTAATGCCAAGGTTGGTATCTTTGGTGCCACCGTGGGGCGATATAGTCTGCATGAGACCACTTCGAGCAATGGTCTCAGGCTAGTAGGCTTCGCAGCAGCGCATAACATGGTGGTGCGTAGTACAAGTTTCCGTCATTTGGACATTCATAAGGCATCTTGGCTCTCTCCGGATCGACTGACCAAAAATCAGATCGACCATGTTGTGATTGACGGAAGGCATGCATCTAGCATACTTGACGTGCGAACATGGCGGGGTCCTAACATAGACTCCGACCATTACCTTGTCGCAGCCAAGGTACGCATGCGGCTAAGTGCGACGAAGATCGCGCGCCGAAGTATGCCGAGAAGGCTGGACGTCGGGAAGCTGCAATCACAACAGGTGAAGGAAACATTCTCCACTCGTGTCTCGGACCTATGAGAAGGGATGAGAAACGCCTTTTCAGACGCAAGAAACGAGAACACGAAAGGCGTGAGTGCGAGAATGTAGAGAGTTGCAGATGCCGGAACGAAGCTCGGAACTTCTACCAGAGGGTTAAGCGTCTAACCCAAGGCCACAAGACGGTAGGAGTTTCTTGCAGGGATGACAACGGAAACTTGGTCACAGACGCGGAGGTTGTGCTGAGGTTATGGAGGGATCACTTCTCAAGGCTTTTGGATGGAGAAAACGACGACCTTGACGATGGCGATCCACAAACCCCAATCTTTGGTACTGACACAGAAGTACCAATCTCGAGCCATATCGAAGTCAGTGCGGCGATACAGCGCCTTAAGAACAACAAGGCTGCTGGAGCTGATGGCTTACCAGCTGAGCTTTTTAAGGCTGGTGGTGATTTGTTGGTAGGGTGCATGCTCCAACTAATCAGCATGATATGGCTCACAGAGAGCATGCCCGAAGATTGGAACCTCAGCATGATCTGTCCTATCCTAAAGAAGGGTGATGCCACAGTGCGCTCCAACTACCGTGGCATTAGTCTTCTTTCGGTCCCATATAAGGTCCTAACGAGCGTATTATGTGAAAAACTGAAACCTCACGCCGAAGCACTGATTGGACCTTATCAGTGCGGTTTCAGGCCTGGAAAATCTACGATTGACCAGATATTCACATTGCGCCAAATCCTGGAGAAGTCGTACGAAAGTCAGATAGACACCTTTCATCTTTTCGTCGACTACAAGGCAGCTTTTGATAGCCCCCGACGAGATCACCTATATGCCGCCATGTCTGAGCTTGGTATTCCAGCAAAGCTTACGCGGCTTTGCAAAATGACGTTGAGCAACACCATCAGCTCCGTCAAAGTAGGAAATGACCATTCCGAGACCTTTAGTACCAAGTGTGGTCTCAGACAAGGTGACTCGTTGTCTTGTATGCTCTTCAATATCCTAATGGAGAGTATTATAAGGAAGGCTGGTGTGCATCGGATGGGCACAATATTGACAAATAGATGTGTCCAGTTGCTTGGGTATGCCGATGATATTGATATCATTGGGCGTACCAAGCGTGACGTTACAGCAGCCTTTGGGGCTATTGAAAAAGAATCGGCTAAAGCTGGTCTGGCAGTGAACATAAGTAAGACAAAGTTTATGGTGTGCTCGAGCAGGGAATCGCGGCGACAAAATTCTCAGCTAGTAGCGGGCAGCTATAACTTCGAGTCCGTCAAGGAGTTTATCTATCTTGGCACTGCTATGACCAGCTCGAATGATGTCAGCCTGGAGATCAAGCGGAGAATCACTCTTGCCAACAGGTGTTACTATGGGCTCAGTAGGCAAATGAGTAGTAGAGCCCTCTCTCGACACACACAACTTACACTTTACAAGACGCTCATCGTGCCGGTACTACATATTATATGGTGCAGAGTGTTGGACCTTGACAGATGCAGCCGCTCTTGGTGTGTTCGAGAGAAAGATTCTCCGCAAGATCTTTGGTCCGATTTGCATCGGGGATACCTATCGCATCAGATGGAACCATGAGCTGTATGAGCTTTACGGCGATATGGTTGTAGTCAGCAGAGTTAGGAGCCATAGACTTCGCTGGCTGGGTCATATTGCTCGTATGGAGGAAGACGCTCCAGCTCGAAAGGTATTTGATGCGGTTGTGATCGGCAATTGGAGGAGAGGAAGACCCCGGATGAGTTGGCAGGACCAGGTGATGGAAGCTCTGTCCTCACTTGGTGTTACCAACTGGAGGAGACGTGCCCAGGACAGAAGCGCATGGAGGCAACTATTTCAGGCCGTGACCCGATAGGGTTGTGATGGCCAAATAATAATAATAATGGTTAACAGAGTCAAAAGCTTTACTAAAGTCAGTATAAATAACATTAGTCTGCAACTTATTCTGAAAACCTTTGATCACTAGAAAAGAAAACTCTAATAAATTGGTAGTCGTAGATCTCTGTTTCACAAAACCATGCTGGAAGGGAGAGACAATAGATCTACAAAAATGACTAAGTTGAGATGTAATAATTTTCTCAAAAAGTTTCGGTATAGCGGACAACCAATACCTCTATTATTATTAACGTTATGTTTCGAACCATTTTTTTGCAAAGGGATTATGAATGAATCCTTCCATATCGCCGGGAAAGAGGCAGACTCAACAGACATAATAAATAATTTATGTAAAAGTAAATGCAATGATTCCGCACAATACCTAAGGACATAGCCTGGAATACCATCTGGACCGGGTGCAAATACAGGTTTTATTTGATTGAGTTCCCTTAAAAATGTGCATTCAGTGATCACAGGCTCAGGAATAAAGTTAGATTTTTGCAAGGTATAGGGATAAGATATATGAGGTGAGTAGCTGTCAATTGAGTAAGTAGATTGAAAGAAGTCTGCAAACAGATCGGCAGCTGCCTGATCACTGCATGCAGTCTTATTTTGAAATGAAATTGAGGAAGGTAGTGAAGAACATTTTCTTTAAGAGTTAACAAAATTATAGAACTGTCTAGGATTCTAAGCAAACTGTAACCGACACCGACGCAAATAAATATTGTAAAGTTGGGTGTTAAGTGCAACGAAATTCGATTTAGCAATAGCATATCGCGCGAAATCAGAAGAATTTCCTGTGCGTTGATATTTTTTGAAATATCGTGACTTTAGGTTTTTTAATCCACTTAATTCCCGAGAAAACCAAAGTGGCCTATTAGACTTCAATGGATATCTACGAGGAACACACTGGACAAAAAAATTTTGTAAAGTATTATAAAAAATAGTCAAAGCACCATCTAAATTAATGGAATCATGAAAGAGACCAAACATAATTTAAGATGAGGTCATTTTATTTACAAAAAATTGCCTTTTTAAAACACAGTGGTCTATTCACTGGCTTAGGTATGTCAATGTGCTCTAAAGTTGGATAATAAGAATCTTCAGGAACTACAAGAGGGTCAATTCTACGTACGGAGGCAAACGCAGGATCTGATACAAATATTAAGTCAAGAAGACGGTTATTGCAGTTATAAATATGGTTAATTTGTGATAGAGAAAGATCAAGAAGGCCATTTAGAAATTCATGCGGAAAAGAAGGAACTAGAGTATTATTTTCAGCAGACCAAGATAAGATATATATATATATAAATTTAAATCACCAAGCACAAACAAAGATTCGCAAAAGTGTTGAAAGTAAACAGAAATATCAGATTGAGGTGGGATGTACGAACAAGTGATATAGACTGAACGTTGTCTTAATGGCGACAAATTCAATGCCGGACTCCGAGCAGATTAATTCCGATTTAAGATCAGAATCAACAGCAATAATAACACCACCACCAATTCTAGACAAACGGTCACATCTGTAAGACGTAAATTTATTACTTAAGAGAGATAGGTTAGAAATTTCTGGCTTTAACCAAGTTTCAGTAAAAACTAAGATGCTATTCAAAGCTGAAACTATCTAGATAGACTTTAGATAGTTTTGATTTAATCCCCCTTACGTTTTAATACGCTATACGAATGGGGGAGGTAAGCTGAACAGGATTAATATTTAGTTTTTTCAAGCATTAGTGTTTGTTTTATTAACAGTAGGAGCTTGAGCTAAGGCGATATTAGGTTGAAAATTTACTAGGATGATGTTACGTTTCTTTGGCCTGAACTCATGTACCACCATATGAGGTGGCTAGAAACTCGGATCACACAATAACGGAAATGAGTCGGAAGGAACAGTTAATTTAAATGAAGCAATTTCGCGTTGAGAAATTGAATTCAGGATAGGCACACTTATCGAGAAAATTGTGAAGACGGGTCTTCAAAATGTTTAAATAGTCCTCTTTTCGCATTATCCCATAAATTTTGTGCAACGGCCCAACGTGCCACCATGTAAAGCACCCCCAAGCCATTATATTTCCTCCTCCATGCTTAACGGTTTGCTTTACATGTTGTCTCTGAAGCTTGTCACCGGGCCTATGCCAATAATATTGCTTGCCATTCGACTGTAAACGGTTATACTTGGATTCGTCCGTTTTCAGTCTTCTATAGTCCAGTTTTTGTGTGTCTTTGCAAATTGTAACCGAGCCTTAACATTCTTCTCGGATAGAACTGGTTTATTTTTTTTAGCAGAGGCTACATATCCAATTCTACCCATTGCTCTTCTAGCTGTCCATTGACTTTCGGTTTTATTTAACTCCGTAGAAGCCTTGTTTGATGTTAAAGGCTTATCCTTCCTCATGTTGGACATCATAAGTCGAGCGTCAAAATCCGTTAGAAGGCGGGGGCGACCATTCAACACACTTTCGGAACAAACATTTCGTCTGTTTTCACCTTGACCACCACTTCTCAGCAATTATGCGTGTCGAACAGCCACTTTTAGTCATGAAAACAATACTATTTACGGTATCTGACGATTGTTTTTAGCAAATTTAACAAGCTTTCTAAATATTTTCGTGCTGTACAAAACTGGGTAGAGGGTATTTTACAGACGAGCACACTCGACTGTAGCTTTCTTACTTGTTTTGTAATGTCCAAGATGTCCAACCGGGATAACCATGGCATTCTTCCAGGACTCGCCATCGATGTCAGCTTGGGACCCTCAATATTAATGACGCATACACTTCCTCGTCGGGTCGGTTTCCCGTTTGCCGGTAGATTTGGTCGTTTTATATTACCAAGTTCCGTATTTCCGGTATAAAGAATCCGCTACGAAATTTTGACACCTCGTCGGTAGTAAAAATCGAAACTGGAACTGTTAAAGCTCCACAGCATATCTAGCGATACTCCCGTGGAGTTATCGTCGAAGTGGTATCCTTCACAGCCTAGTGCTTCTCGGCACACGTGCAGCCGGTCTCTCGCGTAGTCGGCTTGCTGTCTGTTCTCTTTTGCAGTAGTGGACGCTGCTGCGAAAATATGGGAAGATAGTTTTGAACATTTTTTTTTAAAGAGGGGCAACGTTTTTGTCTCCGTTCACGTTTTGAGATCTCCAAATTTTTTACATTTATCACTGATCAGAGTGGGCAGACATCTTGGAACTCTGATCTCACAGGCTCCAAGAAGCACACACTACATATACCACAAAAATTGAATTTTGACTGGATATGTTTACGATATCTACATCTTCGCAATTGCCATGCTGATCCCAATGCCCTCGTGGCAGTAATTGCATTGGACTTTTGAATAGTTAACGACATAGATGTGGCAGGCCGAATTGTGCGTTCCTGTATGGCGTGGGATGTTTTGAATATATTCGGCCGCAACATTCACTTCGAGATTGCGGCATTGACTTCTATGGACCTATGAAAACATGTCTTTGTATTCGAGTAAAGGGTCCCACGAAATCGCAGGCTAAGTGGAATCCACCAACTTTTTATATTACAACGAGACAAATATTATTATATAGGATGATAATCTACCACCTCAGCAAAGGAGTCTTGATGGTAGGTCCGAGAAAGAAAAATCAAAATCAACAACCGAGACGATATAGCCATGTCCGCCTGTCCGTTTGTCTAACTGTATGAACACCTTGATCTCAGAGACTATATGATCTAGAGATACAAAATTTGGGACACCAAATTTTGGACGGCTCCTGCGTTTATTACGCAGATCAACTTTATTTCAAATGTTGGATGCGACGCCCCACTCGCCCACAATATTAATAAATGTAGAACAAGTCACGTTTTTTATGTAAATATCGAATAACTTGGAAAGTTCTTAGTGTAATGATGTTTAATTTGGTTACCAATTTCTGCTTTATACTCTTAATATACCCTGTAATTTTGGTACAATTCTGAGTAGAACAAAAGTTATTTGTTAAATAAATTGTTTCAAATAAGTTGTGCCCAATGCGAATGGACGTTATAAGTGTGTGAATGACCTAGAGATATCAAACTTGGTGAAAGTATTTGTGTAGGTGTTATGCAGATCAAGTTTGTTGTTGATTTGTGCCTAGCACTCGAAAACTGTACAAGCCGTACACTATTTTGTGAAACCCTTTGCCTAAATTATACGTGACGGATTGGTTTAAAAAACGATGCGAATATTTAAGTTTAAATGTTGCGAGCGAATGGCTCTAGTTAAGTTAACAGCACAGCAAGTTAACGAATTGATAATAAGCTTTGAGCCATGCTTACAAAGTTAGGCCACGTTATGTCAACAATGTTCATCTTAACAATAGAAAGCTTAATCGATCTAATAATAATATCGTTAATAATTGTATTTATTCAAATTCTATGTGTTGTTAAGTTCTGCTCTCAAACTGAAGAACAATGCAGAGTGACTGCTTATGCGGACGACCTGGCTCTAATAGTTCGCATTGAGCTTAACACTGCGATGGGCAGAAGACAACGGTCTTGGGGCCAACCCACAAAATACTGAACTAGTTCCGTTCACACGAAGAACCCGAGCTTTAAGCTTCCGACGCTGGGAGGAAAAGAGCTCAAGCTATCAAACAAGTAAAAAAGCTACAGTCGAGAGTGCTCGACCGTATAATACCCGCAACCCATTTCGAGAGAAAACAAAAAACTTAAATGATATTTTAACAAAAAATATACCAAATATACTAAAACTTGTTTTTATGTATATATTTGAAAATAGCGGGTAAAAATCCACAACACCGTTATGGTCACACTGTCAACTAAACAAACAAAGCGCGGGCAGCTGCGAGTGAATTTTACATATAAAATTGATTCTTTAATAACTTCCTTGTTTTTTATTCGATTCACAAATTCACAGGAATCATTGAGAATATAATTATTATTATGCATAAATTCAATGCTCTAGGTCTATTATTACGGCATTATTTACAGACATTCGGGGGCGGAAAGGGTCTCTGAGATCTAGGTGTTCATACAGACGGACAGACGGACATGGCTATATCGTCTCGGCTTTTGACACTGATCAAGAATATATATAGTTTATGTGGTCGGAGATGCCTCCTTCTGCCTGTTACATACATTTTCTGTTGGCACTAAGTTATAATACCCTTCTACTCAGACGGATCAAATACGACGGAAAGCACAGGATCTGGGGTCTTCTCCGAAGCCCTTGCGACCCAGCTCTCCTTTCTTCTCTCTGACTGGTGTAGAGTGTTCCAAGCGGAGATCTACGCTGTTTGGTAAGCGACCAAGTTGATACAGACATTGGGCGGAAGCACGGCACAGACAATCAGCGATAAAATCACTCTCATCGAACACCATAAAGAGTAAATTAACCCGAGACACAGTGATGTCACTGACCCTATACCAACCACACTCTATCAGACTTGTCTGGGTACCTGGACACAAGGGTGTACCAGGTAACGAGGCGGCCTATGAGTGTGCACGACTGGGTTCAGCGTCATCAGAAAGTCTCGCGATAAGGTTACTGATATGAGTCTTAACGGGACACTGTTACATCGGCCGTATGGCCCAACGGTACGGATCCCAACAGGACTACTGTCGCAGCTACGGAAATGAGGAAGAAACTGAGGGTCCAACACCTTATCAGCGACTGCCCTGCATTTCTTAGAAAGAGAACTCAATTTCTGGGCAAGCCTTTTTTCGATGAACTGGGTAGTCTTGCGAATATTCGACTGGAGAACTTAGCACTTTTTCTTGACTCTACCGGTTGGTTCCAGGGGCTACCCCAGTCCAACAGGACTGGCAAGTAACACACAGACAAAATAAAATAACCAGAAGTTGCCTCCACTATCCCAGCAACCCCTCCCAATCCTATATATTCCTACAGTTTTTACATCAGACATCACAATGGGCCCTTTTTCTTTCTGGGTGCCCTCGACTCCGGTCGATCAGTCTGCTCTACCTAACCTAACCTAAGTTCTGCTACCGGCATGCTCCCCCCGTGGGTAGAGGCATTCTTTCAACCGAAGTGGCATCTATGACCAGTCCAATCGCACTTCAAGCAATGACGTCTCCAGTGATCGCCTCCTCAATTCTTCCCATGCGCCATTGAAGCGGAGGAAGATTGTCATCTTTGAGGATAACAATGTTATTTGGCTTTAAATTTTTTGTCGAGTTGTACCATATCACCATCCACGTTCCTGAGGCAGCTATAGATAATTGGCGGTCGATTTCAGCAAAAGACTTGTTGCAACTGGCACACGCGTTGCCACCGGCTAAGGCGAATGAAGTGCGTGACGTCAGGCTGGTTGCAAAACTTGACCCAATTAAGAAGTGGTCCCGAGTCAAAATATCCAAATCACTAGGGTTCTCTGTAATGCAGATATTTGGTTTGGTTTGCCTCTGATGATAATAAAAAAATTTAAAGCAGCAATGAACGACGGAGCAGAAAATCTTCAACAACTTCAAAATGCGTTGCCTTTGTTGATAAACAAATAAACACGGAAATGTATAATTTTGTTACCGGCATGTTTCGCACTTCTAGGGCGGAAAGGGGCGTGGCAAAAATCTAAAACAAACTTGATCTGCGTAAGACCTACACGAATACTGTAGGTAAATAATTTAACAAATAACTTTTGTGCGTAAGCAATTTGGTGTCTCTATGTTTTAAAGTCTCTGTGATCTAGGTGTTCATACAGACATATAGACGGACAGAAGGACATGGCTATATCGTCTCGGCTGTTGACACTAATCAAGAATATATATATGTCGGGTCAGCCATGAGGTTAGAGTCAATTTCTTTTACTAAACGCTTCTTTTGGCTACGCGCACAAAAACAAATTCCCATGTGTCCACTTACGGTGAACGTTCTAGACTCCTCACGCCTCGTGCCAGCGATTCTTGTGACGACAATATCAACTGCACTCATCATTCTCATCACTATTACCATCTCGCTTACTCACACACGCTAAGCAACACAAGGGACCACGTACAGATAGCCTTATCTCGCTTAGTCTCAAAATTATCTACGCTCAATCGTCTGAGTATAACATAAGAAATAACGGAACTAAAGAAACGGACAACGAATTAGAGATGTGTGGCGCGCAACGGCCGTTTAACTCAAGTAATATCATCGTTTCACGACACGGCTATCCTGACAATTTACACGTCCTCGTGTAGTCGTTTTTTATCAAACTGATTCAATTTTCATCTCTATTCAAGTCTTAAGCTTTATTGTTCATGTCTTTCACATTTTGCTCTGTACACCAAGTTTAGCTTTTCAAACAATTTTCTTCATAACAGACTCTCTTATACCTATTTTACAAACGTAATTAATTTAATTTTCGTAGTATTTTCAGATCATATTTTCTTCATTAGTAACTAGATTATAAATGACTTAACATTACTTTCAATATGCCTCACTTGGGCCTTCCGCCAGTACACTATATTCGTCTCTTCAATTCATTAAATTCATCGTTTCTCTCAACGGATTACACATCGTCCTCTCTGACGGATAACACATCGTCCTCTCTGACGGATAACACATCATCTCGCTTAGATGGATTACTTTCTGTCCGAACTGGACTCATTGGCAGTCTTAACTCTTCATTTTCGATATCAAATTCATTTGGTATTTCACTATCTGGCATTTCGAATATCTTCGTGACAATACTTGAACATTTTTTAGGGACTTCAACATGTACCTATCACCATCCAAGACGTCTGTTACTAATAGCGGGCCTCTAAATTTTGAATCTAACTTAGTTTGGTAATCACCAACATTGAGTTTGACAACAGTTGCCTTGCTTTTATCGAATCTAGATTTATCATAAGAGGCTAAGGATTTCATTCTATCGGTAGCGTTAGCTCTAATACTAGCTAAATCTATTTCTACTTCTGTTTCTAGCGGAGGAACTAATCCCAGGGGTCGAGCCTCTTTTCACGAGTAATTGTACAGTTTAATGCAAGCTTTAGATTGTTGTAAATTTAAAATAATTTTTAATGTGGCACATGTTTTTTTCGGTTTGAATGCGTAGGAATGTCGCATTCGACACTAGGGAATTGTCCATATCCTAAGTCGAATTTCCCGTTGTCCGCTGTTTACTATTTTGCCCCACAGTTGAACATAGGAAAAAAAAAAAATTTTCAAGCAATAGCTTATTGATTCCATTCAACTGTATCTGATTTATTTATTAACAGTTGTGAATTTATTGTACATTTTTTTTAATTTGGCTTATAGCAACTAAATCATATATTTAAAAAAATTAAAATTATTATAAGCTATATAAGTTCATCAACAAATGCTGCTTCGAGTTCAGCAATATATTTATCATCATTATATTTACCATTACTTATGCAAATCATGGAGTTATCTCTATCATTTAAGTATAGGGCTCTCCGTTTTAAAGGTGTTTTAATTTTTTGATTATTACAAGTTTCTATTGCATGAAGATTTTCGGGATGATTAATATTAACTTGATTATCACGAGATCTTTGCATGTTCTGCATAGGCATTAAGTTATTACTTTTTTGTATTTGCTCCAAAGGCACAAAATCACTACAGTTTTCGTTATTGGAAATCATAATAACCGATTCAGCTTCTAATTGAAAGCTTTCAGAATCTTCGATAGGTTTTAAATCGTAAATGTGATTTAGAAAAATTTTTTTTTTTTGTGATTCAATTTCTCTAAATGCTATGTTCGGCATTTTATCTATACAGAGCTGAAAACTTAAACTGTCTTTTTGTGAATGTAAAATTGTTTCAATTAACTCCATGATATGTTTCGCAATACTGCGTAATTTTAAACATGGATCTTTTCCGAAAGATTCATTTAATATATGTAAAATTATTTCAGTAGGTGGAGAATAGCTAAGATTTCGAAATTTAATAAATGTGAATAATGATTTGTATATTTCCAATCGACACAGCCAGCCATTATAAGGATGTTGAATAGTTGTACGGTTCTCAACAATAGTGATAGCGACCTCCAATATTGTATTGGTTAAACCCTATTAAAAATATAAAAATCAATATCACAAAAATCTGTCAAATACTAGCAATTTAAAATAAAATCGACATTAAAATAAAGTAATATTAATTTGAACCCACCTTTAATAAAGAAGGCTTTAATATATATCCAACTGAAGCGACTAAAGTTTGAAGACAACGCAAGGCTTGTTGACAAGTTGAACCTTTGTTTTCGTCAATGTATATACCATCTTGAAAAGATTGTGCAGAAATAATTGAATAAGATCCATTGCCTCTGTTTTTAAGTATAGGTTTGGACTGCAATAAGAAATATTAAATACATACACACAAAAAAATAAAAATATCTCTAAACTCACATTCGTTTGACTAATATTTATATCTTCGAGTATATTTTCAATAAGGTTATCTACCATTAATTCGTATCCGCTCCCCTCAACAAATATGGAAAGCCACAATATAATGACTTCATAAACATTGGATCTCAGATTACTAGAAATAAAAACAATAATAAAATATGAAATTGACCGGGTCACATTTTCCTGCTTCCACATGAATATATGGGCAACGGTATAATTTGTGGCCGCTCCCACGTAAATCAGTAAACAGTAAACAAACTTCGGCGGACAGTTTTAAAATACCCCACCATTCAAATCGATAACAAAACATAGGCTAATGTAAAGTTTGAATATATTGATGATCTTTTGGACAACGTACATGACAAAATTTGACTAGATAGGGCATTGCCCCGTCACATTTACTTTAGTTATTCAAACCTTGGCGCGCTTCTTGTGGTTTGGGGAGTTCAGTGGTGTCACCTCGATACACTATTGCGTGAGTGAGAAAATATGCGAAATATGGTGGCCAATATTATCACACATATTTTTAAGGTAGAAATATGTTCAGCTTAAAGGATTTTATACGGGGCGAATGCTGCGTTAAAAATATATGGAGAAAAACTTAGTTTTTGGACATGTAGGATTAGGCTATAATGAGCTTTAGCTTCAAAATTGCGATCGTGGCATCTCAGAATGACAACAACATAATTAACAACATTCCTCTCAACACTTGGTTGCACAGGAACGAATTTAAAAATGATTTAATTTGGCATTTAAACGTTTAATATTTTGAGAAAATGCTCAAAATAAAAATGAATGTAATGGCTCTGAGGCCAGAGTTACAAAAGCCAAAGTCACGAAAGATGAGGGTAAATATTGGAAAATATAAGGTCGAAAAAAGTTGTTTAAAGTTTTCGTTGTCATTGTTGAACTCACGGACAATTGTAAGTAAGCTTTGTAATTCAAGTTAGCTTTATAAATGTTGTGGAGCTATTCTTGAATTGTTTGTCTACCGATTTAAGGAAAATTTCAATATTTTTTTTCAATTACATATGTATCCATCCCCCTTAATCTAATATCGATATTTTACTTTGAAACTATCGATTATTATTTTTACTACAAAACATTCTATCTCTATCCCACAAACAAAAATAACCAAATTTTATTAAATTTTAAAACAGTGATTAAATATAGAGTAATTATCTCTGACCTAATCGAGCTGCTACTCATGAATCAACCACTAGTGCATGTCGAGTGTCTTGCATCGAAATCCACCCGAATATGTCATCAATGATTCGAATGGTTAGCCAACTACTCGGGTGTATTTACCCCACCTCCTTTCTTGATCGTAAAAAAATTTATGAGTGCCTGTTGCATGCTTTGCACTGACTGAAATTACAGATATCTGCAAAAACCCTTTTTATTATATATAAGTTAAGGCCACACATTAACAATACCCATAGTATGTGCAGTGTCAGTGCTAATGCACTCGAATGCACCGAATCAACATGTGCCCTGAGTCGACATAGGACACCGCGGGAGCAACGAACAAACATCGAATGCGTCAGCAGAATTAACTTCAACGACCAGCGCCTTACATAACGCTCGACCGTGAGACCACGTCTTGGTCACCCATCGCGACAACTGTACAGCGACATCTGGCAGCAGCAGAGACAGCAGCAACGCGACAACGCTAGCAGCAACTTCATCAGCAGCAGAGGTTTAATTTTAATAATTCTATATTGTTTAAG
This sequence comes from Drosophila immigrans, assembly GCA_963583835.1. NCBI lineage: Eukaryota > Metazoa > Arthropoda > Insecta > Diptera > Drosophilidae > Drosophila > Drosophila immigrans. The sequence goes on from OY757143.1 coordinate 7,873,402, forward strand.
TTACTTCTAACATCAACTCCGAATAAAGATTGTTTATTTTTAAACAAAATCAACCTTTATTTCGTTAATTGTATGAAAAAAATTGCCTGAAAGTCTAGTTGTGTGCTTATTTATTAACGTGAAAGAAATTTTTGTCTTATTGGTTTTTACCTTATAAGGGCGTGGCACATTTTCAACTTTAATTTTATTTCACTTTTCATCAAATAATACAAATAATTTGCTCGTGTACAGCAGTTCTTTAATTTTTAAGTATTAATAATTCATTTACAATATTTATTTTATGTATACACCTTCTGTTCAACCTTATTCATCGTATACCAGTTCATTATAATCGTTGAAATCAAAATATATAGCATTATTACCAAATTATTGTTCACCAAACTACAACATATTCTATACGGTCCACTTAACTAGTCAAAACTTTTCATACCTACTTCAAAATTAGACAGGTGTATTTGATTGGTTTTGGTATTTAATAATTGAATTAAAGTTTACTTATATCATTGGATATACTCTCATTTAAATATACTCTCATATACTACTCATTAAAACGTTTTAAAATGAGTAAAATGAGAGAGAGATATACTCTCATTTAAATATACTCTCATATACTACTCATTAAAACGTTTTAAAATGAGTTATAAATGATAATTATTTTTTGACGAATTTTAGATAAATCCTCCAATTTTTTTTTTGTCAAAAGGGCCTTAAATGTGTTCAAACCAACAACCAAAAATGGTCGCATCAAAAGAAAATAAAAAAAAATCCGGTTTACCATTTATTCCCAACAAAGATTGCCATAAAGCCAAAATATGATCTCAAAATTCAAATTTTAAGAAATGTGGTCAAAGTGGCAATTTCCACTATATGCAATTAAACAAGAATTTATTACTCTAAAATATACAATTGGTTTTAAGCTTGGACTGGGTTGGACTCATTTTGTACGCCTTTTCAAATATTAGATTTCTTTACTTAAACGCACATGTTGGACGATTCACTTTAAAATTAAATTACAAAGCCATTACAATGACTAGATTCATTTCACTTCATGAAACACGTAGTACAAACCCCACTTATTAAACCTCATCATTAAAATTTAATCAGAATTTGTTTTTTCTTTTAATTTTTTTGTAATAAAAAAATGCAATGCAATCTGCACTAGCTGTGTTTAACAGCTGATTTCGCGAAAGTGGCGCCATCTATCAAAAATAAATGCAGGCAGATTTGTCCGAAGCAATGGCAGTATCAGGAATTGCAGGCCCTATCCGTGAGAAAAGCGTTCCAACCTGAGCCAGTACTCCTATAGCCACTCCAGAATGGTGTAGAATCAGAAGAACAGCTTTCAGACATACCATTCATAAGTTCCTCCCAGAATGCAGATTTTGCGAAAGTACCCGAAGTAACTCGCCTAGTTAAAGAATTCTCAGGAGACAGAACTTCTTTCGTAGCTTGGAAGAAATGCCGACAGAATTATGGCTATATTCGCAGGACAACAGCAAACGCATAGATACTACTAAGTTACGTTAGCTGAAGGAAACGAAAGTACTAAGCGAAGCGAAGACTGTGTTGGAATCCTACAATACTCCGTTGAATTGGAGAGCTATTTCCAAATGTCTAACAGAACACTATGCAGATAAACGAGATCTAAAGACTCCTAGTATCAATTGTTCACTTTAACACAGGGTAGATTATCCATTATGGAATATTACCAAACCGAGTACCATCAACTTTTCTTGATACTTAATCGAGTTAGTCTACAAGAAGATTCACCCGACTGTATTAGAGCCTTTACGAATAGCTACAGAGGCTCGATACTTTTACGAGGTCTAATGGAGACTTGCCCGATCCACGACTTTATTATACACGGCGTCCCATTAACCAGTTTTATCAGACAAACGCTAACCAACCAAGAATCTTCTCGCAACCACCACGACAGATGGTGCCTCAACAACCATTTCCGTATAGACCACTCTACTCAGCACCTCCGCGCCCATTTGCTCCAAAACCAGAACCAAAACCAATACCAATGGAAGTCGATGGTTCAATTCGCTCAGCCAAGGTAAATTATATGAACCACCCACTACAAAACCAATTCGCTGGTAAGCGTCCACCTCCACCTTATAGACCACCTTCGAAATTCGATCGACAATTCCATATTAATACTGTAGAATCAAATGAACAATATACAGAAGAAAAAACTGACCTCAATGCTCAAATAGAGCAAGAGAATCTAAACGTATACGCATACTTTAGTGACGAACAAGATTACTACTCGTATATGGAATCAGCAGGCTTCCCAAGCCCATATGATGATTTCGCACTACCACGATTCCGAAATAGGGACAATAGACGTGTCAGATGTACATTTTTTAAACCGTTCCTCACTACCATATTTCCAATGTAGAACGAAGGACGGAAGACATCTCAATTTCTTAATAGACACTGGTTCTAATCAGAATTACATTCAACCCTCATTAATAGAAACCCCAAAGTCAAATAAAGAAACTTTCTTTGCAAAAAAATTAGCAATTACTCCCCACACTTTCTTAAATCTCTTCGGTCTTCAGATTCTTTCTCCTACCAACTCTAAAAACATTCCATGTTATCCTTGGCAACGACTTAATGTTGTTATCGATGTCAGAAATTACATTCTTAGAGTAAATGGTAATAGACAATTCCGCATAAAACAGCTTGCAGCTCAGTCTGTTAATAATGTAAAAATCCGTACCGACCATAAGTCCGAAAACCAGAAGACAACTATAAACAATCTTGCAAGTTATAGGGCACTATTCGCAGAACCAGACGAAAAACTGACGAACTCCACGAAATTAGTCGGAGAAATTCTAACTACCACCGATAGAGCAATTCACACCAAACATTACTCATACCCTATATCGCCAAAGCAAGAAGTCGAAAGACAGCTTCAAGAGATGTTGGACGATGGTATTTTCAGGACTTCTAGATCCCTGTATAACACCCCGGCCTGAGTGATACCAAAGAAGGTAGACGCTTCAGGGAAAAGAAAGTACAAAATCGTGATTGATTTCCGTAAACTAAATGCGGAAACAATCTCTAATCGATACCCAATGCCGGAGAAAGGAGTTCTTCACAGTCATTGATTTCAAGTGCGGATTTCACAGATTTTGATAAGAGAACAAGACATTAAAAAGACAGCATTTGCCGTCAACGGAGGAAAGTACGAAAGTCTTCCCTTTGGCTTAAAAATTATATTCTTCGAGATAACATTGGAAAGATCTGTTATGTCTACATAGACGATATAAACGTCTTTAGCAAAACAGAAGAGGAACACACAAACCATTTAGCACAAGTATTCGAAACATTGCAGAATACTCATATGAAAATAAAAATGGATAAGTGCGAATTTTGTAAGAAACAATTCAACTTCTTAGGTTTCACAATATCCGAAAAAGGCTCCTTTTCGGATCATTACAGGATAGTGTTCGAAGTTGGATAGTCCAGAGAGGCAAAGGAGCCCTTCAGGAACCCACGAAAGGCAAACTGGGTCAAATACTCAAAGCTTGTTATGGAATCTATTCCCAACCACCCAGTGGGAAGGCTAGACAACCCAGACAAGTTGGAGGAATCGACCCAGAATGTCACAGATACTCTATGTAAGGCATTCATCAAATCCAATCAGCCGTCCACCGAAGTCAAACCGCAACAAGTGGTGGACTCCGGAACTCGGCCAGATACGGAAGGAAACGAGAAAGCTTTACAATAGAGCAAAAGACGGAAACTGCCAGGTAGACTGGAATGCCTACCATCACAGTTTCAAGGCCTTCAAGAAGGAAATCAGAAGGGCAAAAAGAGACTCATGGTCTAAATTTTGCGAGGAACTAACCAACACCACTGAAGCGTCCAGACTTCGAAGGCTGCTGGCGAAAGATCCAGCCACACCGGGGCTGCTTTGCAACCTGGATGGCACATTCGCTAAAAATAGTCAGGAGTCTCTGCAACTCCTCATGAACGCACACTTTCCAGGCTGCATACAAGCTGAAGACGAGAATGGGATCCCCACCTCTCACATCACCGGCGAGCAGATGGTATGCGTACATTTGTCGCAATGGCTATTAGAAATCTTCATTCCAAAAACCTGGAGAGAAGTGAGGGTGGCATTCATTCCCAAAGCAGGAAAGATAAACCACTGCTCACCAAAAGATTATAGGCCCATAAGTCTCTCATCGTTTTTATTAAAAACACTAGAGACTTCTGGACCTTCATCTCAGAAGTAAGCTAACACCTCACACTTTTAGCAAGTCCCAACATGCCTACCTCAAAGGTAGATCAGTAGAGACGGCTTTGCACGAGGTGGTTAGCACAATTGAAGGCACACTCCAAAGGAAGGAGTTTACGTTAGCGGCATTTCTCGACATAGAGGGTGCCTTTAACAATGTCAGGATCGAGTTAGCAACATGATTCGCCAAAGAATGATAAACGCCCAACTCTGCGCCTCGACTATCAGGAGAAGGGCAACCAGGGGCACCCCGCAAGGGCGTGAGATATCCCCCTTGTTATGAAACATTGTCCTTAATGTCCTTCTTCTCAAACTGAAGTATAAGGGCTGCAGAGTGACAGCTTATGCGGACGACCTGGTTCTAATGGTAACTGGCAGATTCCTGCCAACAGTCAGTGAGCTACTGAATCCGCATTGAGCGAAACTCTGCGATGGGCGGAACACAACGGTCTTGGGGCCAACCCACAAAAGACCGAACTAGTTCTGTTCACTCGAAGATATAAGATACCGAGCTTCAAGCTTCCGTCACTGGGAGGAACAGAGCTGAAGTTATCAAAGGAGGCAAAATACCTTGGAGTAATCCTGGACTCCAAACTCTCCTGGAGGAGAAACTCGGAGGAAAGGATGAAAGGATGGGGATTGCAACCGTACATCCTTCACTGGTTCTACACTGCAATTGTCAGACCTATACTGACGTACGGGGCTCTTGTATGGTGGGAGGCGGGACACACCGACTCCTATCTAAACAATCTCCGCAAAGTTCAGAGACTAGCATGCTTGGGAATAACAGGATGTATTCGTTCTACCCCCCAAGCAGCGCTGGATGTAATGTTAAATCTGGAACCCATCGGAGTCAGGCTTCACGCCCAGTGCCTCCTTAAGCCTGGTGCAGGTCACAACTCCATTCTACGTACAGTAGAATTGACTGTGGCTGAGAACGACTACTGGGTACCAGGACATAAGTGGGATGACAGGTTTACAGCTGAATTCCCTGACAGATCCGATTGGCAACAGGAATCTCCTTTGAGGCAGAATGAGTTATCAATCTACACAGACGGATCAAAGACGATAGAAGGCACTGGATCGGGGGTCTTCTCCGAAGACCGAAGTTGATACGGACACTGGGCGGGAGCCCGAGGGACGTGTCCGTCTACGTCGATAGCCAATCAACGATAAAAGCACTCGCATCGAACACCATTAAGAGTAAACTAACCTGAGACACAGTGATGTCACTGAACCTATGCCAACCACACTCTATCAGACTTGTCTGGGTACCTGGGCACATGGGAGTACCTGGTAACGAGGCGGCTGATGAGTGTGCTCGGCTGGGGTCAGCGTCATCAGAACTCTCGCGGTGAACGATATAAAGAGGGCTATTCAGCACGTGCTATCGGAACTTAATTGTTCCATGAGAACGGCGGCTGAGAGACACTGGGCAGCATCATCGGGCTGCGAGGTGTCAAAAGCACTCTGGCCAAGATACCGTCCCAAGCGAACAACCGAGCTCTTAAACTTTAAAAAGAACAAGATAAGGTTACTGACAGGAGTCATAACGGGACACTGCTACATCGGCCGTATGGCTCAACGGTACGGTGGACTCCAACAGGACTTCTGTCGCAGATGCGGGGACGAAGAGGTAACCGAGAGTATCCAGCATCTTCTCTGCGACTGCCCTGCACTTCTTAGAAAGAGGACCCAATTTCTGGGCAAGCCTTTCTTCGTTGAACTGGGCAGTCTTGGGGATATTCGGCTAGAGAACATGGCGCTTTTCCTCGACTCTACTGGCTGGTTCCAGAGGCTACCGCAGCCCAGCAGAACTGGCCAGTAGCACGTAGACGTAATAATACATTCAGAGTTTTCCTCCAATATCCCAACAATCCCTCCCAATCCCCTCTACTCCTACAGTTAACACAGATCAGGCATCACAATGGACCATATGGTCTCCGGGTGCTCTCGACTCCGGTCGAGCCGTCTGCTCAACCTAACCTAACCTAACCTAACGTTGAGGAAGGCATTTGTTGATTCTACCATGTCCCAGAAAAATGTTTATAAGTGGTACAATGACTTCAAAGAGGGGCGTGGCCAAACCGAAAACAGCACGTAAAAGTCGTTCAAAAATCAAGGTCAAGATGAGTTTTTTTCGATTTTCGTGGTATGGAGCTCTATGAATTCCATCCACCTCGCCAAACTGTTAATAAGGAATATTATTTGAGCAATTCGTCTAAAAAGACCAGAATTATGGGCACCGTCTAACACTGCACTCGTTCTTCGTGATCATTTCGCCAAGAATTCGACGCATATCGATCCGCAACCACCATATTCTCCTGATTTGACTCAGTGTGGCTATTCCTAAGACTCCAGAGACCCCTTTGCGGAACGCGTTTCGAGTCGATTGAGGAAATAAAAGCTGAATAGAAGACGGCGATCATGGCTATACCGTAAAGGGACTATTTGGCATATTTTGAGGATTTGAAAAAACGTTGGCATAAGTGTATTTTATCGGGAGGGGATTACTTTGAAATTGATTTAGGATATTAAACAAAGATATTACATTTTACAAAAAAAAAGCATTAGTCGCACAGTAGTATATCACGGAAAAACTGTCCTGACAGGCATCGATAAATTTTCAAGGTACGCTCAAGTGAAAGTTCTGAAATCTAGAGCTTCTGAGGACGTCATATTCCCATTGAGAGAAATGTTAATAGCTTTCGGACTACCTAAAATAGTAGGAATAGATAACGAAAGATCTATAAATTAAGCATCTATCAAATTCATGTTAGAGAACCAATTAAACACATCGGTTTTTACAACGCCACCGTACTCTTCTATCAGCAATGACCAAATATAACGATCCCATTCTAGACTTACGGAAATCCTTAGATGTCTCAAAAAATACCATGAGGAACTTACCTTCCCGGATTTACTGTTGAAAGCGACCCAGGAAAACAATCAATCTATACACTCAGTAACTAAAGAAAAACCCATAGAAACATTTTTCAGAAGTAATATTCGTAACACCTCAGAATCAATAGAAGAGAAAAGAGATGAAAATAAAAATAAAATAATAGGTACACAAATATCCGATTTAAAGTATCACAACGAAAAAAAGGACATACCCAGATTATACGAAATAGAATAAGTTTACTTTAGAATCAACAAAAAACTAGGCTCAAAAATCTCTTGAAAATACAAAAAAAAAAATAGTAGCAGAAAACGGTAGCTCTACCATTAAAACCAAATCAGGGAAAACAGTACATACGAATAATTTAAACAAGTAAGAAAGCTACAGTCGAGAGTGCTCGACCGTATGATACCCGCAACGCATTTCGAGAGAAAACAAAAAAATTAAATGATATTTTAACAAAAAATATACCAAATATACTGAAACTAGTTTTTTTTTATATATTTGAAAATAGCGGGTATAAAAATCCATAGCATACCGACATGGTCACACTGTCAACTAAAACAAAGCGCGGGCAGCTGCAAGTGAATTTTGCATACAAAATTGATTCTTTAATAACTTCCTTGTTTTTTATTCGATCTCAACCAAATTCACAGAGAATACAATTATTATTATACATACCAAAATTCAATGCCCTAGGTCTTGTATTACGGCTTTTACAGGCTTTTGGGGGCGGAAAGGGGCGTGGCAAAAAATCTAAAATAAACTTGATCTGCGTAGGACCTATAAGATTACTGTCACCAAATTTGGTAGCTCTAGCTCTTATAGTCTCTGAGATCTAGGTGTTCATACAGACGGACAGACGGACATGGCTATATCGTCTCGGCTGTTGACACTGATCAAGAATATATATACTTTATGGGGTCGGAGATGCCTCCTTCTGCCTGTTACATACATTTTCTGTTGGCACTAAGTTATAATACCCTTCTACCCTATGGGTAGCGGGTATAAAAATGAATGAACCCCTCTCAGGGATCGATCCCACGAACAGTTTATACGTGTTAAGACGTTCTACCCCATGGACCACAGGCTGCATTAAGGGAAGAGATTCTAAAGACAATCTGTGGGCAAAAAGGAAGTTGTTTTTTTTTTGTAAAATGAAAAATTTGTATTTATTCTCCTAAATCAATTTTATCCCCTTCAAAGTAATCCCCTCCTGATAAAATATACTTTATGCCAACGTTTTTTCAAATCCTCGAAATATGCCAAATAGTCTCTTTATGGTATAGAACGAGTGCCGTGTGAGACGGTGCAATTACGTGATGCAAAAACCAAGAGTTATTGACCCATAATTCTGGTCTTATTAGACGAATTGCTTCACGCAAACGACACATAACGCTCAAATAATATTCCTTATTAACAGTTTGGCGAGGTGGAAGGAATTCATAGTGCACCACACCACGAAAATCGAAAAAAATTGTCCATGTCCTCGCCCCTCTTTGAAGTCATTGTACCACTTATAAACATTTTTCTGGGACATGGTAGAATCAACAAATGCCTTCCGCAACATCCTCAACGTTTCCGCAGCCGAAATTTCCGCAAACATAATTTGATGGCACTTCTCAGCTCAATTAAATTCTGATTGTAAAAATCTAAAAATGCACTCTTGGTCGTTTTTCAAACACAAGCGTAAATATAGTACTGATACTGACATTGACACGTGTTATCAACAGTCCTGCCAACTCGAAAAAAAAGAACTAGACCGAAATGTTAAGCCCGCCAATTTTAAATTGAAAATTACTTACTTTTTGCTCAGAGTAGTATTACCTCACTGAGCTCTTTGAATGCAAAATCAAATAAATTGTATTGTTAACATTTGCTTACAACATTAGCACATTATTTTGTACAACATAATTTTCAGCGACACTTAGACCGTTTATCAAAGCTAAGGACGTGTTTTTCTCAAAAGTGGCATATGTAGTTTCTAATCAGGGACAAGAATAGTTCAAATCGAAACAGATCTTCTACAGTTATTAGCATAATTGGAAGCTGAAAAAATTAGTACTTCCATGTTTCCGATCTATATACCCGATTGACTATCGTTGTTAAGCTCCTAGATTGAATTGACGAAAAGTGGTCTTTCTAAAATAACACTAAAACAAACTTAATCTGCCTAGCACCCACACGACCATTGTCGCCAGTTTTCTCCTGCTCTTATTAGTCTCTGAGGTCTAGGTGTTTGTTGACACTGATTAAGAATATATGTATATACCACACACATATATGTACATTGTAAAGTCGAAGATAGCCTCCTCCATACAGCTGTGTTTATTGAAATAGCATGTTTCTTTTCACTTATTGATCTCTTGCCAATTGTTGAAAAATGGAATATTGGATAGGAAAAATTTAACTTAAATTAAAAATCGCAAACATTTTCACCCATAAAAAAATTTACTTACTAAAACTTTTGTTGAGATCCATCAAGTAATGACCCTTTTGTGCACTGAAACGCCGCCAGTAGGAGTTCTGTTATTAATCGAAAATGCATCCTTAGTTGAGTATGACAGCTTCATGAAAAAAAAAAATTTGATTTTTCAACAAAATTACAACAACAAAAAATTGTTTACAAAGTTAAGATTTTAAAGTTTAGTTAAATTTATTCTATGAAGTTTTATACTGCAACTGCTTGTGGATGATTAAAATCTATAATAAATAAATAAAACAAGTAAGCCAGCTACAGTCGAGGCTGCTCGTCTGTGAGATAACAAGAGTTTGGTTGCTCTAGCTTTTATAGTCTCTGATATCTAGGTGTTCATACAAATGTATGACTGTATCACTCGGCTGTTGACACTAATCAATAATATACCCTATAGGTAGCGGGTATAAAAATATGAAAGTTGAGTTGACGCAATATAGCGCTACCGAGCTAGCTCCCCTGCCTATCTCAACAACAAACTTTCTCTGTGATTTATTCAGTTGCGACGTCTCTCAAGTCGGCAACGTCAACATAGAAATACACGTGTTGTTGTTGCCATAAAAATTTACATTGTCACAGTTTTTGCAATTATTCCAATTTGTAATTAAAAAACAATTAAAAAACAAGTAAGAAAGCTACAGTCGAGAGTGCTCGACCGTATGATACCCGCAACCCATTTCGAGAGAAAACAAAAAACTTATTTGATATTTTAACAAAAAATATACCAAATATACTAAAACTATTTTTTTTTTGTATATATTTGAAAATGGCGGGTATAAAAATCCATAGCATACCGACATGGTCACACTGTCAACTAAACAAACAAAGCGCGGGCAGCTGCAAGTGAATTTTGCATATAAATTTGATTCTTTAATAACTTCCTTGTTTTTAATTCGATCCCAACCAAATTCACAGGAATCATTGAGAATACAGTTATTATTATGCATACCAAAATTCAATGCTCTAGGTCTTTTATTACGTCTTTTACAGGCTTTTGGAAGCGGAAAGGGACGTGGAAAAAATTTAAAATAAACTTGATCTGCGTAGGACCTATAGGAGTACTGTCACCAAATTTGGTAGCTCTAGCTCTTATAGTCTCTGAGATCTAGGTGTTCATACAGACGGACAGACGGACAGACGGACATGGCTATATCGTCTCGGCTGTTGCCACTGATCAAGAATATATATAGTTTATGTGGTCGGAGATGCCTCCTTCTGCCTGTTACATACATTTTCTGTTGGCACTAAGTTATAATACCCTTCTACCCTATGGGTAGCGGGTATAAAAACTGCGATACTGCAATTACAAGGACGACCACAAAGGAGTCATTTCGCGAAATACCTATTATAACTGTATTTAATCACAGATTGGAAATACATTAAAATGGCATTAGTTTGTTTTTGGAATAGAGAGGCAGTTGAGAATATATACATATTTTATAGGGTCGGAATATAGGTAGTAAGTATAAAAATAATGTATTAATCCATAATAGGACCAATATGGACTAAAGATATGTGGGGACACCCAGCAAATGGAATCTATATATTTATACAGACAACTCGATCGAAAACGCTTAGAACAATAACAAACGCTGAAAAGTACAAAATAAATTAAGATATATATAGAAAGATAAACAATTATTAATTGCAGAAATACATATTAACACGGACAAATCAACCCATCTATTGATGCTGATCAAGAATAACATATATATACTTTCTAGGGTAGGTCCATATGCATTGGGCACAACCATTTGGATAAATAATTTAACAAATAACTTTTGTTCTACTTATCCGATTTTTACCAAAATTACAAAGTAAACACAGATGGCTTACCAAATTACACATCATTACACAAAGAACTTTTGGAGTTATACGCAATTTACATAAAAAAAACTTGACTTTTTCTAGATTAATGCTTATTGTGGGCGAAGGGGGCGGGGCATCCAACTTTTGAAATAAACTTGATCTGCGTAGGGTATGAAGGAACCTTTTTGCCAAATTTGGTGTCTCTATGTCTTATAGTCTCTGAGATCCAGGTGTTCATACAGATAGACAGACGGACATGGCTATATCGTCTCGGCTGTTGACGCTGATCAAGATTATGGGGTCGGAGATGCCTCCTTCTGCCTGTTACATACATTTTCTGTTGGTACTAAGTTGTAATACCCTTCTACCCTATGGGTAGCGGGTATAAAAAAAAATTTGGTAAACCTTTAATGCTCTATACTCCTTACCCTGAATTTTGGTAAAGGAGAACAAAAGAACACAAGATATTTGTGAAATAATTATTCATACAACGTATTCCCAGGCAAATATATTTACTTCCAGAGTGTATGAATGTGTTTAAACGTTTTATGATTACTCTCGACCATAGCTTTCTTACTAGTTTTCGTTTGTATGCGTGTGTGCGAGCTACTCGTCTTTTTGAGATTGTCACTTGTCTTTCCGATTTAAAAGTGTATGGTAATTGTCAAATTTAATGCAGAATAAATTAATAAAGTACAGAGCATTAAGTATTTATGTACGTCTATACTCAAATAATTGTTTCGATTGACTTTCATGTGCGAGAAAGTAATGTGTAAAGAAAGTAACAAGCATAGCTCACCCGAAACCACTTAACCGACAAAAACTAAATAAGGGTGCTGCTCAGAGCGAGAGTAAATGATTTTTAAGCCCGCTACCCATATTGTGTATAACAGGCACAAAATGTATATAACAGGCCAATTCGACCCGAATATGGTGAGATATTCTTGATCAGTGTCAACAGTGGAGACGATACAGCCATATCCGTGTGTCTGTATGAACACCTAGATCTCAGAGACTCTGAAAGCTATAGTTACCAAGTTTTTTGTTTAAGCCCTTGTAATTTTTGCACTCACATTAAGTCCCCCATAAAATACGTGCGTAATTTTAAAACTAAATCTCATTGGTTTGTACAATAATTACTATATTTTAAGTGATTCTTAAAAATTTGATTGTGGTCGGACAAAATATACTTATATAAAATATTCGATATAGGCACAACAATATATTACTTACATATCAATTAGTACTTGCAAAAGTTCAATCAACTTTGTATGTATATGAGGTAAAAGGTATCCAAAGAATGTATTATCAACATTCGGATTGCTTAAACAATCCGCATAACTAGTTCCTAATCCTCTTTGAACAAGATGCAGTATATTCGTTGGATTTATAATTTTATTTGAAGGAAACGGATACCTGGAAAATAAATACACGGCAAGCATCATAAATATTATTAATCATAACATTAGTTTCAGTTTACATACCTTAATGCTATTTTAAGAAATTCAATCAGATTGCAAACCCGTCTGCAAACTTGTGCTGCTCTTTCTATGGGGTCTGCAGATAACTTAACCGAAAAGAACTCAAATTCATGTGTTAAAGGAGTCGAATACGCATTTTTACAAGTCGGGAATACTTCGTTTAAAAGAAAGTTCAAATTATGCAATATTCCATGTTGGTATTTTTGCCATTGAAGTTTATCATTCAAATTTCCACCATTACTAAAATGTATGCGTCCTTGTTGTAGCAATAACCAGCAACAACCACTGTGATAAACCACATCTTGGTTGACATTGTCTAATAGGCCAATTAAATATTGTGTTACAAAATTTCTTCCTGATTTACTTTGTCCAGGATAATATTTTAGACATTCTTTTATTGCTTTTAATACGGAAATAGTAGAACCAATTCTTGAGTTTTCCGCAATGAGTATCAGAGTCCCGTATAACTTTAATAGATGCGTAGATCCAAACCATTTGGACGTATCAGGAACAGTTTGGATATTTTTTACGAGCAGAGCTGAAAAACAAGTTTATTAAATGTTGGGCTCAAATGACTATACTTAAATTAAAATAACGAGAGACTCTTATTAAAAATCTTAACATAAGAGACTAGCCAGTTTGTCCCTAAGCTTTGCTAGTTATTTGGTTTGGACGTTGATGTGCTAACGAACAGCACCATCCAGTGGCCCAACGACACCAAGCCAGGGCTTGTTAGCGTGCGGGCCCTAAGGAGCGCACTAACATGTGGCAACGGACAATCGCGAACATATTGTTAATATATATATAAATTAATTTCAAAATGTCGACGTTACACTAGACAAATGACTTAATACCAAATTTCTAAAAGTGAAAAACGAAAAAGCATTTTTATACCCGCTACCCATAGGGTAGAAGGGTATTACAACTTAGTACCAACAGAAAATGTATGTAACAGGCAGAAGGAGGCATCTCCGACCCCATAAAGTATATATATTCTTGGTCAGCGTCAACAGCCGAGACGATATAGCCATGTCCGTCTGTCCGTCTGTCTGTCTGTATGAACACCTGGATCTCAGAGACTATAAGACATAGAGACACCAAATTTGGCAAAAAGGTTCCTTCATACCCTACGCAGATCAAGTTTATTTCAAAAGTTGGATGCCACGTCCCCTTCGCCCACCATAAGCATTAATCTAGAAAAAGTCAAGTTTTTTTGTATGTAAATTGCGTATAACTCCAAAAGTTCTTTGTGTAATGATGTGTAATTAATATACCCTGTAATTTTGGTAAATCGGATAAGTAGAACAAAAGTTATTTGTTAAATTATTTATCAAAATTGTTGTGTCCAATGCATATGGACGTTTTAAGTGTGTGAATGACCTAGAGATATCAAATTTGGTGACAGTATTCGTGTAGGTCTTACGCAGATCAAGTTTGTTTTCGATTTTTGCCACGCCCCTTTCCGCCCCCCAAAATCTGTAAAAGCCGTAATAATAATAATAACCTAGACCATTGAATTTTGGTATGCATAATAATAATTATATTCTCAATGATTCGTGTGAATTTGGTTGAGATCAGAGAACTGCAACGAGTACTTCATTTTCGCTCATACCCAATAATTGTTCGTGTTCGTTTTGTTCAAACCCATTTCGAACATGATTAAACACTGCTCATTTGGTCATGACTTTTTGGTGAACAATCAATCCAATCACAACTGCTCGAACCGAACCCGATTGTAACTGTTCGTTTGATTCAGAAGATTGATTGGAACATGAGCGAAAAGTCGAACAAGTTCGATCAAAATGATTGGAACTGATTGGATTGTTCAATGATGTTCAAACACCAGCAGGCCTTTATTTGAAATTTGAAGAAAAAGCAAAATCCTCACAAATAAGTAATGGAAACTTATTCAAATTATATTTATCGAAGCGAAAAAAACTAACTTTTATTTTTTATTTTAATTTTCTTGTTTTTTAGTTAAAAAAATATTTTTTTTATGTTAAAATTTTTTATTTTTTGTTTTTTTTTTTTTGTCTTTTATTAATTTAAAAAGATAATATATTTAATTTCAATTGCCAATCATTGTTTATTTCATTCGATTTTAAAAGCGTCACAGGCGACCAAAAAGTGCAAGTCATGCAACTCTGCCTATCCGATTCAATCTCATTTGAACAATCAACATGTTCGTTGTGTTTGTCAAAGTTTCATCCGAACGCTCATCTTGAGCATTAGAACTGGTGATTGTGTTTGATTGGTTTGAATCAAACGAGCAGTTCGACTGCTCGTTCGTTTTGAGCACAGATGAGCGTTTGACGTGTTTAATCAGTGACTGCTTTCATACGAGCGCTTGAGCGTTCATGTTCGATTCAGGCGAGAATTGTTTGGATGTGATTGAAATTTTGACAAGATGTTCAAACCGACTCGAACATGTTCGTTGCAGGTCTCTGGTTGAGATCGAAAGAAAAACAAGGAAGTTATTAATGAATCAATTTTATATGCAAAATTCACTTGCAGCTGCTCGCACTTTGTTTAGTTGACAGTGTGACCATGTCGGTATTTAATGGATTTCTTAAAAATATGTATATACAAAAAAAAACAAATTTCAGTATATTCTGTGGTATATTTTTTGTTAAAATATCATTTAAGCTTTTTGTTTTCTCTCGACATGGGTTGCGGGTATCATACGGTCGAGCACTCTCGACTGTAGCTTTCTTACTTGTTTATTATAAAATAGTAATATTTATAGTTAGAACATAAAAGACGGAAGGGGTTATGTATAGCATAATTTTCACAACAAAGTAGAAGGGAAAGAGGTAAAAAGTTTGAGGCTTATCAGTTCGGAAGAATCGATTTCACCACTAATGAGCTTCTGCAAAAAAAATGTCACCAAGAATGGTTCAATGATAAGTAAAAGTCTACTACGATAGGAAGGTAATGGAGTATTAGCTATCCAGTTACCCTGAAAGGCAAAGAGCAGAAATTGTTTTTGTACGGACTATATTCTTTCCTGATGAACCTTAAGTTTGTTTTGGAAACCTTTAATAACCGAAGAAGTGTAGTGTATCTATATGTCAAAAACCCATGATAGTATGGTGAGACAATAGATCTACAAAAATCTTGTAACTGTTAGGTTATTAATTTCTCAAACCGTTTCGGAATAGCAGACAATTTGGATATTCCTCTATAACTTTCAGCATTCGATTTGTTTCCTTTTTTATAGAGAGGAATAATAAAAATTTTCTTTATATAAACATTAAAATATTATTTTTATATGTTACTGTTGTCTCCCGCTTTAGCCTCTCGTTACTTACATGAAAGTTATTATCGCACACAGTAAGGGAGATATGAGAATGTAAAGACACTAACATTTTGTCGTTTCTCCTCTGTGTGGCCGTTCTCATCTGATAAGACAACAGCAATTACATTGAGTTTTTTCATTCATCCCTTATCCAAATAAAATTTGATCTTGTGTATTCCTCGACACTTCACTAAAAACAACTAGTAACAAAACTACAGTGGAGATCGACTGTGGGATACCCGCTATCCGTTTTGCGAGAATACATCTATGTATTTACAAAATAACACAAAAACTATATTTGGTGTGATATAATATTCCATTGACAACCAAAAAGAAAGCTAAATAACCACTACCAGATTTTGGAGGACACGAAAATATTTTTGAAATATTTAACAAACTTGTTAAATTTAATAATATTGACATATTAAAAATTTTTCAGCGGAATTCGAACTCAGGCACCGACGCACATCTAAACACTGCGCTACCAAACAACCTTGTGTAAGGAGTTTTAGGACCTACCAAATTTCTCTGTCTTATAGTCTTTGAGATGGCTATATCATCTCGCTGTTGACACAGATCAAGATTATTTGTACTTTATGGGGTCTGAGATGCCTTCACCATTTGGTGTTTGCACATACATATATGTACATTTGTAGTTATAACAGTCTTCTACCCTATGGGTATTGGGTATAATCATCGAAGCCGATAATCCAAACTTATAATTTGAAAAAAAAAACATTTTCGTTTTTCTCTGAGTGCATGTTGAAATAAAAAATGGGTTGTTTCATCTGAGCGCGTTTTCCTTTAATTGCGTTGGTAAATGTCAAAAGGCAGTTTTGATCACCCCTGGTTTTTAGTGAACGTGTGTCGGAAGCGGCCCGGAAGAGAATTTAGAGACTCGCGAGTGCGAACGAGGATGTGCCCAAAATTACAATATGTATACTTACTATTGAACATACTTAGTAGGTAAGATATATTGACTTCAAGTCTCAAAATCCTACTTACCCAAAGCTTCGTAAATAAGTTCACCATATACACTTATTTCTTTTTTATTGCATGCTCCCAAAAGAATATTTATCCAAAAACTTGCTTTATCTTGCGGAACGTTTTGTGGATATTTATTCAAGCATTCAATAAGAAAGCGTAATCCAATAGCCCGCGTTTTCGCTTCAGAAAGTAGGGAATTAAGGATCTGGGTGTGGACCACAATATCATTCTGCAGATACATTCATGTGAAAAATATTACTTACTAAATAAATCATAACTTACAGATTGCTGGATATCGTCGGCATTTAGATAAATATTAAGGTTTAGTCTGTTTGACTTCGATAGTGCTTTTATCATACTGCCTTTATTAAACATTTTGGAAGAGTACTTTGTTTTTTTTTTTAAAACATGTGCAAAAACAATAAATGCTATCGATATTTTAAAATAATACGATATTAATTTAGCTACCCTACATTTCTTACAATAGTCAAACAAGTCGTAAGGCCACAAGATATAAACAAATTCAAATAGAGTGTCTTGACTGATTGAATTATTAACTCACAACTGGTTTGGTAAGACCTAGGATGCTAAGTACGAACGGTAAAAGCAAGAAAGGTAAATTTTTTCATTACATAGTTTAATTTGAAATGAAAATTCATTTTTTACCATTTTAATTGGTATTATAATAGCCTGTTCACATTGTCCACGTCTGCATCCAAAGTATACCAAACGCGCGTTCGATCCCATACAAAAGCATTGGTTGCTCCCCGGCGTGTGGTGGGAGGGAGGAGAGAAAATATAGCAACGTTCATTATGGACGCGGGTACTACCAACTCGTTTTAAAGTATTTTAATGTGGTATATCCGTTTTTCTGGTCGTTTTTTGGGAGATTTTCTATCTGATTTACTGGAATTTTCAAAAAAGAAATGGCGAATAACAAAAGGAAGACTACGAAGTAAAGCATTACGATTTTAAATTTGAAATTCCAAACAAACGGGCAATGGTCCGATAGTCTGATGATGACTCAAGGGTGCATAAAGCTACATCAGTTCGATTCTCTATTGGTAAAGCTCAAGGAAAATGGGAGTCTTTCGTTGACAATCCTCTCAGAAGAGCAACCAAATCATTAAAATTGTTGTTTAAAAGCAGACTGCTTCGGGCATTCAAGCTCAAAACATACGCTATAGCTTACCACATTTTGTTTTGATGATATATCCTTTTTTGCATAGCATTTGAAATCACAATTTTGTTAAATTTCAGTTTGAATAAAAGCGTATGCAATTTTATCAACAATGGGATATGGACTTAGAAGCTAACGCTGAACAATGTCTAAACGGGTTTATGGGATTTTTCGCGTCAGCACTAACGCGACGCTAAAAAAATACTAGTATGGAAACGGTATAAGAAAATTACTACATTATACAAATTGAATACATGAACAGCTTATCGATTGTTAAAATTATTCCGGGTGACCATAAATATTTAACAGTTGGTTTTTTTTGTATATTTATTAGGCTGACTCGTGACACTAGTCAGCTGACCAATTCTTCTTGGGCTTGATAAGAGCAGTTCTTCGTATTTTAAAATAAAATAAAGTAAAAATGGCATTACATTCTGCTATAAAAGGAAAATTAATATCTGTTATAGGCGATGAGGTACGTCCAAAATAATGTTTACATACATAAGTGTTCACAATTTTAAATATAAACCTGTCTTTATACATACACATATTTGTATAAGTATCTACATTGAGAAAATGTTAACAGCACTTTTATGTAAATTTAATAGACATCATAAATAGAAGAAAAGGCTGATGAGTAATCGGCTCCGGTAAGAAAAATAACATTTTGACATAAAAGTACATTTACTATTTATCATAATATCCTTTTAGAACAGATCACCATAACTTCCATGGCTTCTCTCATTATACCCGCTACCCATTGGGTAGAAGGGTATTATAACTTAGTGCCAACAGAAAATGTATGTAACAGGCAGAAGGAGGCATCTCCGACCCCATAAAGTATATATATTCTTGATCAGTGTCAACAGCCGAGACGATATAGCCATGTCCGACTGTCTGTCCGTCTGAACACCTAGATCTCAGAGACTATAAGACATAGAGACACTAAATTTGGTACATAAGTTCCTGCATTGTGTACGCAGATCAAGTTTATTTCAAAAGTTGGATGCCACGCCCTCTTCGCCCACAATATGTATAAATCTAGAACAAGTGAAGTTTTTTGTGTAATAATGTGTAATTTGGTAAGCCATCTGTGTTTACTTTGTAATTTTGGTAAAAATCGGATAAGTAGAACAAAAGTTATTTGTTAAATTATTTATCAAAATGGTTGTGCCCAATGCATATGGACGTTTTAAGTGTGTGAATGACCTAGAGATATCAAATTTGGTGACAGTATTCGTGTGGGTCTTACGCAGATCAAGTTTGTTTTAGATTTTTACCACGCAGGTTTCCGCCCCCAAAAACTGGAAAAGCCGTAATAATGGACCTAGAGTATTGATATGTATTGATATATATTTTGGTATGCATAATAATAATTATAGTTTTAATGAGTCCTGTGAATTTAATTGAGATCGAATGAGAAACAAGGAAGTTATTCAAGATTCAATTTGATATGCAAAATTCACTTGCGGCTGCTCGCGCTTTTTTTGCTTAGTTGACAGTGTGACCATGTCGGTGTTCTGGATTTTTACCCGCTTTTTATACCCGCTACCCATAGGGTAGAAGGGTATTATGACTTAGTGCCAACAGAAAATGTATGTAACAGGCAGAAGGAGGCATCTCCGACCCCATAAAGTATATATATTCTTGATCAGCGTCAACAGCCGAGACGATATAGCCATGTCCGTCTGTCCGTCTGTATGAACACCTGGATCTCAGAGACTATAAGACATAGAGACACCAAATTTGGCAAAAATGTTCCTTCATACCCTACGCAGGTCAAGTTTATTTCAAAAGTTGGATGCCACGCCCCCTTCGCCCACAATAAGCATTTATCTAGAGAAAGTCAAGTTTTTTTTTATGTAAATCGCGAATAACTCCAAAAGTTCTTTGCGTAATGATGTGTAATTTGGTAACCCATCTGCGCTTGACACTCTTAATATACCCTGTAATTTTGGTACAAATCGGATAAGTAGAACAAAAGTTATTCGTGAAATTATTTATCAAAATTTTTGTGCCCAGTGCATATGGACGTTTTAAGTGTGTGAATGACCTAGAGATATCAAATTTGGTGACAGTATTCATGTAGCTCTTACGCAGATCAAGTTTGTTTTAGATTTTTGCCACGCCCCTTTCCGCCCCCAAAAAAGCCGTAATAATAGACCTAGAGCATTGAATTTTGGTATGCATAATAACAATGATAGTCTGAATGACTCCTGTGAATTTGGTTGAGATCGAATAAAAAACGAGGAAGTTATTAAAGAATCCATTTTGTATGCAAAATTCACTTGCAGCTGCTCACGCTTTGTTTGTTTAGTTGACAATGTGACCATGTCGGTGTTATGGATTTTTACCCGCTATTTTCAAATATATATAAACAAAATACAAGTTTCAGTATATTTTTGGTATATTTGTTGTCAAAATATTCAAATTTTTTTTTTCTCGAAATGGGTTGCGGGTATCATACGGTCGAGCACTCTCGACTGTAGCTTTCTTACTTGTTTCAAATATATACAAAAAAAAAACAAGTTTCAGTATATTCTTTGGTATATTTTTTGTTAAAATATCATTCAAGTTTTTTGTTTTTTCTCGAAAGGGGTTGCGGGTATCATACGGTTGAGCACTCTCGACTGTAGCTTTCTTACTTGTTTATTACTTCATTTGAGATAGCCTCAAATGCAATTCGAAAAACTACACATTTCTTCCTCCTGCACATATTCTCTAACAGCCAAGGCGATAATTAAACTTGTTGGCAGTACTCAGATATAATTATGTACATATGTATGTATATGTTGTACCAACGCATATTATGGGGAATATACTTATGTACTTACATATAGTACATACATACAAATTAAGAACGTAATAAATGACTAGTAATCGTCAAGAAAACTATTTAAAACACCGCAAAAAATTATTGTATCGTTTTATTTATTATCAAATAAGATCATAATTTGTAGAATATCTATAACATATTTGAGCACTTCTAAAGCAAAGTAAAGTATTTGAAAAAAATTTCAATTCCAACAGTTTTTTCCAAATAGAAAAACATTTAAAAATATGTTATCAGGTTCACATAGAACCCCACTTTTTTGTTAATAAGGGATTAACGAATATCTATGAATGAGCCATTCTTTTAATCGAAGTACCTTAAAAACACAAAAACAAACAAAAACACTGTAATTAGTACTACGATACGTAAAAGGCTTATTGAGCGATGTTTGAACGCGCATGAATAAAGATGATAACGGGAAAAATGATCTGTGATCTGAAGAGACAAAAACAAAATTTGGAAATGACGGAAAACCCCCAAGTAAGGCTATTAAACAATTATGTCAATTATCCTAAATACACTGAAGACCGTTATGAACGGAGGAGGTAATATAATGATCTTGGGATGTTTATCCGCTTTAGGTGTTGGTCCGATACATTGGATACAGGGTAATATGTGTGCCCGTGACTATGTCTTATGCATAAGAGATGTACTGCAGTTTTGAAAAAACCGTGGTATCACAACCAAATTTTACAAAAATCATCATCATCATCATCCTCATAAACAAACATTTCAAAATAAGCCATTTTGAAATAATTTGGCGTTTAGATTCTAAATTTTTTTTCTGGGGCGAATATACAAAATTTAATTTAAATTAAATGTTTTAGATTTTCAATTGAGAATATGAACTTAAAGAAACTGAGAAGATGCGTTTTTATACCCGCAACTCAGAGGGTATTTTAATATAATACGACTTTTCGTTGCTTCCCGCTTTTACCCGCTACCCATTTTAAGAAATACAGAACACCTATAAGATATTAAAAAAAAACAAGTTAGATTGCTTTTGTCGAGAGTGCTGTGTACGAGATACAATTAATTTGTTATCTCAACATGCATTGGGCTCACCTTTTTATGAAAATGGCTTAACACATTCACAGCATTACACTAAGAACTGTGAACTTCTACGCAATTTGAATAAAAAATATTGTTTGCGAAGGGGGTGTGGTATAAGCAATTTAAATTAATAAATACAAAAATAAAATAAACTTGATCTGCCTAATGAATGCAAATGTACCAAATTTGGTGTTTCTAGCTATTCAAATTTCTGAAATCTTGGTTTTCATACTGTTGACTGGCATTTGACACTGATCAACAATATATGTTTTTACATGTATGTACATTATGGGGGCAGAGATGCCTCCAGCCAGTTCCTTACATTTTCTGTTGGCACTAAGTCACGTATAAAAATTCGGATCTACACGAGAAAATCGTGTTGTAATAAGAAGCAAAAACAAATATTTACATCTTTGGAACAACATTGTTTAATTTTAAGTCAAGGATATGAGTATAGAATTTGCTCCAAATAGATTATTGAATATACAGCGACCCATCACAACTATTATGAATAATTATTCTTACAATTCTAGGATACCTGTGTTGGATTTTTACTTGGTGGAGTTGGTGAAATAAATAAAAATCGTCATCCCAATTTTATGGTAGTGGACAAAAGTAAGTCCTATAATATACCCGTATCGCAGTTTTTGAAATTACGTAGTATAGACAATTTTACGAACTCAGGCACCAATGCGTGCGGCCTAACCACTAAGCCATCAATTAACATCTAACAATAAACAATTCGGAACTTAATGGTTATCAAAATAATTTTTTACGCTTATATAATAATAACCAGATGGCCCCGCAGCTTGCCAGCCACTCTCTGTAGACTCAGGCTGCAGCCTATCGATGTTCACCTGATTATTATTTTAGACATGTTTTCCAACGTTCTCCACTTACCCAAAAATGTATGGACTAAGATTTCATTCAAATCAGTTTAAGCTTGACGATTTCAATTATAGAATATCAAAATAGAATTGCATGTAGGAATGTGTAAAACATAAAACGGAGAGTATTGGTTTCGTTTGACGATATGTTCAATTTTTCACGCATCAACCTTTTGAAAAATTCGAATAGTCAAATTATGGAATAATATGTATGTTTATTAAATTACAAAAAATAAACTAAAAAAAATAAAACCTTTTATTAATTTGGACTTTATGGATCATCAATCCATCGATGGTTTAACCCAACATCGATATTTTATTTTGAAAGTGTCGAAAAACATCGATATCTAAATTTGAACATACAAATTATTTCACTATCCTAAAAACAAGCCAAATTAATAACAGTAATTTCGAAAAATCATTCCTTACTGGGGGCCTACATGTTCAGATCTAGGTTGTGTGAAAATTGCAGCATCATAGCTCTTACCGTTTGGGCTGCGCGTTAATAGTACTTCAGCTGGATCAGTGTCTCCGAACTACTTTATATATATAGATAACTCCTTAAACATATGTTTATTTAATTCAGATACTGCTGTCAGTGAAATTGAAGACTGCTTCAAGCGATTCCTTAAGCGTGATGATATTGATATTATCTTGATAAACCAAACCTATGCAGAACTAATTCGTCATGTTATCGATGCGCACACTTCACCCGTTCCAGCAGTACTCGAAATACCCTCGAAGGATCATCCATATGATGCTAGCAAGGATTCGATTTTGCGACGTGCTCGGGTAACTTCTTATTTTTTTTTTAATATAGTTTATTTTATCCTATTTCATAATATTATGATTATTTTTAGGGCATGTTTAACCCTGAAGATTTGGTTCGCTGATGCTGTAAAGCTACTAACGTTTGGTAAATTTAGTGAGATGCAATGTATGGGCTCATGAATTGAAGCTTAAATCATAATCCATTATGAACTCTTTCAATTTTTGTTGATGTTTTCATTCCAAACTAAATACATATTGTGAGCGTACAAAAACTTGAAATCGTTATATTGAATTGGGGCTTCTTGGAACCATTATAAAGTAAATTTATTGTAAGTAAGCTAAGTAAGTCAATTGTATTATAAATTCTAATTTTTAAAGCTTGCGTTTACAAATTGTTTTCATTTTTATTTGAAAACAAATTGTTTTCATGTTTATTTGAAAACAAATTGTTTTTATGTTTATTTGAAAACAAACGAGATCTGAGTATTCTCCATTTTCATCGCATTGATACGCTTTAAACCACGTACTTAAATATTTATGTAAATAAAAGCAATCTACATATGCGGTCGGCCTTGGGGTGAAATTCATCTTTTTTTTAATGAAATTATAATTTTGTTGGACGCTTCAATTCATCCAAATGAAAATGTCAAACTGAGCAATTTTGTGGGACCTGCCACGACGTCCTCGAGAGGAGAATACTCCAGACGTGGTTGATAATGTCCATGATGCACTAACTGATGAACCGAGAATGAAGGTGCTCGAAACAGTCGAGACTGGCTACAGTGGCTACATGAATGAGACAAATATTTTTTAGCAATTATTTAGATATGAAAATGGCAACCCGAAAATGGCTGTCGCGTTTGCTCAAGGATCAAAATATTTGGATCCTTCAATATAGGCTGAAATTGAGCAAAATGAGCTATGATTTGGATTTAAACCAATTTTTATTTAAGTTTAACAAAAAATAAAAAATACAACAAAAATATTCTAAAACAAGTAAGAAAGCTACAGTCGAGAGTGCTCGACCGTATGATACCCGCAACTCATTTCGAGAGAAAACAAAAAGCTTAAATGATATTTTAACAAAAAATATACCACAGAATATACTGAAATTTGTTTTTTTTATACATATTTTTAAAAAATCCATTTAATACCGACATGGTCACACTGTCAACTAAACAAAGCGCGAGCAGCTGCAAGTGAATTTTGCATATAAAATTGATTCATTAATAACTTCCTTGTTTTTCAATCGATCTCAACCAACCATTCACAGGAATCATTGGGAATATAATTATTATTTTGCGTACCAAAACTCAGGTCTCTAGGTCCATTATTACGGCTTTTACAGTTTTTGGGGGCGAAAAAGGGCGTGGTAAAAATCTAAAACAAACTTGATCTGCGCAAGACCCACACGAATACTGTCACCAAATTTGATATCTCTAGGTCATTCACTCACTTAAAACGTCCATATGCATTGGGCACAACAATTTTGATAAATAATTTAACGAATACCTTTTGTTCTACTTATCCGATTTACAGGGTATATTAAGAGTGTTAAGCGCAGATGGGTTACCAAATTACACATCATTATACAAAGAACTTTTGGAGTTATACGCAATTTACATACAAAAAAACTTGACTTTTTCTAGATTAATGCTTATTGTGGGCGAAGGGGGCGTAGCATCCAACTTTTGAAACAAACTTGATCTGCGAAAGGAATGAAGGAACCTATGTACCAAATCTGGTGTCTCTTTGTTTTATAGTCTCGGAGATCTAGGTATTCATACAGACTGACAGACGGAAAGACTGACAGACGGACATGGCTATATCAACTCGACTGTTGACACTGATCAAGAATATATATACTTTTTGGGTTCGGAGATGCCTCCTTCTGCCTGTTACATACATTTTCTGTTGGCACTAAGTTATAATACCCTTTTACCCTATGGGTAGCGGTATAATGACAAAGTCGATGTTATAGGCATCTTCCATGAATTAGTCAAGCAATTGCATGGTTAGTTATAAAATTTGATAACGTATTGTTCATCCTAACTTAAGAGAAGATTCAATAAATAAAAGCAAATAAAAAAAAAAAATAAACTTTTTCACTAGAGCATCGAATAATTCCAACGGTATTAGAAAGGTAACATACATATATATATATATGTATATATGCATGACTAAGCATGTATTACAATTGTCAATCTCTGACAAATAATAAAAATTTCTAACACTTTTATTTCGAAATCGACCAATTTCTGAAACAAATCAGGTTTGAAGCCTTAGAAGATGTTATATAAAAATATCCTGTTTCATGCTATTACATACACATTATTTTGAGAAAAACTCGTTAAAAGTTGTATCACAAAGGCACCACACTACAGCACAAAGAAAACGTTACATTATGACTTAGGACTGATGTGTTCAAAAGATAGAGTAATAAACACATGGACAGGCTTAATAATTAATGTAACCAACTCGCCATAGACCTTCTGAACAACAGCCATCACACCCGACACTCCAAAAGACACCTGCTTGAACCACCAAGGAGTTGTGACTTCAACTACTTTCCATAAAAAAATAAAAATCTGTAAATATCCTCCACCATACGTTTGTTACTCATGTTAACAACTTACCGGGGACCGCGTGAGGCGTGGTTTTATAATTGTTTTAATTATCTCATTTATTTATTTATATTTGTACGTTACAAACATTTAAATTATTTATTATTTTAATTATTATAATATAAAAAATAAAAGGCTGTTTTGTGTGACAGAGATTTTGGATTATGTACATACATATATATTTTTAAACAAGTAAGAAAGCTACAGTCGAGGGTGCTCGACCGTAAGATACCCGTAACCCATTTCGAGAGAAAACAAAAAACTTAAATGATACTTGAACAAAAAATATACCAATGAATATAGTGAAATTTGTTTTTTTGTATATATTTCAAAAAAATTCATAACATACCGACATAGTCACACTGTCAACTTAACAAACAAAGCGTGAACAGATGTATGTGAACATTGCCTATGAAACTGATTCTTTAATAACTTCCTTGTTTTTTGTTCGATCTCAACCAAATTGACAGGAATTTTTGAGACTATAATTAGTATTATGCATATTTAAATTCAATGCTCTAGGTCTATTATTACAGCTTTTCCAGCTTTCGGGCGCAGAAAGGAGCGTGGCAAAAATCTTAAATAAACTTGATCTGCGTAAGACCCACACGAATACTGCCACCAAATTTGATATCTCTAGGTCATTCACACACTTAAAACTTCCATATGCATTGGGCACAACTATTTTGATAAATAATTTAACAAATAATTTTTGTTCTACTTCTCCGATTTTTACCAAAATTACAGGGTATATTTAGACGGCATACCAAATTACACATCATTACACTAAGAACGTTTTGAGTTATACGCGATTTACCCAAAAAATATCGTGACTTGTTCAAGATTTATGCATATTGTGGGCCAAGGGGGCGTGGCATCCAACATTTGAAATAAACTTAATCTTCGTAATTAATAATATACTGATTAATAACATACGGACAGACAGCCGGACATAGCTATATCGTCTCGACTGTTGAAGCTAATCAAGAATATATATACTTTTTAGCGTCGGATATGGCTCTTTCTGCCTGTTACATACATTTTCTGTTGGCACTAAGTTATAATACCCTACCAATAGTTAATTTTTTTTTTTTTTTTTTGGTATTGAGCTACTCCTTTGAAGAGAAATTTTTGTCCAAATTGGTCAGATTTATTCGAAAACTACAGAGCATTTAGCAAAGATTGCCAAATTACATAGCATTACAATGTACTAAATTTGGTGTCTCTAGGTTTTATAGTCTCTAATATTTAGATGTTCATCCACTCAAACATACAGACGGACTTGAATAGATAATTTCGGCTGTCGACATTGATAAAGAATATACATACATATGTATATTTCGAGAGAGTAATTTCGTAAGCATCAGCTGTGTTTTGTCTTGGTCCAACTATTTCTGCGTTTATTTAAGTTTTAAAAGCATATGTTATTTATCGATTTTAACCTTTTGGTGCATGAATTGTGTTAAATTTAATTCTATTGTTTGTAACAACAATTGTAAATTACAACTTTTAAGTAGATGTGCTCATTGTTTGCGTCTTAAAATTTTTTGTTTTAGTTTTCTCCGCTTGCAACCCAGTTTTATTTGTGTGTTCGTTGTGCAGTTTTCTGTGGTAAATATTTGCTCTCCTTTGCTGCGTTTTTGTTTTAGCTCAACGTCATACACTACTTGTCCGTTATTTTGCGACCAAGTGGGAATTTCAAGCTTGATTGTGCAACCCACTGGTAGTAACTTTTCACTTAAAGCACCCAATCGGAAACCATAACATAAATTTTGGCAAACATTTATAGTATTTAAGTTTATATCTTGTTGGCTGTGCGAAAGTGTCATGCTGCTGTGAAAAAGGGCAGCGGTGGAATTAAGTTGTCATGTCCTGTATGCATTACAAAGCAATTGGATTTTTCACGTATGCTTAACTACGTGAAAAACCAATTTGCAAAGCTTCGTATAATGACCATGTCTCTTTCTAGTGAATTTGACACTAGGATGAAATGGCTTGATCTATACGAATTTAAGACGCATTCAAAGCACTGCTCGGCCTCGCAATTTGCTCCTAATCATGATGGTCCTCCACTTTTAGTATTTTAACCGCTGCCTTGTTCTCCTTGCATTCCTGTAAAGCCACCCCCCTCCATTCTGTCCAAAAAAACCTCCATTGATTAGTGGTGGCATTAGTTGACCCGCGGAACGAACCAAAATTTCTTGAATACCTCCGATTCCAAATGTGTGTATTGAGGCCTCGGACGGATCCTCTATTCCTTATTGTCCGATTATTGGCTCATCACCTACTGCTCCCAATATTTTTGTTAATACTAACACCCCCTTATTTTCTGTTGTGGCTTCGAGAAAGATAATATTCATTTCTCGATTATCTGCTACTTCGTTCGAGCCTATATCAACTTATATCGCCACAAAATCCTCGACATCGGTAGCAATACAAAAATTCAATTTCTTATCTCCTCGGGAAATTGCTTCATTTAAATTAACTGTTCCTACTGACTCATTTCCTTTGTTGTTTGGCCCGAGTTTCTGTCAACCTCATATGGTGGTTCATGAGTTCAGGCCAAAGAAACGTAACATTTCTCCAGTAAATTTTCAACCTAATATCACTTTAGCTCACGCTAATAATGTTAATAAAACTAAAGCTAATGCTTCAAAAAACTAAATATTAATCCTGTTCATCTAACCTCCCCTATTCGTACTGCGTATCAAAACGTAAGCAGTATTAAATTAAAACTATTCAAACTCTATGTAGACAGCTTCTGCTTTGAACATTGTATCTTAGTGTATACTGAAACTTGGTTAGAACCTGAAATTTCTAATGTATCTCTCTTTAGTAATAAATTTACGTCTTACAGATGTGACAGTTTGTCTAGAATTGGCGGTGATGTTCTTATTGCCGTTGATTCTGACCTTAAATCGGAATTAATCTGCTCGGAGTCCAGCAATGAATTTATCGCCATTAAGACAACGTCTTCTTGACTTCTTAGTTGTATCAGATCCTGCATATGTACTGTACGTAGAATTGACCCTCTTGTAGTTCCTGAAGATTCGAATCATCCAACTTTAGAGTTATCTTTAGAATTACCGGTTTCTGACCTCATTGACATACCTAAGACAACACTGTGTTTAAAAAGCCAAATTTTTATAAGTAAAATGACCTCGTCGTAAATTATGATTGGTCTCTTTGTCATTCTTTCAGTAATTTAGAAACTGCTTCGTCGATTTTTTATAATACGTTACAAAAATTTTTTGTCAAGTGTACTCCTTGTAGATACCCATTGAAGTCTAATAGGCCACTTCGGTTCTCTCAGGAAATAAGTGGATTAAAAAACCTTAAGTCACGATATTTAAAAAAATATCAACGCACAGGAAATTCTTCTGATTTCGCGCGATATGCTATTGCACAATCAAATTTCGATTCACTTAACACGCAGTTGTACAATATTTATGGCGTCGGTGTCGGTTACAGTTTGCTCAGAATCCTAGACAGTTCTATAATTTTGTTAACTCTAGTTTCATTTCAAAATAAGACAGCATGCAGTGATTGGGCCACTACCGATCTGTTTACAGACTTCTTTCAATATACTTACTCATTTGGCAGTTAACCACCTCATATATCTTATCCCTATTACTTGCAAAAGTCTTACTTTATTCCTGAACCTGTGATCACTGAATGCTCCGTTATAAGCAAACTTTATTAAATTACACCTGTATTTTCACCTGGTTCAGATGGTATTCCAGGCTGTGTACTTAGGTATTGTGCGGAATCTTTGCACTTACTTTTAAATAAATTATTTATTACGTCTGTTGAGTCTGCCTCTTTCCCTGCTATATGGATGGATTCGTTCAAAATCCCCTCGCATAAAAATGGTTCAAAACATAACGTTGATAATAATAGAGATATTTCCAAATTGTCCGATAAACCGAAACTCTTTTAGAAAATTATTACACCTTAATATCCCGCAGAAAAAAAATTCTCATAAAATCGCAATGGTGTCGATACTATCGATGTTTTTCTCACCAAAAATAATTTTGAAAAATGTTTTGTTGTAATAATACAAAAATGGTGGATATGAAGACGCAGATTGGTTTAAGTTGTGGCCTCTTCTCATACTTTGTTACATTCATGTACGCATCGTAATAATGACTTTCTGCCCCCAACTATATGCCGTCCCTCCTGACTTATAAATGGCCAATAACATTTAATTAAAGCTACGCTAAGAATAAGTTAAGTTAATAACCAAGTTTAAAGCATATACAATATGTACATATAATAAAAAACAAACTAATTGACGATATTCATATCGGTATTGTCGATATTGATAATCTTTTTTGAGCCAAAATGCGATTTATCGATAAGATATTACGACATTTGGACGACTAATTTGTAGGATGACCAATGCTGTTATTAGATATTAATATTTTGGTATGCTTGGTATGGTTGGTTAAAGAACTTTCAAACAAAGTTTAAACTTTTCCATCATATACAAACAAATTCCGTATAAACATGGGATTGACAATATTCATATAAACTAGTTCCGTGAACTATCATAGCAGTGTTATCGTTTTCGCAAAGAAAATAAAAAAATTTTTCACGTCATCCACGCTGTCTGACATAAGGATGTAAGTATTATCTGAAAGTGATAAATATTTGTATTGCTTGAATATATAGTATTGCCAAAACTATACGATTGGAATAAACAGTTAACATAAGTATAGATTGCATTGAAGGTCTTTCGTTTTTTTTAATTCATCTGTGCATCAAATACTACACAGAAAATACATATTTATATGTATGTGTATTTACCTGCACATTGACCAATAAATTTCATAAGTTGGTTTTTTAATTAAGTGCTTATATGCATATTTATCAATACATTTCTTTCCGTACATTTTTTGGTATGTACTAATTTAAACATATTTAAAAGGGATGTGCGTGATATGATTTAATGTAAATTAAATCAATTTGAGTAAATTTCAATAATTGCTTTAGTCACATTTGTATAAACACACACCCTGATTAATACTGTTCTACATTACATAAATTAGCCCAACATTGGAAGTAACGTGTTCATCGTCGCCCACCGTCAATTTGCCGTGTTGCAAGTTACGTCGAGCGCCGCTGCATTTTTCGCTGCCTTTCGCAATCTGCATCGTTCAAGCTGCAGTAACAACAATAACAGGCAATCTGGAGAACATCTTTCATTTGCAACAACAAAACATAGGTCCTCCCACTGGGGGCCACATTTGATTCATAGTCATCCTGCTCAACTTGGGTATGTTCAACTCTTTAGTTTTCAATTCGACAAACACACATTGAGTGAACTTTGAACATTTTTGATATTTTTAACTAATTTTGGAAACATAACTTCTCTTATAGTCAATTCTATAACACAAATCTTACTGTGTGGACTCATCCAATAACAACATATTCATCATCAACTGAACAATCGGCGACTACAAACGCAAATTCAAAAGAACATAAAGTGGACAATAATTCGGCAGTGGAGATGACATTGCCAAGCGCTGCTCGCGTTTATACAGACGTAAACGCTCACAAGCCAGATGAATATTGGGACTATGAGAACTATGTGGTCGATTGGGGTAATCAAGATGATTATCAATTGGTGCGCAAATTAGGGCGCGGAAAGTATTCGGAGGTATTTGAGGCTATCAACATAACGACAACCGAAAAGTGCGTTGTTAAAATATTGAAACCAGTAAAAAAAAAGAAGATCAAGCGCGAAATTAAGATCTTGGAGAATTTAAGGGGTGGTACCAACATTATAACGCTTTTAGCTGTCGTCAAGGACCCCGTGTCCCGTACACCAGCCCTGATTTTTGAGCACGTGAACAATACCGATTTTAAACAATTGTACCAAACACTGACAGACTACGAGATACGCTACTATTTATTTGAACTTCTCAAGGCCCTAGATTACTGCCACAGCATGGGCATTATGCATCGTGATGTCAAGCCACATAATGTTATGATCGATCATGAAAATAGAAAGTTACGTCTTATTGATTGGGGTCTCGCTGAATTTTATCACCCCGGACAAGAGTATAATGTGCGTGTTGCATCGCGATACTTTAAAGGTCCCGAACTCCTTGTCGATTATCAAATGTACGATTATTCACTGGATATGTGGTCGTTGGGATGCATGCTTGCGTCTATGATTTTTCGCAAGGAGCCGTTTTTCCATGGCCACGATAACTACGATCAACTAGTGCGAATTGCTAAGGTGCTGGGCACCGAAGAGCTGTACGCCTATCTTGATAAGTACAATATAGATCTTGATCCGCGATTTCATGATATTTTACAACGTCATTCACGTAAACGTTGGGAGCGATTTGTTCATTCTGATAACCAACACTTGGTGTCACCGGAAGCATTAGATTTCCTGGATAAACTTCTACGTTATGATCACGTTGACCGTCTTACCGCTCGTGAAGCTATGGCGCATCCATACTTTTTGCCAATTGTCAATGGACAGGTTAACCCAAACAGCCAGCAATAAACAATGAGTTCCCCTATTGTAAAGTAAACAAATGTATGTTAAAAGAAACTGCATAAGTTAAATGAAGAACTTCTGTGCTAAAGTTAAAATAAGAAGACATGCAAGAAAATTATTGAGACCATAACTTAATCAACGTACACTGATTTTCCAAAAACCAATGGAACAACACATAAAATTACACTATGAAGAGAGAATCGTTTCAATTACAAAATATCTAATTTCAGTCTGCGGAAGTGAAGAAGTAAAAATATTTTCAAATTATGATTACAAATTCATACATACACAGCATGCTTAAAACATCATTTCAAGCTACATAATAATTAAAATATATTTATATCAATAATTATAAATATATAATCCAATAAATCTCCATTTCTAACAAATCCTTGAAACCTATTTAACATTGATTAAGTCTTGGACCCGTCAAAAATAGAAGAAGGGGATACGAAAAGCCCATTAATAATTACATATATGTATGTATAACCGAAAAAACAATCGAAGTCCCATTGGAGTAATGTATGAATGTCAAAAAGTATTTAAGTAAGTCATTTATATTTTGTCTACAATCCATCTATTGTTTGGTTAAATGTACTTATGCATTTTCAGATTATAAAGTATAATAATTCAAAATTTTAAGTATTAAATATAAATTTCCTTGAATATGTCACCTCTATCCACAATTTCACATATTGGGTTTTAGAACTACAATTGAGTGCAATTGAGAAAATATACCATAGTAGATATCAATCGCATTAAGGAATTTAGAAATTACAAAATAGATGATCATCCCGATTGACGATCGATTTATATAAATACATACATACATATGTACGTACATAATTGTACATGTACGTACATAGTTATACCCGGTCTAACTAAATTTTGGCTATAAAAGTAATCTTTGTTACTAAATTATTAAAGTTTCATGCAGGTATTTAGACAAAATTTTAGAGTAATCCTCCGAACATGTGACGAAATTGGTTTTATATTATATTATTGGCTAAAATGAAATTTAATTATTAACGGAGGTATTTATTTAATGACAAATAATATCGTATTTACGCAATTTTTTTTTTACGTCATGTTAGTGCTAATGTGTAAATTCCCAAGACTCATTTATACTATGTTTAGCGGTAACATTCAGGTTCAGTCGACAACTGATGCATAAAAGTGCATACGCTGAGTGAATTTGAATATTTTAATATGGGAAATAGTATAACCTTTGACAAATTCCTAGCAGAGAGCATGCCACAAGTGTTAAACATGGAAAGCAGGAGCAACCACCTATTTTTCTTAGCAACAATTCCCAGTGCACAGTTTGGATGACAGACGCAATGAAGAAAAATTAACCTAATAAAAAACAAGTAAGAAAGCTACAGTCGAGAGTGCTCGACCGTATGATACCCGCAACCCATTTCGAGAGAAAACAAAAAACATAAATGATATTTTAACAAAAAATATACCAAATATACTAAAACTTAATTTTTGTATATATTTGAAAATAGCGGGTAAAATACACAACACCGCTATGGTCACACTGTCAACTTAACAAACAAAGCGCGGGCAGCTGCAAGTGAATTTTGCATATAAAATTGATTCATTAATAACTTCCTTGTTTTTCATTCGATTTCAACCAAATTCACAGGAGTCATTCAGACTATCATTGTTATTATGCATACCAAAATTCAATGCTCTAGGTTCATTATTATTTTACAGTTTTTGGGGGCGGAAAGGGGCGTGGCAAAAATCTAAAATAAACTTGATCTGCGTAAGACCTACACGAATACTGTCACCAAATTTGATATCTCTAGGTCAATCAGACACTTAAAACGTCCATATGCATTGGGAACAACAATTTTGATAAATAATTACGCGAATAACTTTTGTTCTACTAATCCGATTTTTACCAAAATTACAGGGTATATTAAGAGTGTCAAGCGCAGATGGGTTACCAGATTACACATCATTACACAAAGAACTTTTGGAGTTATACGCAATTTACATAAAAAAAAACTTGACTTTTTCTAGATTAATGCTTATTGTGGGCGAAGGGGGCGTGGCATCCAACTTTTGAAATAAACTTGATCTGCGTAGGGTATGAAGGAACATTTTTGCCAAATTTGGTGTCTCTATGTCTTATAGTCTCTGAGATCCAGGTGTTCATACGGACAGACAGACGGACAGACGGACATGGCTATATCGTCTCGGCTGTTGACGCTGATTAAGAATATATATACTTTATGGGGTCGGAGATGCCTCCTTCTGCCTGTTACATACATTTCCTGTTGGCACTAAGTCATAATACCCTTCTACCCTATGGGTAGCGGGTATAAACATGACTGAAAATTACTTTTATCCTTAATTACAATTTTTTTCAAATATTTTTAACCATTTTCTTTTCCCGGCTTTGGACGTTCTCAATACGTTGATTGATTGATCAGTTGATTTTTGACACAGTTGCCTAAATGTCCGTCTTGCAAATTTTGGCTCAGTCAGCCAATATTTTCACCGAATATTTTCTCTTACGCGTATTTTGTTCGAAAAATTGACTATCGTAGCGGACTTGAAGTAACAATACTGCATGCCTTAAGGCATAATTTCCCGTCCTGCATTTTAAGAAAATATGAACTTAAAAAACAGTAAAAGCAAAACACTTAGATAATATTTGATTCCATCACTACCAAATTCAAAGGAATCATTAAGAGTGTAGTTATTATTATATATAGCTAGCTTTATTATAACGGTTTGTACTTTTAAGTTGAGGAGGGGGAAAAGGCCGTGGCAAACTTATAAAACAAACTTGATCTGCGTGCTAACATAACACGTGTTTTAAAAAAATTTCGTAGCTATAGCTCTAATAGACTCTTAGATCTAGGTGTTCATACAGATAGACGGAAATGGCTATATCGTCTCAGCTGTTGATGCTGATC
The DNA here is from genome assembly GCA_963583835.1 of Drosophila immigrans. Lineage (NCBI taxonomy): Eukaryota > Metazoa > Arthropoda > Insecta > Diptera > Drosophilidae > Drosophila > Drosophila immigrans. Next base: position 7,909,411 of record OY757143.1, read on the forward strand.
AAGAATATATTTTGATAAAGAATGTGTTGAATTTAAGGTAAACGTCGGGTATCCATCACGCCCAGTGCGTCGAGTGCCGACAAATAGTTTTGTCTGACAATTAAGCTATTAAATAAAAAATTAAGATATCGAAATTTTGGATTTTTACAACGAGCAAGCGAAAATGGCCACAATATTGGATCCCAGATTCAAAAGGAGCAAACCTCTGCATTTTTAGAAAGTGAGTTGGTCAGCTTGGCAGAAATGGAAACTCCAATTAATTTGTGAATTTCTGAGCCCAAAGTAGAGGGCACATTTTTTTATTTTTTAGATGAAAGACCGGTGAAGCACAGATACGCTCGATCTGATGCGCTATTGATTAAAAATCAAGATATGGATTAAGGGTTAACTAAGCAATTAAACATTAAATTTCGGGTGATCCAAGCTGACTTCCCCTTGCTGCAAAATCTCTCCTCCAAAGATTTGTGCATTCCTGCAACATCCGTGGAGTAGTCAGTGCAAATTATATCCTACTATTATATTATTGGCTAAAATGAAATTTAATTATTAATGGAGGTATTTTATACAATAACCATAATAATAGCATTGATTACTAAGGCCCTTACCTAAAAATAAATACTAATCGTCGATATTATTGACGATGGGTTCAAAATAACTATCGTGGGATATCGATGGCGCTGACTATCGATGGTTCTTCACCTTTAGTTGTGGGTATTAACAATGGGGTACAAAGTATATAGTCCTTTGCACCTGCAATGGTCATCCAGTAGATCCGGGTAGTCCTTGGGTAACTGTTGTCTGTTGCAGTTGTCAGTTAGGATGATTATGGTGGGAGTTGATTCCCCCAAAACCTCTTGAGCGTATTGAGTCTGTTAAAGATCTTGGTACTCTGCTCAATATCAAACTTAAGTTTGACAAGCACATTTTGGCTATAACAAATATGAATATGGCTCTTTTATGGTGTCCTCAAGAAAAAATAGAGTCCGTACAATAACAATTGCCTTTGCTGCCCTTCGGGGTCTCCTATCGTAGTAGACTTTTACTTATAAATCTTCCTTCCCTTTCTGATCATAGAACCATGCTTGGTGTAATTTTTTTGCATAAGCTCATTAGTGGTGAGATCGATTCTTCCGAACTGACAAGCACAACTAATTTTAAGGTTCCGATCAGAAATACACGGAACTTTTTACCTCTTTCCCTTCGACTTTGTAGTGAAAACTGTGATATATAGTACATAACCCTTTCCGTATATTATGTTCTAACTATAACGATTACTATTTCAAAATAAATAATGCTTCTTCGTTCACATCAACGTCCAAATAAGAGCAAAGATATATATAAGCTACTAAGCTAAGCGGTAATGCTGAACTCGCTGCATTGGCGAGTATTAGGTTACTGCTGCGATGTGCTGCTACCCATGATAGTCAGGTAACGAGCTGAAAAATTCAATTCGTCAGCGCTTTGCACTTAATGTGTGCAAGGTAGCTTGGTATTTAATGAAATGGGTACGAGGGTTACTTCATACTTAACTACTCCCCCCTTAAGATTATGCCCGCTCTCAATGACCCGCTGTACCTCTTTCGTTGTTCGTCTTCTCAATACCTGGTAGACGGCTGATGGCCTGATGGCTAGTTCGATTGTAAGGCCAGATGATTCAGACGAATTTACCTCTTCTTTGAGTTGCTAGATTACGTGCAGGTTGTGGTCGTTTATACGGTGTAACATTGACAAGCTCAGTATTGGGTCGTGCCCAATGATGTTCAATAGAAGGAGAAGCCGGTACGCCTAGTGTTTTGTTTATGGCCGACTTCTGGTTCACATAATTCGTATTGTTTATGGTAGCTAGGCGTTGGAATGTCACGAGGTGTGTGCCATGCTTACTCGGGCGGGGTGATCGTTGATGATTATTATGCCTTCGTCGACTATCGTGATGGGCTTGACTATGCCCGAGTCAGACAGGTGGCTGATCGTCCCGCATGTAAGCCTTTGGCGCACGAGTCATGTGCTGAAAATTTTGCAGAACACAGTGTTCCCTGAGGTCGACCAATCGGTGACAGCCTTTATGCCGTTGGCGCATTCAGCGAGGGTATCCTCTTCCAACTTAACTTGGGGATACTCAAGCAGAATATGGATTACACTATCGGACGGAAAAATTGTAATATTTGACACCTCCATTAAACTAACTATGGGTATTTCTTTGGGATGCACAGTATAGATTGAAAATCATTGTGATTGAAAATAGTGGATTTCATGAAGTTTGATTTAGCTACCGTTATTGTGAGCATCAGGTTCTGAATCTCTATTATCACTATTCTATTTTTTTGCCAATTAAGTCTCGTATAAATGAGCGGTGTCAATTGAAATATATATTTATTTTCTGCCTATTAGTTGACTCGATCATCTGTGACTCGGTCATTTTAGTTTTCACGTAGTCTGAGGCTTCTGGCATACTACCTTAAGAACGGTGCGTAACAATTCTGGCTATTCTATGGTGCACTTTAAAAGCAGTCAACAGATCCTTTGTGTGGTCAATATCTATAGAAAGGAGTTTTTATATGTGTGACCTGTTAAAGTGATCGGACAACCTGGTTGTTTCTTCTACTATGTATTCCAATTCTGTTATATTGGTATCCCAGATAATTCCTTTGTTCCCATATCAACACATTGCCGTCCGCACGGGTATGTAGCTGGATGCGAATAGTCGGTTATCGGAACATTTCCCATAGTGCTCAACAAAAGGATCGCGGCGAGAAGTCTGCAATTAATGAGAATTTTAGCATGCGTGTAACTTTGTTTTAGCCTACTCTAAAATTGCGTGAATGAATATCCTTATAGACTGTTTCCGACTTCGAAAACTCTGTTCTGTTTGGCTGGGTTAAGTCTACTCCAATTAGCCTGTCTTATTTTTAACTTCTAGCTTGAATTGGTCCTGGGTCGCGTGAATGATTCCCATTGGTGTTTTTTCTGTTACTGAGTGTACTGGCTTGTTGGGATGCCTGTCGTACTTCGCCTTGATACACAATTTAGTACGGCCTCATTTGCTAGCTAAATCATTTTTTCAGAAAATAATAATCAGGAAGCACTTGTTTAATATTTTACTGAGCTGTCCTCTGCGCTCTGTTGTGCTCGACTATTTCAACCTGCTCGTTCTTATTTGTGATATCAGATACAAAATTTTTGTAGTGTTGGAATTTCGAAGCGGGAAAGTTCGACTTCAACTCGTGTTGAAAACTTGCCAGAGTCGGTAAGGCTTAATAAACTGACGTCAAGACTTCGCCCACGAAAGTTTCTTTTCCCAGTTTGTAGATTATTTTGGCGTTATGATTCTCGATATATGCCTTCCAACGTTTTAACTTAGAGTTTGTATTTTTGTCGGAGTTTGTAAAAGGTAAGTGGTTGGTGGTCAGTGAAAATATTCATATCTTTAGTGCCGTATAGATAGTTTCGTATCTTACCCAAAAACCACATGATCGCTTAAAGTTCCCTTTCATTTGTAGCATAATTTGATTCTCACTGCTTGAACGTGCGTGAAAGAACTGCAAAAATCCTCTGACTGAACCTTCCACGGGGGTGCTGGCTGCGCAATGAATACTGCATCGTTTTGGGCGACCGAGAGATGTCAGCATTACTTGCTCGCTCATGAGACTTGCAGTTTCTATCTAGAGGACTGGGCCCAAGCCTTTTTGATCTATTCTGAAAAGCTGAGGTCCAGGACCATGGTCAGAGGTACTCGGATTCAAAATGGAGGTGAAGACTGAAGATGAGTCAACTCGTTCTGGGATGTCAGCCCAAACGTCGGGGGAAAGTGTGACCGCTACCACCGGCGGGCACGGGGAGGAGAAATCCCCTCTGCGTGCGCCAGTGGTCACGACGGTGGAGTGGACAAACTCCATCGACAAGAGAGTGTGGACCTGGAACCAACTGCCACGGATTCGGAGTTTGTGTTCACAGGCTCATCAATGACGGAAACCGAACCAGCGCTTGGGTTAGCGAGGCTGCCGTTGGATGAGTCATTCAGCACGGACGAAGGCGTAGTATCAGTAGTCCATGGACCACCCAGCAACCTCAAGCGTAAACAACGCTAAGAGTACATGAGCTCTATAAAGTTCCTTAAGGCACTGGAAGGCCGCAACCCAGTGTCGTTGAACGAGCGCGAGAGGAAATTTCGCAAAAAAACACGAGTACAACGTGAGGCGGTACTTAAGGCTCGCAGGACTGTCCGCCAACACTCAGTCCGCAGCACCGAGTGCGAGTGTACGGTGCCAAGGCGACCGGGGCATTCAGACAGTAGCCGGAGCCAACCCGACGGAGCAAGTAAAACCTTCCACGTCGAAGATGGTGGAACCCACGAAACCCAAGTCACCTCCAAAAGGAAAAAAGAGTGCACCCGGAAAACTTGCAAGAGCCACATCTCCTGGAAAGGAGAGAACGTTGAGCAAGCAACCGAAAAAGGCCAACCCATCTGTCAACAAGAGGCAGAGGTCGGACGACTCGGCGAAGGCTTCGGAAAGCAAGCGGATATGTCAATACGACATCCATTAAGCACGAAGCCGGAGCTACAGGTGGCTATAATCGATAGAAGCAACCCGGAAGCTCACTAGCAACTGGCTTTTCCTGGAATCGACCAGGGGATTGCTGATGCCATCACTCGACCGCAGAATCCATTCGTGGCCAGAATGCGGACTGCCACACAGCAGACAGGACGATCAAAAGAAGTCTAGCCCGAGACAAAGGAAACGGCAAGGATCTCTGGATTAGTATTGGTCCAGAGTTGAAAAGCCAAATCCTTCGTAAGTAAGGCCGACTGAAGATGGGAATGGGTTGCGTTCGGGCAATCGTTCCTGGAGGCGCTGGGCGCGGAGATGTTAGGTCGACCGGAGAGAATTCGGGTAGTGCAGATTAATCTACACCACTCGAGGGTTCCTTCCATAGACCTACTTAGGTGGATGAGCAAGGAGAGCGTTGATGTGGCTCTTATCCAAGAACACTGGATCGTGGGTGAAAGAGTTTGTGGCTAAGTCCAGAGATTCTACATCGTGGTTAGAACCGGACTTAATGTGCTCTTCTCTTCCAGTTACAGCAACAGGGACTTGATGGTAGTGTTATGCGAGCGAAGGAACGGTCCAAAACTATACCTGGCCTCGGTATACCACCCGTATGAAGAGAAGGATCCACTGCGAAAAGTATCCGAGCCCTCATTCAGCACGCGAGTTACCAATATGTTTATAACACTATCGGTGTAGCTGTCCCTAGTTGTTGAGGTAATTTAAAATGCACTGTTGTTTTTTTAATACTTTTGTTCACGCTCAACTGCTGAAAAACCTAAAAGTGTCGCCACTTCGCGACTCTGTCTTCTCTTGTCTTTTTCATAACGGTAGTTCCCGATTGTGTCCAGTCGGATCGTGCCTCTTCGAGTTTGTCGTAGACTCAACATCTGTACGAATAGGGTAGAGAAGGTAACTCCTTCCCCCTAAGTGATGAGTGAGGTCCGGAATGAAGACACATCCGACGCTACGAACGAAGGTGTCTTAAACGTGACCCTTCTCTAGTCCTAGATTAAATACGGTTGGTAGTTTATTCGATTAATATAACATGAATAAGTATGTGGTTATTGAAATATTGTTAATTTGCCTTATTAGATATGTTGTAACATAAATACATTTTTTATTGCGTTAATCGCTTCTTCTATAAATACAGTGTTTATAACTTTTATATTACTTATTATTCTGAATGTTGAGTTTATATACTATTACCATTTTACATATTTTTCTTAAAAAAAAAAAAAAAGATCAAAATAGTTTAATTATAAAAATATTAAAGCTTCATTATTTTATTGTTGGACGTTGACGTACATTGTATGCACATTCAAGTGGCCCAAGCGATACCAAGCCAATGCTTGTTACGCGCGGATCCCAATAAACCCTCTTCCCGCCCAACCGACCGAGAGGCGCTGTCGCAGGACGAACGACACGATTCGCGTTCGGACAGGATAGATTCGGGCATGCAAAAAAAAAAACGCGGATAGCATAAAATAGAAATTCAGGATCGGACATAAGAAATAAACGGGTAGAATGAAAATTTTTTAATTTATTACTTTAAGCTAAATTCGGTCTTATTATTAATTAAATAGGTTAGTAGTAAAGTTTTAAGATTAAAAGCAGTGTTAGTGCTAGAAAATACATGATAAAATCTATTATAGTTATAACATAAAACTCTAAAAGGGTCATGCAATGCAAAATTAGATCTACATAGGGGGAGAGCAAGCGGGATGTAACTACGGGTTAGTCTAGATGGAACGGAAAAGGTTAGTCGCGATATTAACTCTGAAGAGTCAATATCACCATTAATAAGATTAAAAATAAATAAAATGCCAAGCATTATTCTACGGTTAGCTAAAGAAGGTAGGTTAATTAAAAGAAGTCTACTATATATATGACGGCAATCTCACTTCAGCATTCCAGTTCAAGCCACGCAAAGCAAATAAGAGAAATTGTTTTTGAACAGATTCAATGCGATCTTGGTGCACAGAATACTGTGGAGACCATACGCACGAACCATATTCCAGAATCGGACGAACAAGTGATGTATAAAGGGTCTTAGTAATATAAGGGTCATCAAATTCCTTTGACCACCTCTTAATGAAACCGAGTACAGACATAGCTTTATTGACCGTTCTAGAAATGTGGTCTGAAAATTTAAGTTTATGATCTAAGAGAATACCTAGATCATCAACAGCAGTAATTCTTTTTAGATCGTTACCGTTCAGTAAGTAAGAGGCCAAATGTGGATTAACTCTATAGAAGGACATGACAACACATTTAGAAAAGTTTAAATTTAACAAGTTCACTTTGCACCATGACTGGAAAGAGTCAAGATCTCTCTGCAACTTGATATGGCATGGCCAATCCCTGTACTGCAGGCATATTTTAACATCATCTGCATACATTAGTACGCGAGATTGTGTCAAAACAGTAGTTAGATCATTTATGAACAATGTGAAAAGTAAGGGACCGAGATGGCTACCTTGGGGAACTCCAGAGGTAACTCGGAATGTATTAAAAAGGAAATTATTAAAAGAAACTTTTTGCGTTCTTTGGCAGAGATAGCTTGAAATCCAGCAAATCATTTTATTGGGAAATCCAATTAAGTCAAGCTTATATAACAAAAGAGAATGATTTACTGAGTCAAAGGCTTTACTAAAATCGGTATAGATGACGTCAGTTTGTTCGTTTTTAAGGAAACCCTGGTTAACGATCGAAGAAAGCTCAAGAAGATTAGTAACAGTGGATCTATGTTTCACAAACCCATGCTGGTAGGGGGAAATAATGGAACTACATAAATGTTGTAAATGACTTGTTAACATCTTCTCAAAAACTTTTGGTATAGCAGACAATTTACATATCCCTCTATAGTTTTTGGCGTCAGACTTACTTCCCTTCTTATGGAGAGGAATAATGAATGATTCCTTCCATAAAGAGGGAAAAGTCGATGACTCAAGTGATAAATCAAATAATTTCAGCAACGGTCTGCATAAAGCCTCGGCTCCGTACCGAAGTACACAGCCAGGAACTCCATCCGGACCGGGTGAAAACACCGGCTTAACCATTTGAAGATATCGGGTCAGAGACTCCTCACTCATTAAGGGACTGAAGATACAATTCGACCGAGACAGACTGTGAGGATAGGGCGCGTTAGAGTAGGAGGAAGAAGAATAAGTAGTTTGAAAAAAAGAAGCAAATAGATCAGCGATCGCCTGACCTGAATTTGCTTTCGAATTTTCGTAAGATAGACAAGGAGGATAAGAGGAAGACTTACGCTTAGTGTTTACAAAATTAAAAAAACTTTCTTGGGTTTTCAGAAAAGCTAACCCGACAGCGAGCTAAGTAATTTTTATAACACACAGCGTTAAGCTCGATAAAATTAGACCGAGCAATTATATATTGCGAAAAAGTTAAGGTAGAGCCTGAAATTTTAAACTTTTTGTAAAGTCTAGACTTCAGGTTCTTAAGGTTAGAAAGTTGCTTACAAAACCAAGGAGGCTTATTAGACCTATGCGGAAAATAAGAAGGAATACAGGCATCAAAGCAAAGATTTAATTTATTATAGAATAAGTTGACGGCGGCACTTATGTCAGTGCAGGAATACAAATTAGACCAATCAATTCCATTAAGAAGTTGGATTAATTTGGGAAAGTTTGCCTTTCGAAAGCAACGAACTCGATCGGCAGGTATATCAGAATAAGCGAGTACAGATCTGCTGAGTTCGATCCTTAACTCCAGAGTTGGATGATAAGGGTCTTCAGGAGATGTAAGGGGTTCCGATCTAGACAGAACTACGCTGGTAGGTTCAGAGACAAAGCATAGATCTAATTGCCGGCAAAGAGAATTTCGTATATTGTTAATTTGACCCAAAGATAATTCATGTAAACCATCAATAAAGTCATGTCGGTTCGATGGAATAAGAAAACAGAAGTTATCACAAGGATACCAAGCTGTTCCAGGAAGGTCAAAATCTCCTAGAACAACAACATGATCTTTGTCGGATAACAAGGCAAAAATAGATTTTATTGCTTCCAGGTGATCCTGGTAAACAGATAAATCGGACGACGGAGGTATATATGAGCAAGTAAGAAATAAACTTACACCATGAAAATTTACTTTTATTGATAGAAACTCTATATTATTAGGATTATTATAATGTAATGGCTCCGATGAGAAGTTGGAGTCTACTGCAAATAGAACACCCCCTCCTCTTCGGGAAGAACGATCTTGCCTGTAAATAGTGTACTTTGACGGAAAAAGTTCGGAATCAGAAATATCCGAACTTAACCAGGTTTCCGAAAACGCAACTACATCAGAAGAAAAAGTGAAACTGTCGACGTATAGCTTACTTATTTTACTACGCAAACCACGCACATTTTGATAGGTTATAAGAAATGATGAGATTAGTTTTTTGAAGATGAAGAAGATTGAGATTGAGAATGTACAGGTCCATTTGGTAAGAGCCCAATCGGAGTCCGATTTTTAACTTTGGCTTTGAACTCTTTTACCACCAAATGCTCTGGCCAAAAACTTGGTGAGCATATAGTTTCAAAAAGTGAAGGTGGGACATTGATCTTGAAAGATGCAATTTGTCTATCATAAGCAAATTAAAATTTTTCCACTTTTGGATTGGCATTTTTAATTTTGGCTATAATGAAAGCCTTTACGTCATCTGACGTGAGATCAGGGGCAAGCCTTGAAACAAAAATCTGTTTCATTGGTGGAACCCCCACAAGTGGTTTAGGAGCCAAAGGAGTAATATTTGGTATATTATCTTTGGAACCTAATAAAGTCGGTGATCCGACAGTTGGAGGAGGTGCGGAAGAAATTTTTTTATTAGGATTCGGCTTGCCTCTACTTCTAGTGACAACCGTGGACAATTCAGACACAACTTCGGCATTAACTAATGTCGGTGGAGCAGGTTCCCTAATGGGAATGCTTTCCGCAGCTGTTGTTGCTACTGGGGTAGCAAACGAGATTAACTGTGGAACCAACGGAGTAGTGGGTGGGTCAGTCGATGGTAGAGGTAAAAATTTGGATAATTGTAAGTCACAAGAAGTTGATTTTTTTCGCTTTGGAGACTCAGCCATAAGTTTCAAACTATTGAACTGAGAATTCAAAGCACTAAACTGATTGTTTAACTTATGAAAGCCACCAATCAGATTAGTAAAACCGACTCTTGTCTGTCTCATAAACATCCGCATTTCGCACTCAACTTCTCGACATGACTCACAACACCAGTTAAGCCCAGTTCTTTTGGCAATGGCATCTGCAACTAGCCCTGAATAACCTACACACTTTACGTGTACTACGTTATCGCAGAGCCAGCAGGCCATACTGGGTTGCGAAGCCGTGATCTGCTTCTGGCAACTCTTCAGACAACACACAATTTTGCCTTCCATTATAAATTAAAATAAAGAAAAGCAAATTAAAAAATTTACAAAATTAAAAAAAATTTACTTTGAAATAGTAGGAACTATGCCCACTGTACAGATTCAAAACAAAAATGTGTTAGCAACAACAAAACAGTAGTGCAAGCAGTGAGAGCAGAGAGCGCCACTAACGGAATACTGTCAACTGAGAGTTGTTGAGAGAGAAACCGTCACACTGCGAGCGGGAAGGAAAGCACAAAGAATAAACACGCAAAATCTAATGCTTACCACAACAACAAAACTTTGAACTCAGTTTATGTAGAAATAAACAGAGCTCAAACTAAGCACAAATAAAATTCACAATTATGTGATAAAACACTAATAACATGCACTATCACAGGATAGAGACGCGATGTAGCAAACAATTAAAGTAATAACTTTAAAGAAAATGTATTAAACACCGGTTGTTAGATACAAAAAAGCGAAAAATTGCGGGGCGCACAAAAAAACACGTCTGTTTGCTACAAAGAGTGACAGCGATGATGATTTCGTTCATTAACTTTCATTATTTATATTATATACATATATATTTTTTGGTAATGAACTTCATTTTTTCTCTAAATGGATTACAATTTAAATGGACTAAGAAGCTCAGTTCATTTTTTTTTTAATTCTTCTTTTAATTTTTGATTTGTGAATCTTCGGATTTTTGGTTGTGATAACGGCTGGACCTTTATCTTGTAATACTTGATGCTTAGTGAATCTAGGTGTAAGCTTATTTCTTCTATTTTCTTTTCTAAATAATACATCATTATTTTCTAGCCGTTCCGGATCTTGCCTGTCGTTATTCAACTTATTGATTCTAATTTTAATTTTAATTTAATTTTAATTTTTTTCTTTCAAATTCATCTTTAATCTCGGGATATATTACTCTCTGAAAATCATTAAGTTTTTGGATATAGTCATGTTCATGTTTATGTTTCATGTTTTAACAGGAAAGCGGGAAAATCATGTTTATTTCAACTGTAAATACCAGCAACATAACAAGGGCTGTTAAATATACAGAAGAATGTTAAGCATAGCAAGAGAATAAATGTTAGATCTATATACATATATAAAAGAAAGTCGTTTTAGTTACACCACTTATAACTCAAGAACGGCAGAACAGATTTGGGTGAAAATTTGTAGGTAGGTAGCTTAGAGCCAGGAGACGGACATAGGATACTTTTTATCCCGTTCGACAGCGTTCCCGTGTGACTTGACGTGAAACGTCACTGTAACAAAAACTGTAAATAACAGCAACATAACATAAACTGTTAAATATACAGAAGAATGTTAAGCATCACAAGAGAATATATTTCATTGCTTCGCATGCTAATCAACGTGCTGAAACACCTCCACCAACTACATTGACCAGTTTTTTTGCAATCTGCCAAAGCGATCAGTTTGCTTTACTCGGAGATGCTACGTTATTATACTTGGAATGCTTCATCGAAGAATTTTCAAAAACGGAAGCAAGGCGATGCGGTTCCTGGGTATCCAGATGCGCTTTCTACTGATGCTAAGGGTCGTATGTATACAGTTCATCAAAAGAATGATGAATGTTACTATTTGCGGTTGTTGCTGGTAAATGTGCGTGGGCCAACGTTATTTGAGATACTACGAACTGTTAATGGTGTAATATTCCCAACATATCGTGCTGCATGTAAAGAATTGAACTTATTAGAAAACGATACCAATGGGGATACGACAATCGCTGAAGCCATTATCTCTGCATCTCCAAGTCAGATACGCACATTATTCGCTATCATAATTTCGACATGTTTTTCATCAAACCCATGTAACCTGTGGCACAAATACAATACGATATTGAGATGAATGAGGAGATACATAATCGTGCTTTACTCTTGATCGAAGATATGTGTTACCTGATGTGCGGTAATTTATTAATCAGGTTAGGAATGCCATCGCCATATCGTGAAATGAATGACGCATTTAATCGAGAATTGGAACGGGCTTGCCTGGCTTACCACCGCACAATTTACGCCTAAAGGTTGGCTCCGTAGTAATCATGCTTCGAAACATAATACAACCAAAAAGTGTGAAACGGTCCGCGTTTGGTGGTTAGAAAATTGATGAACAATGTAATTTACTCTACGATAATGATTGGAAAATTCAAAGGTGAGGAAGTTCTCATTCCGAGGATCCCGATGATCCCAACCGATATGCCGTTTGAATTTAAAAGACTTCAATTTCCGATACGTCTTGCATTTGCTATGACCATCAACAAATCACAAGGCCAATCCTTAAAAATTTGTGGTTTAAATCTAGAACATTCATGTTTTCCCATGGTCAATTGTACGTAGCACGTTCGCGGGTCGGAAGACCATCTGCATTGTTTGTTTTTGCGCCTGATAATAAAAAAAAAAATGTCGTGTATCAACCTATGTACTAAAATACAAAAATAATAATGAATGATTAATGTAGGTATTTAATTTGTTTGTATTTTTTTCAAATAAAAAAAAAAAACTGCTTATTTATTGCCATTAAGGCGGAACAAAGTTCGCGGGTCAGTCTTGTTTTTTATAGAAATGTTGGTGTGAACTTCCGCTGGAATGCGACTAAGTGAATCTGTAACTACATTTTCAGAACCTTTTTTAGTTAGTGGTTTTCTATAATATCCGAGCAGACCTAAAAATGATTTTATTTGTTTTTTGGTCTTTAGAAGTGCAAATGATTTTATAACACTAATCTTTTTTGGTTTCATTTCCCTGTCCCTGTAACCACGTGACCTAAGTACTCAATTTCCTTTCTCAAGAATTCAGATTTTGCAGGTTGCAGCTTAAGGTTAGCATTATTTAATTTTTTAAAAACTGCTTTTAAATCTTTAATATGTTCCTGTAGATATATGTTAGAAGACAACATTTGCCATTTAGGTCGGCCAAAACGTTATCCATAACCCTTTGGAAGGTGGCTGGGGCATTTGTAAGTCCAAATGGCATTCTTACAAATTCAAAGTGTCCTTCTGTGGAAATTGGCGTCTTGTTTATATCTTTCGGATGCATCTCGATTTGGTGCTAACCGCTAGCTAAATCTAATGCCGTGAAATATTTAGTCCTGCCAATTCTATCTAACACATCATTGATGTTAGGCAATGGATATTTGTCTTTAATAGTTTTCTCATTTATTTTGTGATAATCTACTAATCGCCATTTTTTGTATTTGAGGCGTCCATTTTTGTAATACTAGGAACGTTGGAGCACTCCATGGAGAATAACTATGTCTAATTATTTTTTGTTCCAGCAGGTTATCGATTTGTTTCCTAATTGTTTGTCCTTCTTTTAGTGTGAATGGAAATTTCGTCTGTGGTTCTAATTCTGTGCTTGATTAAGTTAGTGAAAGGTAAGGTATTTCCATCTTTGAAAAAAAGCATCGGAAATTCTAAGCAGTCTTTTAAGTTGGATAATTTATTTATTATTAAGGTGCTAAGTTCGTATATAAGTATTGAAATCCTGATTATCAAATGTAGTTTCGTTATTCTCTTTTTGAATTAAGTTGACTTCAAAATAATCTTGTTGTCTACAGTTTTGTTCTTCTAAATATGTATCTAAGCAGAATTTTTTGTACTGGCTTAAAAAATTATGAACTTCCATATAACTAAGATTATTTTCGGTAGTATAAAGTCCACCTGATATTACAATGTCTTCGGAAATAGTTGTGGTTTCAAACAAGAAGATTCCGTTTGTGACATTTTCTGGCAGATGAACAATCTCGAATTCCTCTTCTATTGTATATATGGCAGAATTTGATTTCTTCTTCATTTAAATTGTGTATTTGTGCTTGTTGATAAGCATTACTTATCGAATTTCTGGACTGATATTTGATGGTTTGTCTATTGGATTGTTTCTGTTGATTGTTATTCTTATAGTTATTATCTTTTGGTATAATTGCTAACATGCTATTTCTTTTGTAATTATTATTAATGTTGTCATAATCTTTACGATAACGCTTATAGTTACATCTTTCGTCATTTCCTCTGTTATCGTTTCTGTCGTTAAAACCGTCACTACACGTTTATGACTACGTCTTTCATAATTTCCTCTACTTTGCTTATAATCTATACTTCTAGTATAATATTGTTGGGATCCAAATTCCTGTTTTTGATCCGATCTTTTCATATTCTTTTGAGCGAAAAAAGTTTCTCTTTCTTTTAACGCCCATTCGAAGGCCTCTCGAAGGTTGGTCGGTTTCATAGATCTTATTGTAGGTCTTAATGGGCCCCTAATTCCTGTTAAAAATGAGTTGAGACATAATGGCAATTTAATTTCACAGACTTTGTCATATAATTGACTTAAAGAAGAACCCTCCTGCACAGAATTGTGGAGCTCGAGCATAAGAGTGGGTTCATCTCTCTTGTCGGCGCAATACAAGATGAGGGCGTCCTTAATTTCTTCCCAATTCAGACTGTCTTTGAATCGATCTTAGAAGTGGCGTTTGACTAGTGCCGCTAATCAGTGCTAGAATTTCCTCCACATTGGTAATAAATTCATATAAAGTTTTTAGATTATTATCATATTTAGGTAAAAAACGGATTGCGTCAGGTATCTTCAGTGTTGATCAACTGGATTAATATTTTGCTCTCCTTGATTCGAAAGGACGTATTCTGATGTAGAAGTCGTAGATGATTGATCGTCTTGTCTTGTTACGATGGCCTCTGTATTCTTGGATACGCTGATGTTGTTTCCGGTTCGACTCCTGGTAATTGGAATATTGTTCTTTGCTCCTCTCATGGTAGCTCCTATCTGTTAATTAGGATTTACTATTAGTAATGAATATGTATTTTATATTTTAAATTTACGTGTAACAAGATCAAGGTACATATATAAATATATTGTTGCATTTGGTACTTAAATTGCTGCACCAATATCATTTCGAACATGTTTCAACTACACGTTAAAAGGTTTGACGACATATTGTTGCCCTTAGTCCGTGAGTCGCACTGAAACACAGATCTAACTGCAACTGTCTGAAACATCCTACACGACACGTTCGATCGGCCTGAGCACATATTGTTGCTCTTAGACTGTTAGTCGCACAGAAACACAGATCTAACTGCAACTGTCTCAAATAATTTCTACGACACGTTCGATCGGTTTGAGCATATATTGTTGATTTGCGTTGTTGATTTGCGCTTAACTTCGCATAGATTTTTGTTGTATACATACGTATACACACAAATATACATAAGCAAAACAATAAAAATTCTGTGTGTGCTTCACGTATTGTTCCAACATATTCTCAGGAATTTACATAAGCAAATCATTTACTTTGTTTCACTGATATATGTATACATATATGTTTTATCTTCTTTTTTGTTGCTTACTTTGTCTGAATTTCACCATTATTCCGTGTGTTTTTACTCGGAATTAATAATTCAAATACGTACATACATTTTATAATGTTGTGTCCGGCTTAATATGGAGTAATAGGTAAGAGTACAGCTGCGCCAGTTACCAATATGTTTATAACACTATTGGTGTAGCTGTCCCTAGTTGTTGAGGTAATTTAAAATGCAGTTGTTTTTTTACTACTTTTGCTTTCTTTTTATTTCTAACGTATGCGTGATGCTAATGCCCACAATACTATTCGGGGGAGCAAATACACCAACGAGAGAGGGGAGTCGCTGCTTGAATTCGTGATGCTTAGAAATCTTAATGTGTGTAATCGGGGTAGACGCCCCACCTTCCGCAACAAGAACCGAGCAGATGTTATAGATTTAACCCTAGCGACTAACAGAGACTCCCTCTCCGTAGAAAACTGTCACGTATCCACGGAAGGCTCTTTTTCGGATCATTACAGGATAATGTTCGTAGTTGGAAGATCCAGAGAGGCAAAGGTGCCCTTCAGGAATCCACGAAGGACAAACTGAGTCAAATTCTTAAAAATTGTTAGGGAATCTATTCCTTACCAACCAGTGGAAAGGCTAGACATCCCAGACAAATTAGAGGAATCGACACAAACTGTTACAGAGACTCTATGTAAAGCCTTCATCAAATCCTGTCCTATTTGCAGTCCTTCCAAGTCTCGACTCCGGAACTCGGCCAGATACGGAAGGAATTTAGAAAGCTTTAAAGATTAACATTGCCAGGTAGACTGGAAAGCCTACCGGGCAAAAAGAGATTCATACACTACATTTTGGGAGAAGTTAACCAACACCACTGAAACGTCCAGACTTCGAAGGTTGCTGGCGAAAGATCCAGCCATACCGGGGCTGCTTTGAAACCTGGATGGCACATTCGCTAAAGACAGTCAAGAATCTCTACAACTCCTCATGAACGCACACTTTTCAGGCTTCTGAGAAGCTGAAGACGAGAATGGGATCACCACCTCTCACATCAGCGGCGAGCCTGTGGAAAACATGCCTCACGAGAGCGAAGCCTTAATTGACGAAGCTGTGAATACATAAATTATAATCTGGCCTATCAAGTCCTTCCACTTCTACAAATTAGCAGGACCGGATGACAACAGACCGGTCATGCTACAGATGGTATGCGTACACCTGTCGCAATGGCTATTAGAGATCTTCAGGGGATGTCTCCTTACGGAATACATTCCAAAAACCTGGAGAATGATTA
This sequence comes from Drosophila immigrans, assembly GCA_963583835.1. NCBI lineage: Eukaryota > Metazoa > Arthropoda > Insecta > Diptera > Drosophilidae > Drosophila > Drosophila immigrans. The sequence continues at coordinate 7,925,959 of OY757143.1, forward strand.
ACGCCCAACTTTGGCCTTCGTTCATCAGGAGAAGGGCAATCAGGGGCACCCCGAAAGGGGGTGTCATATCCCCCTTATGGAATTTTGTCCTTAATGACCTTCTTCTTAAACTGAAGAACAAGGGCTGCAGAGTGACTGCTTATGCGGACGACCTGGTTCTAATGGTAACTGGCAGATTCCTGCAAACCGTTAGTGAGCTACTAAATGCCGTATTGAGCTTAACACTGCGATGGGCAGAACACAATGGTCTTGGGGCCAACCTACAAAAGACTGAACTAGTTCTGTTCACACGAAGATACAAGATGCCGAGCTTCAAGCTTCCGACACTAGGAGGAACAGAGCTCAATAGTAGTATGTTTACCTGATTACCAGCACGTTGACATTAATGGGGTAATTAAGATGATAATTCATGGGTTTTAGCTGTAAAAAAAAATATGTCAAGTGGTAATTAAGAGTTTTGATGAGGGTCAAAAAAGTAGTGTGGGTGTTTAGGGGTCATGGTGATCAAAGGGGTTGGTAAGCAAATAAACAAATAAATTAGAATTTTGGGGGGTGAGTGTGGTGTGATAGGTTGTGGGGATTGAAATGTTAGAACTTGTTTAATTTTAGGGTAGTCAAGTGTACGAGGACATATGACACCGAAAACTGGTGCGGCGACCGGCTATTGAATGTGTTGACAGATCTGGATGCGAGAGCGCAGCTGGCAACAGGGTTGGTGATTTTCGCCACCAGCACGCATTCGAACGCAACAGGCAGGGGGCGGACCTTTGACACGTGCAGTCGTTCGAACGCAACAGGCATCACACCGAAAAACGCGGGGGCGGGACAACTTGCAGCTCATCGAAAAACTGGGGACGGTGACCTCGAATAAGTTGACACCACCTGCGATCGTGTGAACAATTTTCTTTTTTTTTCTTGAATTTGCCTTGTGGTCGATAGCGACAGAGGACGATAAACATATTGTAATGTTGGTATCATGTATCGCAACAGGAACGCAAGGAAAATTAAGTGAGCGAGAGGGAAGATAAATCCACGATCGTCCGAATGTGTATAAGCGCCCAACATTGAAAGGTCACATGAGTCGAAAAATAATAAATAAACAAAATGTCATGTATGTTAAATTGTGATGCTGGTCCACTTGACCATAAAAGAGTGAAACCAAATTCTGAAAAGATCAGATGGATGCTGATCGTTTTTTAGAAATCACTTCTAGTTCGTCATTCGAAGCAAACCGTCCAATTTGTCCAAAATTTTAGCATTTTTAAACAAATTTTAAAAATATTTTGTGTAAAAATGTTGTGTAAAACCAACATAGACAATAACAACACCAACAACAACATCATCAACAACATCATCAACAACAACACCAACAACAACACCAACACCACCCACATCATCAGTAACATCATCAACAACAACAACAACATCATGAATTCGAACAACATTAAGAACTTCAACAACACCAACAACTTCAACAACACCAACAACATCAAAAATATGCAATGGCACCACCATGTTCGCACCGAGTTGCATAAATATAATGCAATCCGACCGGTGAATGGAAAGGTTAAGCAAATTATTGATGGATACAAGGGGCGTATCCTTCAATATATGTTTATTAATTAGAGAGCTGCTTTAAGGATTCCGGATGAATTCCTTAATGAAGCTGGAGTAGCACTGATTCCTCATTTAGAAAGGGTAATAAGCTCGCATATAACATAAAAAGTTAATTTCGAGCTGTTTGCTGAGTACATGCTGCTGAAAGAGCATGATTCCCAAATAGAGGTGAAATCGTTCCAGAGCAAAATGTCACTGGTTTCGATGTATTCCAATTTCATGGAACTCTATGAAATGCACGCAGATGCACCGAAAACTAAAATGAGTGAGTTTCAGGAAAAGGATAGTGGATGGACGATGACTCGTCTCATCAGAGTGGAGTTAAACATGCTTCAATGTGATCTCATTAGAGGATCGCAACATTTTAAAATTCCATTGAAGCTTCAACACCAAAAAGCTCTCATCAACGTAAAGAACAATGATGTGTTCTGCTTCAAGTGGGCAATAAAATCAGCCCTTAAGCCAACGAAAAATGGACAGCGATGCTATAGCTATAATATCAACATAGCTTCATAAATTATTCAAGTGGACAACAACCTCAAGGTGGACTTCAGAGGATTGTCGTTTCCAATGAAGCTTACCAAGATAAATGAGTTCACAAAACGGAACCCACAAATAAGTATAAATGTGTTTGGTTATAATGAGAAAGCAAATAAAGTGTTTTTACCACTTTATTGTGCTGGATTAGAAGGGGAATCACACATCAACCTATTGCTATTGGATAGACCAAATGCAAGTGTACACGGACACTTTGTGTGGATCAAAAATATGTCTGCGATTGAAAAGTAATAAAATAAACAATAATATTTAACTAAAATAGATCGAATTCTTTCTAATTACAGTCTACTTTCATCACAATTGGGTAGGGAGCACCCAAAGCGTTGGTTCTGCAACCAATGCTTACGGTATTCGACGAGTGAAGAGAGGGCCAGTCGACATGTGGAAATATTCAGTCGAACTCTCACGGAGTCACCTAAGCCCCGCCAGACAGAGTTTTTTTTTCAAAAACCACTTCCGCCAGATGAAGATCCCATTCACCGTGTATGCGGATTTTGAATGCATACTGGATCCCTCTTGGATAGATGTAAGTGATAGTTCCCAAATTATTAATAAGCATGTGCCTGTAGCATTTGCATACTTTATAAAGTGTGCATTTGATACAGCACAAGATAAGTTTGTTTTACGAACGGGCGGAGATGTAAGCCGCACTTTCATAGATTGTATAACATCCGATTTGTCCGATTTATATAAGAGCCACATGAAGAATGTGGTAGCCATCAAAATGAGTGCACAGGATTCATACAACTATGATGAGGCTATTTATTGTCATATATGCAAGGGTAGTTTGGGTAATGACAGAGTGAGAGATCACTGTCATTTTACTGGTACATACCGAGGTGCAGCACATAATTCGTGCAACCTCAACCATAGAAAGGGACATTTTATCCCCGTGTTCTTTCACAATTTATCAAAATATGATGCACCTTTGTTTGTGAAAGAGCTCGGGGAGATAAAGGGAGATATTAAAGTAATTCCTTTGAACAAGGAAATATATATTTGTATCTCAAAATTTGTGCCAGTAGGAGATGATACCCTGGAAATTAGATTTTTTGACTCTAAGATTTATGCCCTTTAGTCTAAGCACACTTGCGGGAAATTTAAGTGAGAGCAATTGTAATGATCTTAAAACACAATACCCAAAAATATCAGATTTTGCCCTACTTCGTAGGAAAGGAGTATTCCCTTACGAATATTTTGATTCCGCTCAGAAGCTGAAATAAACTTGTCTCCCACCAAGGAGTAAGTTCTACAGCAATTTGACAGAGTCAGAATGTTCTGAGGTAGATTACAACCACGCATGCTCAGTGTGGAATAACTTCAAGTGTCAAACTCTTAAAGACTACTTGGAGTTATATTTGAAAACTGATGTTTTATTGTTAACAGAAGTTTTCGAAAACTTTATGGAAATTTGTTTAAACATACATCAACTCGATCCTGCTCATTATTACACAACTCTAGCGTTGTCATGGGATGCGATGTTGAAAACTACAGAGATCCGCCTTGAATTACTCACAGATATTGATATGATAAGACATATTCAGTGTGGAATTCGAGTTGGATTAGTTCAATGTAGTCATAGACATACCAAAGCAAACAAAAATACCTTAAAGATTTTGATTCTTCAAGAGAATCGGAATATTTAATGTATGTGGATGCAAAAAACTTATATGGTTGGGCCATGTCTGAACCACTGCCTTACGGTGAGTTCAAATGGTTATTTAACATTGATAATATATCTGATAACAGCGAGTATGGATATATTCTTGAGGTTGACCTGGAATATCCACACTCGCTCCACGATATGCACAATGATTTGCCCTTTTGCCCGTTCAATAAATTACCATCAAAAACATCAAAAATTCTGGCGGGGTCCTAACATAGACTCCGACCATTACCTTGTTGCAGCCAAGGTACGCACGCGGCTAAGTGCGACGAAGATCGCGCGCCGAAGTATGCCGAGAAGGCTGGACGTCGGGAAGCTGCAATTACAACAGGTGAAGGAAACATTCTCCACTCGTGTCTCGGACCTACTGGGACAGACATCTCAAAGACCTGAGGACATCGGCTCTATGTGGGCGCACATAGTGAACTCCTTGAAGGCTTCGCCGGAAGAGGTTCTAGGATTCCGGCCCCCACCTAAGAGGAACCCATGGTACGATCAGGAGTGTCGTGACGCAACAGCTGCAAAGGACGTGGCGTACAGAAGAACATTGCAGGCTGGGGCGACACGACGTATAGTCGAAGTATAAAGGTCGATGAGAAGGGAGAAACGCCTTTTCAGACGCAAGAAACGAGTGTGAAACGTGAGTGCGAGAATGTAGAGAGTTGCAGATGCCGGAACGAAGCTCGGAACTTCTACCAGAGGGTTAAACATCTAACCCAAGGCCACAAGACGGTAGGAGTTTCTTGCAGGGATGACAACGGAAACTTGTTCACAGACGCGGAGGTTGTGCTGAGGTTATGGAGGGATCACTTCTCAAGGCTTTTGGATGGAGACAACGACGACCTTGACGATGGTGATCCACGAACCCCAATCTTTGGTACTGACACAGAAGTACCAATCTCGAGCCATATCGAAGTCAGGGCGGCTATACAGCGCCTTAAGAACAACAAGGCTGCTGGAGCTGATGGCTTACCAGCTGAGCTTTTTAAGGCTGGTGGTGATTTGTTGGTAGGGTGCATGCACCAACTAATCAGCAAGATATGGCTCACAGAGAGCATGCCCGCAGATTGAAACCTCAGCATGATCTGTCCTATCCTAAAGAAGGGTGATGCCACAGTGCGCTCCAACTACCGTGGCATTAGTCTTCTTTCGGTCCCATATAAGGTCCTAACGAGCGTATTATGTGAAAAACTGAAACCTCACGCCGAAGCACTGATTGGACCTTATCAGTGCGGTTTCAGGCCTGGAAAATCTACGATTGACCAGATATTCACATTGCGCCAAATCCTGGAGAAGTCGTACGAAAGTCAGATAGACACCTTTCATCTTTTCATCTGAGTAGTAGAGCCCTCTCTCGACACACAAAAATTACACTTTACAAGACGCTCATCGTGCCGGTACTATTATATGATGCAGAGTGTTGGACCTGGACACAGGCAGATGCAGCCGCTCTTGGTGTGTTCGAGAGAAAGATTCTCCGCAAGATCTTTGGTCCGATTTACATCGGGGATACCTATCGCATCAGATGGAACCATGAGCTGTATGAGCTTTACGGCGATATGGATGTAGTCAGCAGAGTTAGGAGCCATAGACTTCGCTGGCTGGGTCATATTGCTCGTATGGAGGAAGACGCTCCAGCTCGAAAGGTGTTTGATGCGGTAGTGGTCGTCAATCGGAGGAGAGGAAGACCCCGGATGCGTTTGCAGGACCAACTGATGGAAGCTCTGTCCTCGCTTGGAGGAGACGTGCCCAGGACAGAAGCGCGTGGAGGCAACTACTTCAGGCCGTGACCCGATAGGGTTCTGATGGCCAAATAATAATAATAATAGGACTAGGGCAAAAAACAATTTTGAAATTATTAAATAATGCTGTCTATGGTAAAACCATGGAAAACAGCGAAAAGAGGGTAGACATCCGTATTGTTACGGAATGGAATTCTCCAGACGTAGGTCCACAAGGTGGACTCCCTAGATTGTGTGCCAGAGACTTGATATCCAGGTCAAATTTTCATAGTGCAACAAAGTTTAGTGAAACTATGTTTGCAATTCAGATGAAAAGATTACACAACATTTGTGATAAGCCAATATATTTAGGCTTTATAGTGTTGGAGTTATCTAAATTCAAAATCTATGATTTTCATTATGATTATATGAAACCCAAATTTAACAAAGCACTTAAATTAAATTATATGGACACCGATTTGTTTATATACTCTATAAAAACGAACGACTTCTATGAAGAAATTCGTGATGATGTCGAATTGAAATTTGATACATCTGAGTATTCAAATGAATTGACTACATTATACAATTTTAAGCAGTGCAACAAGAAGCGATTAGGTTTCTTTAAAGATGAGATGCATGGTAAACCAATGAATGAGTTTGTTGGGTTACGTTCAAAAATGTATGCAATATACAAAGGTGTGAAAATTCTGATACTGCTGGGAAAATATGCGTAAAAAAGAATAAAGGGGTAAAGCGCAGTTGTCTGGAGAAGGTCATATTTGAGGGATAATGAAATTGTTTGTACATAGGACAGCAAGAACGTGATAGCATGTTATTGTTTAGGTCTAGAGGGCATGAAATTATTACATTAAAAATAACAAAAACTATTTTAGACAACAAAGATGATAAGAAACTAATTTGCGAAGATGGGGTTTCAACTCTAGGAATAGGGCATTACTCTTCAATTCCAAATGAAATTGAGGTTTATATATCTACTCTAGAAGCACAGTCCAGTGTTTGGCGCAGCCAAATATGTGCGTTGGAAGAGAACTCACAAAACACTCAAAGTACAGTGAGGAAGGTAAATGCTTTAAAAAGAAAAGTAGAAATAAATGAAAGTGCGGAAGACATTCAAGAGGCTCAAATGATAATGAATTTTATGTTATTAGATGGAATTAAAAAAATAAAACGACAGTTTTAACTTTATAATGTGATATATATATAATGATTATATATAATGTTTATTAGAAAAAAAAGTATACTTATAAGATATTTAGATAATAGTAATTTAATATTAATAAACTTAAAAAATATTGTTCGAAATACGATAAATAAGAGATAGAGATTGCAAAAGAAAAGAAAAAATGTTTTACTTAAACATTACAAAATTTCAGTTTTATGAATCCAGCTGTCTTCGGTTTTGGGGAAACCCAGCCAGCGGACCAGAGCTCTCTCTATTCCCTTTCCTTTTCAGCACTCTTTCAACTAGGTAAGTATTGTGTAAACTTGTTTTTTTCAGTTCTTCTTTATAGAAACCACCTTTGATTGGATTCCCATTCCAGTCTTGGAGTAAGTATGTTGTTGGGTAAGTATTTTGTACTTTAGTTATCCTGAAGAATTCGGGTAGTGCAGATTAATCTGCACCACTCGAGGGTTCCTTCCACAGACCTACTACGGTGGATGGACAAGGAGAGGGTGGATGTGGCTCTCATCCAAGAACCCTGGATCGTAGGTGAAAGGGTTTGTGGTTTGGGAGCTCGCGGATACCATCTCCTTGTGCCGAAAACTGTGGGTAAGTCCAGAACCTGTATCGTGGTAAGAACCGGACTTAATGTGCTCTTCTCTTCCAGTTACAGCAACAGGGACTTGACGGTAGCGCTATGCGAGCGTAGGAACGGACCCAATCTATACCTAGCCTCAGCATACCTCCCGTACGAAGAAAAGGATCCACCGTCGGAAAGTATTCGAGCCCTCATTCAGCATGCGCAGAAAGAGGGCACGGATCTAATCCTTGGGTGTGATGCTAATGCCCACAATACCTTTTGGGGGAGCAAAGACACCAACGAGAGAGGGGAGTCGCTGCTTGAATTCGTCATGCTCACCAATCTTAATGTGTGTAATCGGGGTACCCATCGAGCTGAGGTTATAGATTTAACTCTAGCGACCAACAGCGACTCCCTCTCCGTAGAAGACTGGCACGTATCCACGGAATGCTCCTTTTCGGATCATTACAGGATAGTGTTCGAAGTTGGATGGTGCAGAGAGGCAAAGGCGCCCTTCAGGAACCAACGAAAGGCAAACTGGGTCAAATACTCAAAGCTTGTTATGGAATCTATTCCCAACCACCCAGTGGGAAGGCTAGACAACCCAGACAAGTTGGAGGAATCGACCCAGAATGTCACAGATACTCTATGTAAGGCCTTCATCAAATCCTGTCCAATCAGCCGTCCACCGAAGTCAAACCGCAACAAGTGGTGGACTCCGGAACTCGGCCAGATACGGAAAGAAACGAGAAAGCTTTACAATAGAGCTAAAGACGGAAACTGCCAGGTAGACTGGAATGCCTACCAGTTTCAAGACCTTCAAGAAGGAAATCAGAAGGGCAAAAAGAGACTCATGGTCTAAATTTTGCGAGGAACTAACCAACACCACTGAAGCGTCCAGACTTCGAAGGTTGCTAGCGAAAGATCCAGCCACACCGGGGCTGCTTTGCATCCTGGATGGCACATTCGCTAAAAATAGTCAGCAGTCTTCAACTCCTCATGAACGCACACTTTCCAGGCTGCATACAAGCTGAAGACGAGAATGGGATCCCCACCTCTCACATCAGCGGCGGGCCGGAGGGAAACGCGCCTCATGAGAGCCAAGTCCTAATCGACGAAATTGTCAACACAGAGAAGATAATCTGGGCTATCAAGTCGTTCCACCCCTACAAATCAGCAGGACCGGATGACATTAGACCGGTCATGTTACAGATGGTATGCGTACATCTGTCGCAATGGCTATTAGAAATCTTCTGGGGATGTCTCCTTACGGGATACATTCCAAAAACCTGGAGAGAAGTGAGGGTGGCATTCATTCCCAAAGCAGGAAAGATAAACCACTGCTCAGCAAAAGATTATAGGCCCATAAGTCTCTCATCGTTTTTATTAAAAAACACTAGAGAGACTTCTGGACCTTCATCTCAGAAGTAAGCTAACACCTCACACTTTTAGGAAGTCCCAACACGCCTACCTCAAAGGTAGATCAATAGTAATTGAAGGCGCACTGCAAAGGAAGGAGTTTACGTTAGCGGCATTTCTCGACATAGAGGGTGCCTTTAACAACGTCAGGATCGAGTCTATAACGGCAGCACTTGTCAACATAGGCTCACACCCGACAATCACTCGATGGCTTAGCAACATGCTTCGCCAAAGAATGATAAACGCCCAGTTCTGCGCCTCGACTATCAGGAGAAGGGCAACCAGGGGCACCCCGCAAGGGGGTGTGATATCCCCCTTGTTATGGAACATTGTCCTAAATGACCTTCTTCTCAAACTGAAGTATAAGGGCTGCAGAGTGACTGCTTATGCGGACGACCTGGTTCTAATGGTAACTGGCAGATTCCTGCCAACAGTCAGTGAGCTACTGAATGCCGCATTGTGCAAAACTCTGCGATGGGCGGAACACAACGGTCTTGGGGCCAACCCACAAAAGACCGAACTAGTTCTGTTCACGCGAAGATATAAGATACCGAGCTTCAAGCTTCCGTCACTGGGAGGAACAGAGCTAAAGTTATCAAAGGAGGCAAAATCCCTTGGAGTAATCCTGGACTCCAAACTCTCCTGGAGGAGAAACTCGGAGGAAAGGATGCAGAAAGCGTTACAAGCCTTCTTTGTGTGCAAAAAGACCTTTGGTAAAGGATGGGGATTGCAACCGTACATCCTTCACTGGTTCTACACTGCAATTGTCAGACCTATACTGACGTACGGGGCTCTTGTATGGTGGGAGGCGGGACACACCGACTCCTATCTAAACAATCTCCGCAAAGTTCAGAGACTAGCATGCTTGGGAATAACAGGATGTATGCGTTCTACCCCCCAAGCAGCGCTGGATGTAATGTTAAATCTGGAACCCATCGGAGTCTTCCTCAAGCACGCGGCAGCAAGGAGTGCGGTCAGGCTTCACGCCCAGTGCCTCCTTAAGCCTGGTGCAGGTCACAACTCCATTCTACGTACAGTAGAATTGACTGTGGCTGAGAACGACTACTGGGTATCAGAACATAAGTGAGATGACAGGTTTACAGCTGAATTCCCTGACAGATCCGATTGGTAACTGGAATCTCCTTTGAGGCAGAATGAGTTGTCAATCTACACAGATGGATCAAAGACGATAGAAGGCACTGGATCGGGGGTCTTCTCCAAAGACCTTGCAACCAAGCTTTCCTTTCGTCTTCCTGACTGGTGTAGTGTGTTCCAAGCGGAGATTTACGCTGTTTGGCAAGCGACCAAGATGATACGGACACTGGGCGGGAGCCCGAGGGACGTGTCCATCTACGTTGACAGCCAATCAGCGATAAAAGCACTCTCATCGAACACCATTAAGAGTAACCTAACCCAAAACACAGTGGTGTCACTGAACCTATGCCAACCACTCTCTATCAGACTTGTCTGGGTACCTAGGCACATGGGAGTACCTGGTAACGAGACGGCTGATGAGTTAGCTCGGCTGGGGTCAGCGTCATCAGAAACTCTCGCGGCGAACGATATAAAGAGACCTATTCAGCACGTGCTATCGGAACTTAATTGTTCCATGAGAACGGCGGCTGAGAGACACTGGGCAGCATCATCGGGCTGCGAGGTGTCAAAAGCACTCTGGCCAAGATACAGTCCCAAGCGAACAACCGAGCTCTTAAACTTTAAAAAGAACAAGATAAGGTTACTGACAGGAGTCTTAACGGGACACTGCTACATCGGCCGTATGGCTCAACGGTACGGTGGACCTCAACAGGACTTCTGTCGCAGCTGCGGGGACGAAGAGGAAACCGAGAGTATCCAGCATCTTCTCTGCGACTGCCCTGCACTTCTTAGAAAGAGGACCCAATTTCTGGGCAAGCCTTTCTTCGTTGAACTGGGCAGTCTTGTGAATATTCGGCTAGAGAACATGGCGCTTTTCCTCGACTCTACTGGCTGGTTCCAGAGGCTACCGCAGCCCAACAGAACTGGCCAGTAGCACGTAGACGTAATAATACAATCAGAGTTTTCCTCCAATATCCCAAAAATCCCTCCCAATCCCCTCTACTCCTACAGTTAACATAGATCAAGCATCACAATGGACCATATGGTCTCCGGGTGCTCTCGACTCCGGTCGAGCCGTCTGCTCAACCTAACCTAACCTAATAGCTGTTTAAGACCAGTTATATCCTGAAAATAAAAAACTGAAAATGAAATGTATGGAAAAAAAACTTTTTAATTTTTATTTTTATATATACATATTCTTATTTTAAAATTTTGTGCATGTTTAAATATATCTATTTTATTTAAAAAATAAAAAAATTTTAATTTTTTTTTGAAATAAAAATTGGTCAAAATAAAAGCTAAAATAAAAGTTGAAATAAAAGCTGAAAATAAAAGCTAAAGTTTTTAAAATTCTGAAAATCGAAGATTAATATAAAACACCTCCTCAATCAAACAGTTTTGATTTGTTTTAAAGTTTTTTTTTATTTTAAAGTTTTGTTGTTTAAATATACATATATTTTTTTTTTATTTTTAAAAATAAAAATTTTAAAAATAAAAATAGCTGAAAATAAAAGTCGAAGTTCTAAAAAATTAGGAAAGTCCAAGCTAAAACACCTCCCCAATTTAAAAATTTTGTATTGTTTGGGAATATTTATAATAATTTTATTTAAAATTTCTTTGTATTTAAATTTATTTTATATTATAATACAGTCCCACGCATATCTGGGTCCTCCTTAATGTCTTTTAAGAGGGCATCTAAGTCCTCTTGGGTTATAAGATTGTTGGATGTCAACGGATCGAGGAGGTTGAAGACACTTGTGTCTATGAACTCCTCCTCCGTCACCTGAGATTCAGTTGAATCTTCCTCCGTTAGCATCGTGATTGGTAGGTTGTCTATAAACCTTCATAAAATGTTGAAATTGTTGATGTTGTCGAAGTTGTTGGTGTTGTTGGTGCATTCCATGATGTGTGTGTGGTGTTTGTTTGTTGTTTGTTGATGTTGTTGTTGCTGCTGATGCTGCTGATACTGCTGTTGCTGGTCACTGAATGATATTTTCCTTCGAGGAGCTGGATGATTTTATATTCTCTAACGATGAACAAAGGAACATATTCTCGAGCATTTCTCGAGTGAGGTTCACAAAGGCCAACCGATTGTCAAGTGGTTCTGCAACGGGACACACAGTCCATACATGTGAGATCTCACAAGGAACACACACTCACCCCTAAAAGTGTAGATACAAATGTCCACAGCTAACTGTACCGAATTGTTGCAAACGTTGATAATTATACTTAATACTTTCTCCCAAATATTTAATTACTTATGGTGGTTGTTAGTGCCCAAAACTGTCAAAGTAATATGCAACTGGACCTCTCTTAAAATAAGCTACCCAATGCATTCCTTTTGATGACGAGTCTGCAAAATTTATTATTCCACACTCACGATATAGTGGGATTTTTGGTAATTCATCTTTCATATAAACACCCCGAAAATGTTGAATATTTATAAAGGCAAACCGCATGATATCAAAGTTAGATAATGCCCTTTTGGGTAGCTCACTAAGTAGCTTTTTTTACCCGCTACCCATAGGGTAGAAGGGTATTATAACTTAGTGCCAACAGAAAATGTATGTAACAGGCAGAAGAAGGCATCTCCGACCACATAAAGTATATATATTCTCAATCAGTGTCAACAGCCGAGACGATATAGCCATGTCCGTCTGTCCGTCTGTATGAACACCTAGATCTCAAAGACTATAAGAGCTACAGCTACCAAATTTGGTGACAGTACTCTCATATCTAATGCGCAGATCAAGTTTATTTTAGATTTTTGCCACGCCTCTTTCCGCCCCCAAAAGCCTGTAAAAGCCGTAATAAAAGACCTAGAGCATTTAGTTTTAGTATGCATAATAAAAATTATATTCTCGATGATTCCTGTGAACTTGGTTGAGAACGAATAAAAAACAAAGAAGTTATTAAGGAATCAATTTTATATGCAAAATTCACTAGCAGCTGCCCGCGCTTTGTTTGTTTAGTTGACAGTGTGACCGTGTCGGTGTTGTGGATTTTACCCGCTATTTTCAAATATATGCACAAAAAAACCAAGTTTTAGTATATTTGGAATATTTTTTGTTAAAATATCATTTAAGTTTTTTGTTTTCTCTCGAAATAGGTTGCGGGTATCAAACGGTCGAGCACTCTCGACTGTAGCTTTCTTACTTGTTTTGCTTGCGATTTTGTTTTCGATTATTTTTATTAAATGATATACCATACCCTTTTTTGTATGGTTGTAAATACAATCCCTCACCCAACGAAACAATTTCCATTTTTATACCCGCTACCCATAGGGTAGAAGGGTATTATAACTTAGTGCCAACAGAAAATGTATGTAACAGGCAGAAGGAGCCATCTTCGACCCCATAAAGTATATATATTCTTGATCAGTGTCAACAGCCGAGACGATATAGCCATGTCCGTCTGTCCGTCTGTTAGTCTGTCCGTCTGTCTGTCCGTATGAACACCTAGATCTCAGAGACTATAAGACATAGAGACCCCAAATTTGGCACAAAGGTTCCTGCATTCCCTACGCAGATCAAGTTTATTTCAAAAGTTGGATGCCACGCCCCGTTCGCCCACAATAAGCATTAATCTAGAAAAAGTCAAGTTTTTTTATGTAAATTGCGTATAACTCCAAAAGTTCTTCGTGTAATGATGTGTAATTTGGTAACCCATCTGCGCTTAACACTCTTAATATACCCTGTAATTTTGGTATCGGATAAGTAGAACAAAAGTTATTCGTTAGATTATTTATCAAAATAGTTGTGCCCAATGCATATGGACGTTTTAAGTGTGTGAATGACCCAAAGATTTCAAATTTGATGACAGTATTCGTGTGGGTCTTACGCAGATCAAGTTTGTTTTAGATTTTTGCCACGCCCCTTTCCGCCCCCAAAAACTGGGAAAGCCGTAATAATGGACCTGGTATACATAATAATAATGATAGTCCCAATGACTCCTGTGAATTTGGTTCAGATCGAATGAAATACAAGGAAGTTATTAAAGAATCAATTTTATATGCAAAATTCACTTGCAGCTGCTCGCGCTTTGTTTCTTTAGTTGACAGTATGACCATGTCGGTGTTATGAATTTTTACCCGCTATTTTCAAAGTTTCAGTATATTCTTTGGTATATTTTTTCAAAATATCATTTCAGTTTTTTGTTTTCTCTCGAAATGGGTATCATACGGTCGAGCACTCTCGACTGTAGCTTTCTTACTTGTTTTATTATGTCTCTTGTTCTCCTCTAGTTGCTGGTTTGCTATCTTTGCATTACTATTGCTGGTACAAGTGGCAAGAAACAACCTACCTTGGGTACATTTATAATCCGTGGAATAACAACATTTTTCCTACAACCCATTGAGTTAGATATTTTTTCTACTACTTTTTATACCCGCTACCCATAGGGTAGAAGGGTATTATGACTTAGTGCCAACAGAAAATGTATGTAACAGGCAGAAGGAGGCATCTCCGACCCCATAAAGTATATATATTCTTGATCAGCGTCAACAGCCGAGACGATATAGCCATGTCCGTCTGTCCGTCTGTCCGTCTGTCTGTCCGTATGAACACCTGGATCTCAGAGACTATAAGACATAGAGACACCAAATTTGGCAAAAAGGTTCCTTCATACCCCACGCAGGTCAAGTTTATTTCAAAAGTTGGATGCCACGCCCCCTTCGCCCACAATAAGCATTTATCTAGAGAAAGTCAAGTTTTTTTTTATGTAAATCGCGAATAACTCCAAAAGTTCTTTGTGTAATGATGTGTAATTTGGTAACCCATCTGCGCTTGACACTCTTAATATAAGTGACACTTGACACTCTTCGGATAAGTAGAACAAAAGTTATTCGTGAAATTATTTATCAAAATTTTTGTGCCCAGTGCATATGGACGTTTTAAGTGTGTGAATGACCTAGAGATATCAAATTTGGTGACAGTATTCATGTAGCTCTTACGCAGATCAAGTTTGTTTTAGATTTTTGCCACGCCCCTTTCCTCCCCCAAAAACTGTAAAAGCCGTAATAATAGACCAATTTTCCTGCTATTTTCAAATATATACACACAAAACACAAGTTTCAGTATATTTTTGGTATATTTGTTGTTAAAATATCATTAAAAATTTTTTTTTTCTCTCGAAATGGGTTGCGGGTATCATACGGTCGAGCACTCTCGACTGTAGCTTTCTTACTTGTTTACTACTTTCTTCGTCTTTTTCTGTTTTGATCCAATACCAGGTTTTTTGTTTACCTCATGTTCGTTACAAAGTATGCTGCTGCTTTTCACCAAAACTGCTATTCGATATTTTTACACGAATCAATTAAAACCGAGTCAGCTTTATGACGCTCACTCAAGTCCTTACTTTTTGAATATGCTATGTCGTGTTCCCTACAAGCTTCATCCAAAGCATTGATTCCACGATCACCTCGTGCTTAACCTGGTCCACAGTAATTGTACCCAGGTAAATGCACCTCCACGGGTAGAGAGTTTATTATATTGTTTACAAGACCACCACCCTGTTTGACATTTGATTTACGAGTGTTTATATTAAAAAAATTTTTCATCATCTTATAACGACCTCAATCCACCAACGTCCCTCATTGAATGAAGTACTTCTCTCATTAACATGCGTTTATTACCACAAAAGAAAGGCATCTTAGTGAGAAATATTGAGGGCGGTGGGAATGGGGAGGAGAATCAACAGCCCCGTCACAGTACCCAACACAATTAGAGCTTTAATTGTTGGTCCATCAAATTGTGGAAAAACCAATGTGATGCCTAGCCTCATAGAGAGTCCAAATGGAGTAAAATTTGAAAATATTTATGTATTTTCAAAGAGTTTATATCAACCGAAATATGAGTATTTGGGAATACTGATCAAACCTATACAAGGAATGGGATACTACACATTATCCGCAAATGACACAGTTTTAACACCACAGGAAGCTAAAAATAATTCTATTGTGATATTTGATGATGTGGCATGTGAAAAACAGGATAATATCCGAAACTATTTTACTAATAATATTGATTCTTTTTATCTTTGTCAAACGTATACACAAATTTTATTATAATGTTTAAACAAGACGATTTCAACATGCGACACTTATATCGAGATCATGTAAATAGTGATATGGACTATGAAACATTTATGGAAATATCACGAAATTGTTGGGTGGATAAATTTGGATTTCTAGCAATCTCTAAGGATGACGATATGAAAACTGGCCGATATAGAAAAGGATTTGATCAATTAATTATACTTTAATTAAATTGCATGTAAGTATAATGAGGTGACGGTGAAAAAATAGTCTACAGTCAGACTTCAAAATGACTACATCTTTAACATTTACATTGAACGGGAACACATCAGTTATAACCGAAAACTTTTGCCCCCAAATGGAACTAACACGCAATTATGAGTGTGCTCTCATTGACTTTTATACATACAATTCTATACCAAACGTTGATAAAGGAAATAATTTATTTATTGAGGATAAAGTCATAGAAATACCAGTGGGCTCGTATGAACTCGATGACATCACAAAATATATTATTAATGAGCAAAAAGAGTATGGTCTTCATGAAACCCTAAAAATTCAAAGTAATAACACTCCAAGTGCATGTTTGCACTAGAAATGAAGCGGTATTTTTTGATCGTGAACGAACTATTGGACAGCTATTTGGATTTAACAAACGTATATTAAGAGCACACAAGTCTGAAATTTACATCTCAGATAATCCAGTAAATATTTCAAAAATAAATACAATTAGGTTGGAATGTAACATTATTAGTCGCTCATATGTTGGTAATAGATCAACTTATGTGCTTCATGAATTTGGAATTAATGTCCCACCAGAATATAAAATGAACATTACACCACGAAATCTGATTTATTTACGATGTCCTGTCAACCTGTCAACAGCAGAGAAATAAGCACACTCGAAGTACGGATAACTGATCAGAAGGGAGATTTAGTCAACTTGCGTGGTGAAACTGTATCAATTCGTCTACACTTGCGGCCTACAGAATGATTATTTATAATAAAAAGCCAGCACATCACTCCATACCCCCCATTAGTAAATGTAAAGCTGACGTGAAAGCATCATCATCATCGTCATCATCATCAATATTTAAAAAAGCATCAAATCAACGATCTGCTCTATCATTAAAAAATAAATTAATTTTAAAATCATTTGGATTTAATATTCAATAAAGTTCAAAAACAAACTTTCAAATGAATGATATTTTTTTTGTGCAAGATAAGCCCCTCAATGATGAGAGTATCGCTAAAAAAGAAAATCACTCTTATTACCCATATCAACAAAACTTCAAGACAAACGATGAACTTCGCATCACAATACAGAACCAAGATTTGTATGTGCTGCCGTGTGAAAGTTTTCTACACTTTGAAGGTACACTTGAGAAAATTACTGATGAGAATACAGGGGCAAGCAGCACGTCTAATGTTGACGGTCTGCTAAAAAATAATTGTATGGCCTATTTTCTGGATAAAATAAGAAACGAATTGAAAGGGTGTGAGCTGGATAGGACACGGTTCACTGGAATAACATCGACTGTCAATAACTTTCTCTCTGTGAGGCAACAGATGCTGGGTGGAACGGTGGTGATAACATCTCTTCTGGAGGACATTTCAGCTATTCTCTACCACTAAAAATGTTGATGGGATTCGGAGAAGACTACAAAAAGGTCATATTAAATTGTAAACATGAACTTATTCTCTTACTAGCTAAAAGTTCAGATGATATGTATGTTAAAACAGTTGGAAATCATACGCATAAATTTAACATACATAGTATTAGTTGGAAAGTACCCCACATTGTCCCAAGAGATAGTGCCAAAATTAAAATGTTTAATGTAGTAAAAAGTTGTGCTAGCCTACCACTAGCATTCCGCAGTTGGGATTCTTACATAAATCCTACACTTGTGCAGGGGACACATCATGTATGGAATGTTAAATTCGCTGCAAATAGAGAACGTCCGCGGTATGCTATCATTGCATTTACAATGAATGAAAATCTAATTACAAACAATTTAAGAAATGCAAAAGTATATTTAAATTAAAAAGTCTATCCCTATGAGGATTTGAATATTAAATACATTGAAAATCGGTTTGCTGTGTTGAATGATATGTATGTGAGATTTCAAGAGAGCTATTACAACCGAGAGGCTCGTGCACTTCTATCACCAGCGGAATTCTTGTCTAAGGCTCCTATTGTTATTGTAGATCTCCCATACCAGAATGAATCAATCAAATCAGGGCCAATTGACGTGAAAATTTCTACCGAACTAACTGCAGCAAGTGAGATTAATACCTTATCATTTATGATCGTATAGTTGAATACACTCCATTGACTGGATTAGTTAAACGTGTCGTCTAACTTCATGCTAAATCATTTTCTCATTCAAATTTCGGAAATCAAGACAAGTAGACGTCCACGGAACCCAAAATCAAAGTACAAAAATTTTAAAAATGTATTCCCCCGATAACAAAAACAATACCACAACGAACATTACGATCAAACAACTTATAACCAGAATAATTAATTTCATCAAAATGTTTAAGGAACGAATTTTCCCTGAACACTTGGAATACTTGGAGGAATCATTGGCATTTTTTAATAATAGACTAACTGATACCATGGTGGTTTCCAATCTTCATGGGTGGCATTTCACATCTTGTTGTTGGGCTAAAGACGATGTGTATTCTGGAGTCAACACATGTGCTTGTCATTTCTTTTCCGTACGTTCATACAAATCTAAAATTTTTCAAAATGTATGTATGTAAATTTAGAACATCGCTTCTAAATATTGTACTTGAATATGACAAATCATAAGAAATTGTCATATCCAAACGAAATTGTTCACACTACTTGAGAAAATAGAAATGTTTACGGCATTTCACATATGGTTGATAAGCTAAAGACGTTATGTATACTGGAGTCGACATATCTGCTTGTCATTTATTTTCTGTACATTCATACAAGTCTCAACAAGTAAGAAAGCTACAGTCGAGAGTGCTCGACAGTATGATGCCCGCAACCCATTTCGAGAGAAAACAAAAAACATAAATGATATTTTAACAAAAAATATACCAAATATACTAAAACTTGTTTTTTTTGTATATATTTGAAAATAGCGGGTATAACAAGTAAGAAAGCTACAGTTGAGAGTGCTCGACCATATGATACCCGCAACCCATTTCGAGAAAAAACAAAAAAAATTAAATTATATATAACAAAAAACATACCAAATATACTAAAACTTGTTTTTTGTATATATTTGAAAATAGAGGGTAAAATACCGCAACACCGTTATGGTCACACTGTCAACTAAACAAACAAAGCGCGGGCAGCTGCAAGTGAATTTTGCATATAAAATTGATTCTTGAATAACTTCCTTGTTTTTTATTCGATTTCAACCAAATTCACAGGAATCATTGAGAATATAATTATTATTATGCATACCAAAATTCAATGCTCTAGGTCTATTATTACGGCTTTTACAGTCTTTTGGGGGCGGAAAGTGGCGAGGCATCCAACTTTTGAAATAAACTTGATCTGCGTAGGACATATAGGAGTACTGTCCCCAAATTTGGTAGCTCTAGCTCTTATAGTCTCTGAGATCTAGGTGTTCATACAGACGGACAGACGGACATGGCTATATCGTCTCGGCTGTTGACACTGATCAAGAATATATATAGTTTATGTGGTCGGAGATGTCTCCTTCTGCCTGTTACATACATTTTCTGTTGGCACTAAGTTATAATACCCTTCTACCCTATGGGTAGCGGGTATAAAAATCCACAACACCGTTATGGTCACACTGTCAACTAAACAAATAAAGCGCGGGCAGCTGCAAGTGAATTTTGCATATAAAATTGATTCTTTAATAACTTCCTTGTTTTCATTCGATCTCAACCAAATTCACAGGAACCATTGAGAATATAATTATTATTATGCATACCAAAATTCAATGCTCTAGGTCTATTATTACGGCTTTTACAGGCTTTTGGGGGCGGAAAGGAGCGTGGCATCCGACTTTTGAAATAAACTTGATCTGCGTAGGATCTATAGGAGTACTGTCCCCAAATTTGATAGCTCTAGCTCTTATAGTCTCTGAGATCTAGGTGTTAATACAGACGGACAGTCGGACAGACGGACATGGCTATATCGTCTCGGCTGTTGACACTGATCAGAAATATATATAGTTTATGTGGTCGGAGATGCCTCCTTCTGCCTGTTACATACATTTTCTGTTGGCACTTAGTTATAATACCCTTCTACCCTATGGGTATAAAAATTATGAAAATGAATATAACTTTAGATCATTGCTGTTTAACATTATACTTGAAAATAAAATTACTCTAAATATACAAAAAAAAATCGTATACACTACTTGAGAAAATAAAAATGATTAAAAATATTTCCAAACAAAACCGTTATTTTACTGGGGATTGGGATTGGGATATGTAAACGAAAATTGTTCACACGATCGCAGGTGGTGTCAACTTATTCGAGGTCACCGTCCCCAGTTTTTCGATGAGCTGCATGTTGCGTTCGAACGACTACACGTGTCAAAGGCCCGCCCCCCCGTTTTTCGGTGTGATGCCTGTTGCGTTCGAACGACTGCACGTGTCAAAGGCCCGCCCCCTACCAGTTGCGTTCGAATGCATGCTGGTGGCGAAAATCACCAACCCTGTTGCCAGCTGCGCTCGCGCATCCAGATCTGTCAACACATTCAATCGGTTCCGGATGTTGCAGCTGTTGAAGATCGCTACACCAGCTTTCGGTGTCATATGTCCTCGTACACTTGACTTACGCTAAAATCAAACAAGTTCCAACATTCCAATCCCCACAATATATCACACCACACTCACCCCCCCAATAGTCTAATTTATTTGCCAACACACTCATCTATCACATCACTTGCACGAAAGGATACGCTGGTCGCAACCTACGCTGACGATACCGCGGTGCTCACCAAAAACATCTCCATAGACCTGGCAAAATTAGGGCTTCAAGAGTATCTATATGCATTTCAGGAATGGGCTAGGAATTGGAACGTGTGCATCAATGCACAAAAATGCGCTAACATGACTTTCGCAAATCGGGTGCAGAGCTGCCCGTGTGTGACGCTTAATGGTAGAGTGTTAACCCACTCACCATCACACAAATATCTAGGAGTCATCCTAGACAGAAGGCTCAAATTCGAAAGCCATATCAAGTCGCTGCTGCAATCTTATAGAACCAAACTAAATCGTAAGTCCTGGCTACTCTCAGCTAAAAACAAGCTTTCGCTGTACAACAAGGTTCGTATCTATAAGTGCATTTTAGCTTCGAGCCTCTTCTATGCAATACAGGTGTACGGTATAGCAGCTAAAACGCACCTTAACAAAATACGCGTGATTCAAGCCAAGACGCTGAGGAGGATCTCAGGAGCTCCATGGTATATGAGAACGGCGGACATTGAACGCGACTTCAAAGTACCTAAAATTGGCGACAAAATTCAGGCGGTTGCACAAAAATATACGGAGAGGCTCGGAGGTCACCCTAACAGACTAGCTAGGCGTCTAACGACGAGTCATCGCACTACGGTCAGGAGAAGACTGAAACGCCATCATCCTCAAGACTTGCTGGCTCGGGTCTTGACTTAATAATATCAACAATACTAAACTAAATCTCTAGCATATCCTTAGGCTTAATTTAAATAATTTGTCCATAGTTTAAATTTATTATGTTCTGTTTACATAATTGATTTTGTTTGTTTATTATTTCTGATTTGATTAAATTGCCCAGTTAGGTAAAAGTACACATATCCTTGTTACCACATCGTTATTATTATTATTAATAAAATTAATTACCACTTGACATATTTTTTGACAGCTAAAACCCATAAATTATCATCTTAATTACCCCATTAATGTCAACGTGCCGGTAATCAAGTAAACATACTACTCTCAAGCTATCAAAACAGGCAAAATAGCTTGGGCTCCTGGACTCCGAGCTCTCCTGGAGGAGAAACTCGAAGGAAAGGATGAAGAAGGCATTACACGCCATTTTTGTCTTCACAAAGACATTTGATAAAGGATGGGGATTGCAACCTCACTTCCTTCATTGGTTCTACACCGCAATTGTCAGATCTATACTAGCTTATGGGGCGCTTGTATGGTGGGATGCGGGACATACCAGCTCCTATCTAAACAATAGCATGCTTGGGAGTAACAGGATGTATTCGTTCTACACCCCAAGCGGCGCTGGATGTTGAATCTGGAACCCATTGGAGTCTTCCTCAAGCTCGTGGCAGCAAGGAGTGCAATCAGGATGCATGCCTACTTAAGCCTGGTGCAGGTAACTACTCCATTTTACGTGTAGTATAATTGACTGTGGCTGAGAACGACTACTGGGTACCAGAACATAATTGGGATGACAGGTTTACAGCTGAATTCCCTGACAGATCCGATTGGCAACATGAATCTCCGTTGAGGCAAAATGAGTTGTCAATCAACACAGACGGATCAAAGACGACGGAAGGCACCGGATCGGGGGTCTTCTCCGAAGACCTTTCGACCCAGCTCTCCTTTCGTCTTCCTGACTGGTGAAGTGTGTTCCAAGAGAAGATCTACGCTGTTTGGCAAGCGATCATGTTAATACAGACATTGGGGGGAAGCCCGAGTGACGTGTCAATCTACGTTGACAGCCAATCAGCGATAAAAGCACTTGCATGGAACACCATAAAGAGTAAATTAACCCGAGACACAGTGATATCACTGAACCTATGCCAACCACACTCTATCAAAGTTGTCTGTGTACCTGGGCACATTGGGGTACCAGGTAACGAGGCGGCTGATGAGTGTGCTCGACTAAGGTTGCTGATAGGAGTCATAACGGGACACCGTTACATCGACCGTATGGCCCAACGGTACGGTGGATCCCAACAGGACTTCTGTCGCATCTGCGACACTATCTCTGCGACTGCACTGCACTTCTTAGAAAGAGAACTGAATTTCTGGGCAAGCCTTTCTTCGATAAACTACCTGGAGAACTTGGCACTTTTTCTGGACTACCGCTACCGCAGCCCAACAGGACTGGCCTGTAGCACACAGACAAAATAAAATAACCAGAATTTTCCTCCACTATCTTAACAACCCCTCCCAATCCTAACTATTCCTGCAGTTTTACATCAGACATCACATTGGACCATTTGGTCTCCGGGTGCTCTCGACTCCGGTCGAGTTGTCTGTTCTATAGTACCTAACCTAATCTAACATGCGCGAAATCATTGTTATTGGTCTGCCCTCTTGGGAAGACAGCGCCAATGCCGTTTGCCGATGCGTCAGTGGTTAGGTCGAATGGCTTTTTAATGTCCGGGTACGTGAGAATGGCGTCTTCTGAGGCTAGAATATTTTGCAGCCGCTCAAAAGCGTTACGATGCATTTCGTTTAAGCTAACCTATATCTTTAAAAAAATTAATTTAATTATTAACGGGTATTTTATACAATAACAATAATAAAAGCAATGATTACTGTAACTATTGTCGAATATCGATGGCGCCGACTATCGATCGTTCTCCACCTTGAGGTAGCACCCATTAAAACGGACTCTCTCCCACGGTTAGAGTTGTATGCAGCCCATTTGCTGTCAGAGTTGTCAGCTGTTCTCTTCCCACATCTCCCTGTTCCAGAGTTTCGAGTGTACTTCTTGACTAACCCCACCATCGTGCTAGAACGGGTAGACAAGCAGATGTGCAAATGGACCACTTTCGTGGCCAACAGGGTGCGTAAATCCACTCTGTCAACGGCACTTGGAACCATGTTCGCTCCGAGCATAATCCTGCCGAATTAGCCAGCCGTGGCGTCTCACCTCAGGAGCTGCTGGATAGCCGCCTCTGGTGGTAAGGACCTAAATTGCTACAGCAGCCAGACGTTCCTCGGCCCTAAAGCGATTTGCTTCAACCATAACCGCAACCACAGACCTGACGGTGGAAATGTTCTTGGATGCCTTTTCCCGTTTCATGGAAGGCAATGTATCACATATACTCCGATAACGGCAAAGCGTTCGTCGAAGCCTTCTCCATTCTCTCCGAGGAATTTGTGGAGAGCACCAGAAATCGTATCCTCGGTAAGCACAGTCATCAAGGCCTGACATGGCATTTCAATCCACCCGGCGGATTATAGGAAGCAGGCGTCAAGAGATTAAAGACGAATTTCTATAAGACAGTTTCCTCCATAAAACACACCTATGAAGAACTCTAAACGATGGCGAAGATTGAAGCGTGTATCAATTCGCGACCTTTTTCTCCTCTCCGAGGGTATAAGCGATTTGGTCGCCCTCATTCCTGGCCATTTCCTGGTCGATGTTCTTCTTCTCTCTGTTGTTTAGTCTGAGCCTAGGGAAAATGTGGAGTCTATCCGGATTTGTTGGCAACATCTCAAGGGTCTGCATCAGTACTTATGCTCGTTTTTTTTATTGGCACCGCTCTGCAGCAACCCATCATCACCATCGAACGTGTTCTACTTGCACGGAATTTTTTTGCCCAGATAAGTATTCACCACCATGGAGGCTGAACCTTGCAGCACGGAAGGCGTACCGTGGACATATCCATGCCCCAGACCCCTCACCGAAAGGAGTACGTGCATCCGGCACGCCCCTTTATGGTGTCGGCTTTGCCGTGGCATCCACGCACCTCGCAGATGTCTGCTCCTTAAGCAGCTGACCCCCAAGAAGCGGCTTCGAGCAGCTCTCATTAACAAGTACTGCCCCAACAGCAGGATCCTGCCTCGCGCTCTCCTTAGCTGCACCCTATCCACGGCGGCGGTTTGGCATGACACAGGAAGGACGGCATTCGAAGCAAGAGTACTGATTCCTGTTGCCCAATAAGCCGCATCAGCGAGTCAATAGCCATGGCAAGGGACCTAGAGATCACTCGCGTGGGCGCATAAGGAGTATGCACCGCAGTGCTACACACCAAGACGTCCACCATGAGCAAGGATTTCGTCTTCAAAACTCCAGACAATAACGCCCACAGAACCGTCGCTCAAGTCGGGCCCAATCATTTGAGCAGCCTGATACTGGCGTGTGTTCTCTGAGCTCCTCCTACTGAGTATTCTTCCAAGCAATGGGGACTTTCCATGGCCCAGAACTCCTCCCTGGAGCGGATTCTGGCAATTCCACCATTTCAAGGGGGAGTGAGTGGCACTTTTTTCCATTCCATCGAGTGAAAACCACTCAATGCGCTCACGCAAAAAAAGCACTCAAAGTCACTGTTCTCTCAACATCTCCTGGAAGTCTCCACTATCTTGGTGTTGAGGCTCTCAGAGCACAGCCCATAATCAGGATGTACAGCAGCTACCGAAAACCATCTGTAAAATACGGTTGTGCTTATAGTCAATATTATAACCAATAAAGTAGTATGTTCACCTGATAACCAGCACGTTGACATTAATGGGGTAATTAAGATGATAATTTATGGGTTTTAGCTGTCAAAAAATATGTCAAGTGGTAATTAAGAGTTTTGATGAGGGTCAAAAAAGTAGTGTGGGTGTTTAGGGATCGTGGTGATCAAAGGGGTTGGTAAACAAATAAACAAATAAATTAGACTATTGGGGGGGTGAGTGTGGTGTGATATATTGTGGGGATTGGAATGTTGGAACTTGTTTGATTTTAGCGTAAGTCAAGTGTACGAGGACATATGACACCGAAAGCTGGTGCGGCGATCTTCAACAGCTGCAACATCCGGAACCGATTGAATGTGTTGACAGATCTGGATGCGCGAGCGCAGCTGGCAACTGGGTTGGTGATTTTCGCCACCAGCATGCATTCGAACGCAACTGGTAGGGGGCGGGCCTTTGACACGTGCAGTCGTTCGAACGCAACAGGCATCACACCGAAAAACGGGGGGGCGGGCCTTTGACACGTGTGGTCGTTCGAACGCAACATGCAGCTCATCGAAAAACTGGGGACGGTGACCTCGAATAAGTTGACACCACCTGCGATCGTGTGAACAATTTTCGTTTACATATCCCAATCCCAATCCCCAGTAAAATAACGGTTTTGTTTGGAAATATTTATAATCATTTTTATTTTCTCAAGTAGTGTATACGATTTTTTTTTGTATATTTAGAGTAATTTTATTTTCAAGTATAATGTTAAACATCAATGATCTAAAGTTATATTCATTTTTATAATTTTTATACCCGCTACCCATAGGGTAGAAGGGTATTATAACTAAGTGCCAACAGAAAATGTATGTAACAGGCAGAAGGAGGCATCTCCGACCACATAAACTATATATATCAGTGTCAACAGCCGAGACGATATAGCCATGTCCGTCTGTCCGACTGTCCGTCTGTATTAACACCTAGATCTCAGAGACTATAAGAGCTAGAGCTATCAAATTTGGGGACAGTACTCCTATAGATCCTACGCAGATCAAGTTTATTTCAAAAGTTGGATGCCACGCTCCTTTCCGCCCCCAAAAGCCTGTAAAAGCCGTAATAATAGACCTAGAGCATTGAATTTTGGTATGCATAATTATAATTATATTCTCAATGATTCCTGTGAATTTGATTGAGATCGAATGAAAACAAGGAAGTTATTAAAGAATCAATTTTATATGCAAAATTCACTTGCAGCTGCCCGCGCTTTATTTGTTTAGTTGACAGTGTGACCATAACGGTGTTGTGGATTTTTATACCCGCTATTTTCAAATATATACAAAAAAAAACAAGTTTTAGTATATTTGGTATATTTTTTGTTAAAATATCATTTATGTTTTTTGTTTTCTCTCGAAATGGGTTGCGGGCATCATACGGTCGAGCACTCTCGACTGTAGCTTTCTTACTTGTTGAGACTTGTATGAATGTACAGAAAATAAATGACAAGCAGATGTGTCGACTCCAGTATACATAACGTCTTTAGCTTATCAACCATATGTGAAATGCCGTAAACATTTTTATTTTCTCAAGTAGTGTGAACAATTTCGTTTGGATATGACAATTTCTTATGATTTGTCATATTCAAGTACAATATTTAGAAGCGATGTTCTAAATTTACATACATACATTTTGAAAAATTTTAGATTTGTATGAACGTACGGAAATGAAATAACAAGCACATGTGTTGACTCCAGAATACACATCGTCTTTAGCCCAACAACAAGATGTGAAATGCCACCCATGAAGATTGGAAACCACCATGGTATCAGTTAGTCTATTATTAAAAAATGCCAATGATTCCTCCAAGTATTCCAAGTGTTCAGGGAAAATTCGTTCCTTAAACATATTGATGAAATTAATTATTCTGGTTATAAGTTGTTTGATCGTAATATTCGTTGTGGTATTGTTTTTGTTATCGGGGGAATACATTTTTAAAATTTTTGTACTTTGATTTTGGGTTCCGTGGACGTCTACTTGTCTTGATTTCCGAAATTTGAATGAGAAAATGATTTAGCAAGAAGTTTGACGACACTTTGAACTAACCCAGTCAATAGAGTGTATTCAACTATACGACCATGAATGAGAAGGCAATATACTTTGGTATTCTTCTCACTTGCTGCAGTTAGTTCGGTAGAAATTTTTACGTCAATTGGCCCTGATTTGACTGATTCATTCTGATATGAGAGATCTACAACAACAAAAGGAGCCTTAGATACGAATTCCGCTGGTGATAGAAGTGCACGAGCCTCTCGGTTGTAATAGCTCTCTTGAAATCTCACATATGATATGTACACAGCAAACCGATTTTCACTGTATTTAATATTCAAATCCTCGTAGGGATAGACTTCGGAATTTAAATATACTTTTGCAGATCTTAAATTGTTTGTAATTAGATTTCCATTCAATGTAAATGCAATGATGGCATACCGCGGACGTTCTCTATATGCAGCGAATTTAACATTCCATTCATGATGTGTCCCCTGCACAAGTGTAGGAGTTATGTAACAATCCCAACTGCTGAATGCTAGTGGTAGGCTAGCACAACTTTTTACTACATTAAACATTTTAATTTTGGCACTATCGCTTGGGACAATGTGGGGTACTTTCCAAATAATACTATGTGTGTTAATTTGATGTGTATGATCGCCAACTGTTTTAACATACCTATCATCTGTATTTTTAGCTAGTAAGAGAATAAGTTCATGTATACAATTTAATATGACTTTTTTGTAGTCTTCTCCGAATCCCATCAACATTTTTAGTGGTAGAGAATAGCTGAAATGTCCTCCAGAAGAGATGTTATCACCACCGTTCCACCCAGCATTGCGATAAAGTAGATCTTCCTGTTGCCCCACAGAGAGAAAGTTATTGACAGTCGATGTTATTCCAGTGAACCGTGTCCTATCCAGCTCACACCCTTTCAATTCGTATCTTATTTTATCCAGAAAATAGGCCATACATTTATTTTTTAGCAGACCGTCAACATTAGACGTGCTGCTTGCCCCTGTATTCTCATCAGTAATTTTCTCAAGTGTACCTTCAAAGTGTAGAAAACTTTCACACGGCAGCACATACAAATCTTGGTTCTGTATTGTGATGCGAAGTTCATCGTTTGTCTTGAAGTTTTGTTGATATGGGTAATAAGAGTGATTTTCTTTTTTAGCGATACTCTCATCATTGAGGAGCTTATCTTGCACAAAAAAAATATCATTCATTTGAAAGTTTGTTTTGGAACTTTATTGAATATTAAATCCAAATGATTTTAAAATTAATTTATTTTTTAATGATAGTGCAGATCGTTGATTTGATGCTTTTTTAAATATTGATGATGATGACGATGATGATGATGCTTTCACGTCAGCTTTACATTTACTAATGGGGGGTATGGAGTGATGTGCTGGCTTTTTATTATAAATAATCCTTCTGTTATCCGCAAGTGTAGACGAATTGATACAGTTTCACCACGCAAATTGACTAAATCTCCCTTCTGATCAGTTATTCTCTGCCGTTGACAGGTTAAAAAAACAGATTTCATGGTGTAATGTTCATTTTATATCCTGGTGGGACATTAATTCCAAATTCATGAAGCACAAGATTTGATCTATTACCCACATATGAGCCACTAATAATGTTACATTCCAACCTAATTGTTTTTATTTTTAAAATATTTACTGGATTATCTGAGATGTAAATTTCAGACTTGTGTGCTCTTAATATACGTTTGTTAAATCCAAATAGCTGTCCAGCAGTTCGTTCACGATCAAAAAATACCGCTTCATTTCTAATGCAAACATGCACTTGGAGTATAGCAGTTTTGGTGAGAGAGCAGCAGCATACTTTGTAACGAACATGATGAAGGTAAAGAAAACAAGTAAGAAAGCTACAGTCGAGAGTGCTCGACCGTATGATACCCGCAACCCATTTCGAGAGAAAACAAACAACTTAAATGATATTTTAACAAAAAATATACCAAATATACTGAAACTTGTTTTTTTGTATATATTTGAAAATAGCGGGTATACAAATCCATAGCATACCGACATGGTCACACTATCAACTAAAACAAAGCGCGGGCAGCTGCAAGTAAATTTTGCATATAAAATTGATTCTTTAATAACTTCCTTGTTTTTCATTTGATCTCAACCAAATTCACAGAAATCATTGAGAATATAATTATTATTATGCATACCAAAATTCAAAATGCTCTAGGTCTTTTATTACGGCTTCTACTGGCTATTAGGGCAGAAAGGGGCGTGGCATCCAACTTTTGAAATAAACTTGATCTGCGTAGGACCTATAAGAGTACTGTTCCCAAATTTGGTAGATCTAGCTCTTATAGTCTCTGAGATCTAGGTGTTCATACAGACGGACAGACGGACAGACTGACAGACGGACAGACGGACATGGCTATATCGTCTCGGCTGTTGACACTGATCAAGAATATATATACTTTATGGGGTCGGAGATGCCTCCTTATGCCTGTTACATACATTTTCTGTTGGCACTAAGTTATAATACCCTTCTACCCTATGGGTAGCGGGTATAAAAAGGCGACCGAGGAATTAAAAAAAAATAAACCGCTTGACATATTTCATGCAATAAAAGTTGCACGCAAAGCAGTATCTAACTCAATTTAAGTTGTAGGAAAAATGTCGTAATTCCTCGGGTTATAAATGAGCCCAAGGTAGGTGGCTTCTTGCCACTTGTACCAATTTTAACGGCACTTAGCGGTGTGGGCAGTTTAGCGTCAGGCAGCGCAGCAATAGTAAAGTCTATTAACAATGCAAAGATAGCAAAACAGAAACTACAGGAGAACAATAGACATAATAAAACAAATAAGAAAGCTACAGTCGAGAGTGCTCGACCGTATGATACCCGCAACCCATCTCGAGAGAAAACATAAAGCTTAAATGATATTTTAACATAAAATATACCATGGAATATACTAAAATTTGATTTTTTTGTATATACATATTTTTAAAGAATCCATTAAATACCGACATGGTCACACTGTCAACTAAACAAACAAAGCGCGAGCAGCTGCAAGTGAATTTTGCATATAAAATGGATTCCTTAATAACTTCCTTGTTTTTCGATCTCAACCAAATTCACAGCAATCATTAAGAATATAATTATTATTATGCATACCAAAATTCAGTGCTCTAGGTCTATTATTACGGCTTTTCCAGTATTTGGGGGCGCAAAGGGGCGTGGCAAAAATCTAAAACAAACTTGATCTGCGTAAGACCTACACCAACACTGTCACCAAATTTGATATCTCTAGGTCATTCACACACTTAAAACGTCCATATGCATTGGGCACAACTATTTTGATAAATAATTTAACGAATAACTTTTGTTCTACTTATCCGATTTTTTACCAAAATTACAGTGTATATTAAGAGTGTTAAGCACAGATGGGTTACCAAATTAAACATCATTACATAAAGAACTTGACTTTATCTAGATTAATGCTTATTGTGGGCGAAGGGGGCGTGGCATCCAAATTTTGAAATAAACTTGATCTGCGTAAGAAATGAAGGAACCTATGTACCAAACTTGGTGTCTCTATGTCTTATAGTCTCTGAGATCTAGGTGTTCATACGGACAGACAGACGGACAGCTATATCGTCTCGGCTGTTGACGCTGATCAAGAATATATATACTTTATGGGGTCGGAAATGCCGCATTCTGCCTGTTACATTCATTTTCTGTTGGCACTAAGTTATAATACCCTTCTACCCTATGGGTAGCGGGTATAAAAATGGAAACTGTTTTGTTTGGTGAGTGATTGTATTTACAACCATACAAAAAAGGTTATGGTATATCATTTAATAAAAATAATCGAAAACAAAATCGCAAGTAAAACAAGTAAGAAAGCTACAGTCGAGAGTGCTCGACCGTATGATACCCGCAACCCATTTCGAGAGAAAAAAAAATATTTTAATGATATTTTAACAACAAATATACCAAAAATATACTGAAACATGTGTTTTGTTTGTATATATTTGAAAATAGCGGGAAAAATCCGCAACACCGACATGGTCACACTGTCAACTAAACAAACAAAGCGCGAGCAGCTGCAAGTGAATTTTGCACACAAAATTGATTCTTTAATAACTTCCTCGTTTTTTATTCGATCTCAACCAAATTCACAGGAGTCATTCTGACTATCATTGTTATTATGCATACCAAAATTCAATGCTCTAGGTCTATTATTACGGCTTTTACAGTTTTTGGGGGCGGAAAGGGGCGTGGCAAAAATTTAAAACAAACTTGATCTACGAAAGACGTACACGAATACTGTCACCAAATTTGATATCTCTAGGTCATTCACACACTTAAAACGTCCATATCCACTGGGCACAACTATTTTGATAAATAATTTCACAAATAACTTTTGTTCTACTTATCCGATTTGTACAGGGTATATTAAGAGTGTCAAGCGCAGATGATTTGCCAAATTACACAACATTACACAAAGAACTTTTGGAGTTATACGCGATTTACATAAAAAAAAACTTGACTTTTTCTAGATTAATGCTTATTGTGGGCGAAGGGGGCGTGGCATCCAACTTTTGAAATAAACTTGATCTGCGTAGGGTATGAAGGAACCTTTTTGCCAAATTTGGTGTCTCTATGTCTTATAGTCTCTGAGATCCAGGTGTTCATACGGACAGACAGACGGACAGACGGACATGGCTATATCGTCTCGGCTGTTGACGCTGATCACGAATATATATACTTTATGGGGTCGGAGATGCCTCCTTCTGCCTGTTACATACATTTTCTGTTGGCACTAAGTCATAATACCCTTCTACCCTTTGGTTAGCGGGTATAAAAACTACTAAGTGAGCTACCCAAAAGGGCATTATCTAACGTTGATATTATGCGGTTTGCCTTTATAAATATTTAACATTTTCGGGGTGTTTATATGAAAGATGAATTCCCAAAAATCCCACCATATCGTGAGTGTGGAATAATAAATTTAGCAGAGAGGTTCAGTTTCATATTACTTTGACAGTTTTGGGAACTTACAACCACCATTAGAAGTAATTAAATATTTGGGAGAAAGCATTAAGTATAGTTATCAACGTTTGAGAGAATATAAAATCAACCAGCTCCTCGAAGGAAAATATCATTCAGTGACCAGCAACAGCAGCATCACCAGCAACAAACAACAAACCAACAACACAGCTTGGATTTTACGAATTTTTTAGAGCTTCGACTTTTATTTTCAGGTATTTTTATTTTTAAAATTGTATTTTTGAAATAATATATATATATATATAAACAACAAAATATTAAAAAATTAAAACAAATCAAAATTGTTTAATTGGGGAGGTGTTTCAGTATTAAGCTTGAATTTTCAGAATTTTTTAAACTTCAGCTTTTATTTTAAGCTTTAATTTCAGCTTTTATTTTTAACAATTTTTATTTATTAAAATAAATAAAAAATTTGTATTCTTAAAATAAAATATATGTATATTCAAACAGACAAAAAATTTTAAAATAAAAATATATAAAAATAAAATTTAAAAGTTTTATTCCCATACATTTCATTTGCAGCTTTTTATTTTCAGAATATAACTGGTCTGTTCAAACAGCTAGTACCAACAGACCTGGTCGGTTCAAACAGCTATTGGTATCAGACCTGGTCAACACAACAATCTAAAACAAATTGACAAGAGATCAGTTTTAGATTCAGTTTGTATACAATCCAACTCATTGCACTAAAGATGGATGGAATGAGTTTATGATATGTGTGTGTGTTTTTTTTTTTTTTTCCATGGATGCGCCATGGTGGATGTGAATCTTCCTTTAGATACTAATGGCCCGTACCATCGGCATGCACGATTCGAAGACAACGTCAAACGCATACGTACTAAACGCACCCCACAAGCTACACACCACATTCCCCGCGGGAGCACCGTAAAGTATTACTTCGCGGGGATGGGTTGCCTACCTTAGGCACTCTCCCTTACACGGCGCTCTTTTTCGCATCTTCTCAGATCACTCTGGATGCCTGTAATAAGCTGACACGTGTTTCTCCAGCTTTCCTCCGTTTCCAACATGTAGTTGATGAGATCCTCCGGCGGTCGTGGATGTTGAAACATCCAGCTGTATCTGGGACAGTTGTATAACATAGGAATCATCCGAATCTGGGCAATTTGGGCACTCTGGGCTGTCCTCGTGCCGCTGTCCTCGGGATTAGGCGATATCGTCCTTGGTTGTTGCGTCCCAGCGAGTCTGCCACATTTGTAGTGATGTCCGCCTCTAATCTTGTCTTACCACCTCCACTGATTCTCCTATGCTCATCTCCTTTCGGGCCACGTATACCTTTCGCGTTTCCATTGCTAGGATGTCCACTGGAATCATGCCTGCCAGTACAAGAGCTGCTTCATGGGATACTGTTCTGAGTCCAGAGATGACTCGAAGGGCGCTAAGTCTGTACGGCGCCGCTATCTTCCGCTGCAGACTCTTGTTTTGAGCCACTGCTGGTGCCCAAATCGGCGATGCGTACAGCAGAATCGAGGCCACTACCCTTGCCAACAGCAATTGCCTTCCTGCCTTCGGTCCTCCAATGTTCGGCAACATTCTGGATAGAGCTCCCTGTGTTCTACCCGCTTTTTGGCTGGCATACTCTAAGTGGGCACGGAAGCTCAGGCCATTGCCTATAAAATCTACCAGATATTTTATAGAATCCTTCGACCGGATTATCGAGTCACCTACAGACACATGCAGACGCTCTACCTTCTTTCTGCTTGTGATAAGCACCGCTTCCGTCTTGTGGCTCGCAAGGGCGAGGCCTGCTGTCTCCATCCATCCTGAGATGCGTCTTATGGCTTCATTTACTGCTCCATCCACTTGCTGTACCTCCTTCGCAACTACCACAAGAGCAAGATCATCGGCGAACCGAATGAGCTTACATCCGGAGGGAAGCTGAACTCGAAGTACTCCATCGTACATGATGGGACCCAAAACAGAACCTTGAGGGACCCCAGCTGTCACTTCATAACGCTTGCTTCCTTCGTCTGTGTCAAACTCGAGTAGTCGTTCCGACATGTTTTGAATCTGTACAGTGGGCATAGTTCCTACAATTTCAAAGTAAATGTTTTTTTTTAATTTTGTAAATTTTTAATTAGTGTTTTTTTTATTTTTATTTATAATGGAAGGCAAAATTGTGTGTTGTCTGAAGAGTTGCCAGAAGCAGATCACGGCTTCGCAACCCAGTATGGCCTGCTGGCTCTGTGGTAACGTAGTACACGTAAAGTGTGTAGGTTATTCAGTGCTAGTTGCAGATGGTATTTGCCAAAAGAACTGGGCTTAACTGGTGTTGTGAGTCTTGTCGAGAAGTTGAGTGTGAAATGCGGATGTTTATGAGACAGACAAGAGTTGGTTTTAATAATCTGATTGGTGGCTTTCATAAGTTAAACGATCAGTTTAGTGCTTTGAATTCTCAGTTCAATAGTTTGAAACTTATGGCTGAGTCTCCAAAGCGAAAAAAATCAACTTCTTGTGACTTACAATTATCCAAATTTTTACATCTACCATCGACTGACCCACCCACTACTCCGTTGGTTCCACAGTTAATCTCGTTTGCTACCCCAGTAGCAACAACCGCTGCGGAAAGCATTCCCATTAGGGAACCTGCTCCACCGACATTAGTTAACGCCGAAGTTGTGTCTGAATTGTCCACGGTTGTCACTAGAAGTAGAGGCAAGCCGAATCCTAATAAAAAAATTTCTTCTGCACCTCCTCCAACTTTCGGATCACCGACTTTATTAGGTTCCAAAGATAATATACCAAATATTACTCCTTTGGCTCCTAAACCACTTGTGGGGGTTCCACCAATGAAACAGATTTTTGTTTCAAGGCTTTCCCCTGATCTCATGTCAGATGACGTAAAGGCTTTCATTATAGTGAAAATTAAAAATGCCAATCCAAAAGTGGAAAAATTTAAAATTGCTTATCTTCAAATTGCATCTTTCAAGATCAATGTCGCACCTTCACTTTTTGAAACCATATGCTCACCAAGTTTTTGGCCAGAGTATTTGGTATAAGAGTTCAAAGCCAAACTTAAAAATCGGACTCCGATTGGGCTTTTACCAAATGAACCTGTACAGTCTCAATCTCAAACTTCTTCTTCTAAATTTTCATGGTGTAAGTTTATTTCTTACTTGCTCATATATACCTCCGTCGTCCGATTTATCTGTATACCAGGATCACCTGGAAGTAATAAAATCTATTTTTGCCTTGTTATCCGACAAAGATCATATTGTTGTTCTAGGAGACTTTAACTTTCCTGGAACAGCTTGGTATCCTTGTGATAACTTCTGTTTTCTTATTCCATCGAACCGACATGACTTTATTGATGGTTTAAATGAATTATCTTTGGGTCAAATTAACAATATACGAAATTCTCTTTGCCGGCAATTAGATCTGTGCTTTGTCTCTGAACCTACCAGCGTAGTTCTATCTAGATCGGAGCCCCTTACATCTCCTGAAGACCCTTATCATCCAACTCTGGAGTTAAGGATCGAACTTAGCAGATCTGTACTCTCTAATTCTGATATACCTGCCTATTCTCTTATATCATAAACTTAAATTTTCTGACCACATTTCTAGAACGGTCAATAAAGCTATGTCTGTACTCGGTTTCATTATGAGGTGGTCAAAGGAATTTGATGACCCTTATATTACTAAGACCCTTTATACATCACTTGTTCGTCCGATTCTGGAATATGGTTCGTGCGTATGGTCTTCACCATATTCTGTGCACCAGGATCGCATTGAATGTGTTCAAAAACAGTTTCTCTTATTTGCTTTGCGTGGCTTGAACTGGAATGCAGAAGTGAGATTTCCGTCATATAGTAGTAGACTTCTTTTAATTACCCTACCTTCTTTAGCTAACCGTAGAATAATGCTTGGAATTGTATGTATATTTAATCTTATTAATGGTGATATTGATTCTTCAGAGTTAATATCGCGACTAACCTTTTCCGTTACATCTAGACTAACCCGTAGTTACATTCCGCCTGCTCTTCCCCTATGTAGATCTAATTTTGCATTGCATGACCCTTTTAGAGTTTTATGTTCTAACTATAATAGATTTTATCATGTATTTTCTAGTGCTAACACTGCTTTTAATCTTAAAACTTTACTACTAACCTATTTAACTAATAATTAGACTGAATTTAGCTTATAGTAATAAATTCAAATTTTGTTCATTCCACCTGGTTATTTCTTATGTCCGATCCAGTATTTCTATTTTATGCTAACCGCGATTTTTTTTTTGCATGCCCGAATCTATCCTGTCCGAACGCGAATTGTGTCGTTCGTCCTGCGTCAGCGCCTCTCGGTCGGTTGGGCGGGAGGAGGGTTTATTGGGTTCCGCGCGTAACAAGCATTGGCTTGGTATCGCTTGGGCCACTTGAATGTGCATACAATGTACGTCAACGTCAAACAAATATCCTTAGCAGGTAGGCGGGTTATCCGATATGGGAGAGAGCTCTTCTTATAGTGGTCCAGCTCGCGGAGTTAAAGGCGTTGCGAATGTCCAGGGTTATCACAGCGCAGTACTCCTTATCTTCCCATCGCCAGCGAGTTCCCTTGGATGGTATGTCCACTAGAGCCTAAATCGCGTCCACCGTCGACATGCGCTTGCGGAAGCCAAACTGCGAGTCCGAGCTTGTGCCCTCATCCTCCAGTATCCTTAGAAGCCTGTTGTATATTATGCGTTCCAATATCTTACCAGCCGTATCCAGTACCCAGATCGGACGGTATCCTGAAGGCTCCTCAATTGGCTTGCCTCCCTTCGGCAGTAGTATGAGCCGCTGCAGCTTCCACCGTTTGGGGAAGACGCCGTTCCGAAGGCAAACATTGAATGTGTCAACAAACACTTTCGGTCTTGTCGTTACTGCAAGCTTGAGTGCCTTATTAGGAATGCCGTCTGGCCCTGGTGCCTTCCTGTCGCCGATCCGCTTGCTTGCCGATATGACTTCTGTAGAGGTGATGGGCGGCCATGACTCGATAAGAGGGGCGGCCATGTCTGCCAAGTTCTGATGCTGCGGGAATAATGCTGTCACTATGCTCTGCAGCAATATGGGACATGTTATCCTTGCGTTCTCCTGGCTTTTAAGTTTCTTCATGACGACCTTGTATGC
Organism: Drosophila immigrans; assembly: GCA_963583835.1. Lineage (NCBI taxonomy): Eukaryota > Metazoa > Arthropoda > Insecta > Diptera > Drosophilidae > Drosophila > Drosophila immigrans. The sequence goes on from OY757143.1 coordinate 7,963,419, forward strand.
AACCGCATACATGTCCGCCCCATCACAAATCTTCCTAAAGCAGATGGATTTGCTTTTTTTGATGTCCCGCTTTAGTGCCCGTTTTGCGGCCCGCAGGTCCTTCAGTTTCTGGTCAAAGTCAGGGCGACCTCTCGCCCTCTGACTGATCCACCTAGCTCTCAGGCAGGCTTTCCTTAGCTGCTGAATGTTGTTGTTCCACCAGTAGCAGGGTGCTCCGCGTCTGCTTGGTTTCCTCCTCGGCATCGACGACTCACATGCTGCTGTTAGGATGCTTGATAATTGGTTCGCCATGCTATCGGCTGATCCCAGTGTGGGTCTCCAGTCGTGTAGACTCAATACCAACGAAAATGCATCCTTATCCAGGCAGTTGTCCTTCCATATGGGTCCTGTGGTTTTTGGTATCTGACGCGTTCCTCTCCTGTCGCAGATATCGAAGTGTATCGCCTGATGATCGCTGAAAGTAAAATCGTCGCTCACTCTCCACTTGGTATTTCTGCAGAGCGAGCTACTGAGAAAAGTCAGATCAATGAACGAGCCCCGGCCAGCTTTGCAGTGTGTCTGATTCTTGCCGTCATTGGCTAAACCAAGATCCAGCGGCGCGAATAGTGCGGTTCCTCTTGATGTTGTCTCCTTACTTCCCTATTGTACAGTCCAGGCGTTGAAATCACCGGCAATTACGACTGGTGTTCTTCCTCGTGAATCCTCCACTAGTTCCTCCAGCATCCTTACAAAACGATGTAAATCCCAGCTGGGCGGCGCATAACAGTTTTGAGGGCACAAATAGCTGCCTTGCTACAGCGGCTACTAGCTCATCTGCTACCTGCCACTGGTTTGAAGGGTTCCGACAATAGAACTATATCCGAATTCCGTTCCCTCGTTGCCTGCATCAAAAGAGAATGTGCTGCCTCGCAGTGGTTAAGGTTGAACTGTGTGCACTTAATTTTTGTTTGTTTGAGAGAGCACTCCTAAACAATGGGCATCTACTACTTTCCGCGACGTGCTTCCAGTCGGTCTCCTTGTCCTTGCAGAACATGCATCTTGCCTCTCCAGTGCAATCCTTTGCCAAGTGTCCTGCTTCCCCGCATCTACGACACAAGCTCGAACGATCGGTTTGACTGGTGCAGTGTTTGGCTAAATGGCCAAACTCCAGGCACCGAAAACATTTTGTGAGGCTGACGCGTTCCCGAAGCCTGCTTCTCACCCACCCCACTTTAAGCCAACCCATAGGCAGCTTAATTGATGCGGTTTGCGTTCCTCCACTGCACTCTATCTCTACGCGATGAGATAAGCTACGTATCTCAGCCGCCTCTCCCAGTGTCTCCGTGATCAGGTTATTGAACATAGTCAAGTTCTCACCTGCATCACCAAGTTCTATTAACAGCTCTCCCTGCTGTGTTCTCCGGATTTTTGTAACCGCTTCTCCAAGTCCTTGTAGGTTTCCGTCGGTTTTTACCTTCCGTAGGATTTCCGCATACGTGACTTCTCCAGTTGTCTTGATGACGAGGGCATCAGGACGTGCCTTCTTACTTGCCAGTCCTTTTTGCTTAGGTTTTGGCAGCTCCTTTGTGACCTTTTTTACCTCCTTCCTGGTGACTTTCTTCCATGGGTTACCTGCCTCCTTATCTTCTTGTACATTCCTCTGCTTCAATTCCGGTGTTCCAGCTTCGGGCGTTGCATTCGCAGTTTCCACTTCATTTGCGACCTCTCCAGCGTTCTCTCCAACATTCCTTACCCTCTTGGAAACGGGGGACCTTGCTCCGATTTCTTGCTTCTTCTTTATTTCCCCAGTTGTCCGGAAAAGCGGTGACGTCTGGCAGGATTGATGATTTCTGATCACTGCTTTTACTCCAACGTCGTGCATTTGGATGGCCACCAATTCGTAGAGCGCCCGGATCGTCTCAATAGCAACGCGCATAGGTTGGTGTATGCTGCGCCTTTTGCCTTCTTCCAGCGTTACCACCTGATCCGCTATTTGAGCTCCTAGATTCCGCAAAGCTGTCCTGCTCGACAGCTCTCTACTCTTGTCATTCTTTTTTGCCACCGTTTTCGCTGTTCCTACCTCCAATCCATTCGGAGACTACGCCATCTTCGTGCTCTTGCCAAAAGCTTGCTCCAGCTCCTTCTGGGGTGGGGGGGTTCTATGCGTGCTCATTTTGCGGGCCTGTTGACACCAGCGCCTCGCGTTTAAAGCACCACCTTCCTTTGGTCTCTGTGAGAAATTCAATATGGGAGCAGCCTACGTGCAGGCAGTACTTTTTTTTGCTCCTCAAAGTATGCTAAAAAAAATTTCGCAACTGCTCCTGCGACTGCTTGCTCCAAAAAAACTCCCACGCTTAGAGTCTTCGCTAACAGCTGCTTGCTCCTCCTGCTCCTCTTCAGTCGATCAGAGGGGTACTTGTTGTTTTGCAACACTTCCACCAGCTTATGCACTTTGCGATAGCAGATTGCGGCACGCCAAGTTTGTTAAAATTATTCGTGCAACTCTACTAGCAAATCTAATCGGAGCAAATGGTAATAAAGGTGGCGTTTACCCCTCTCCCTTCTTCAGTCAACTGTTGGACAAAAACTTTCGGCGTCCACAGCAGTCTCAGAACTCTAGCAGTTCCCACCGTAGTCGAACGTTGAGTCTTCCACCTGGTACGTATGCCGCCGCACTGGAAGCAAAGTTTTTTATTTCTTTTACTTCATTTGCAGGCTCACAGCACTCAATATTCATTCAAAAATTACAGCTCGAAACAAACGCGTCTGTTCAATATAATCTCACAAACGCATGTTTGTGTGTGTGAGTGTGTGTGTTTTTTGTTTTTTTTCCATGGATGCACCATGGTGGATGTGAATCTTCCTTTAGATACTAATGGCCCCTACCATCGGCATGCACGATTCGAAGACAACGTCAAACGCATACGTACTAAACACACCCCATACGCTACACACCACATTCCCCGCGGGAGCACCGTAAAGTATTACTTCACGGGGATGGTTTGCCTACCTTAGGTACTCTCCCTTACACGGCGCTCTTTTTCGCATCTTCTCAGATCACTCTGGATGCCTGTAACAAGCTGAGACGTGTTTCTCCAGCTTTCCTCCGTTTCCAACATGTAGTTGATGAGATCCTCCGGGGGTCGTGGATGCTGAAACATCCAGCTGTATCTGGATGTCCGAATCTGGGCAATTTGGGCACTCTGGGCTGTCCTCGTGCCGATACAAAAATAGATATTTTCTGTATTCTCCATGGCCTGTAATAAATTGCGTAATATGAAAATGAATATGCCTCCTCTACGTCCAATCCAGTCCGCACGCAACTCGGGGGATTAGGCGATACGTCCATCGTCCCTTGGTTGTTGCGTTCCAGCGAGTCTGCCACACTTGTAGTGATGTCCGCCTCTTATCTTGTCTTATCACCTCCACTGATTCTCCTATGCTCATCTACTTTCGGGCCACGTATACCTCTCGCGTTTCCATTGCTAGGATGTCCACTGGAATCATGCCTGCCAGTACAAGAGCTGCTTCATGGGATACTGTTCTGAGTCCAGAGATGACTCGAAGGGCGCTAAGTCTGTACGGCGCCGCTATCTTCCGCTGCAGACTCTTGTTTTGAGCCACTGCTGGTGCCCAAATCGGCGATGCGTACAGCAGAATCGAGGCCACTACCCTTGCCAACAGCAATTGCCTTCCTGCCTTCGGTCCTCCAATGTTCGGCAACATTCTGGATAGAGCTCCCTGTGTTCTACCCGCTTTTTGGCTGGCATACTCTAAGTGGGCACGGAAGCTCAGGTCATTGCCTATAAAAACTACCAGATATTTTATAGAATCCTTCGACCGGATTATCGAGTCACCTACAGACACATGCAGACGCTCTACCTTCTTTCTGCTTGTGATAAGCACCGCTTCCGTCTTGTGGCTCGCAAGGGCGAGGCCTGCTGTCTCCATCCATCCTGAGATGCGTCTTATGGCTTCATTTACTGCTCCATCCACTTGCTGTACCTCCTTCGCAACTACCACAAGAGCAAGATCATCGGCGAACCGAATGAGCTTACATCCGGAGGGAAGCTGAACTCGAAGTACTCCATCGTACATGATGGGACCCAAAACAGAACCTTGAGGGACCCCAGCTGTCACTTCATAACGCTTGCTTCCTTCGTCTGTGTCAAACTCGAGTAGTCGTTCCGACATGTTTTGAATCTGTACAGTGGGCATAGTTCCTACAATTTCAAAGTAAATGTTTTTTTTTAATTTTGTAAATTTTTAATTAGTGTTTTTTTTATTTTTATTTATAATGGAAGGCAAAATTGTGTGTTGTCTGAAGAGTTGCCAGAAGCAGATCACGGCTTCGCAACCCAGTATGGCCTGCTGGCTCTGTGGTAACGTAGTACACGTAAAGTGTGTAGGTTATTCAGTGCTAGTTGCAGATGGTATTTGCCAAAAGAACTGGGCTTAACTGGTGTTGTGAGTCTTGTCGAGAAGTTGAGTGTGAAATGCGGATGTTTATGAGACAGACAAGAGTTGGTTTTAATAATCTGATTGGTGGCTTTAATAAGTTAAACGATCAGTTTAGTGCTTTGAATTCTCAGTTCAATAGTTTGAAACTTATGGCTGAGTCTCCAAAGCGAAAAAATCAACTTCTTGTGACTTACAATTATCAAAATTTTTACCTCTACCATCGACTGACCCACCCACTACTCCGTTGGTTCCACAGTTAATCTCGTTTGCTACCCCAGTAGCAACAACCGCTGCGGAAAGCATTCCCATTAGGGAACCTGCTCCACCGACATTAGTTAACGCCGAAGTTGTGTCTGAATTGTCCACGGTTGTCACTAGAAGTAGAGGCAAGCCGAATCCTAAAAAAAAAATTTCTTCTGCACCTCCTCCAACTTTCGGATCACCGACTTTATTAGGTTCCAAAGATAATATACCAAATATTACTCCTTTGGCTCCTAAACCACTTGTGGGGGTTCCACCAATGAAACAGATTTTTGTTTCAAGGCTTTCCCCTGATCTCATGTCAGATGACGTAAAGGCTTTCATTATAGTGAAAATTAAAAATGCCAATCCAAAAGTGGAAAAATTTAAAATTGCTTATCTTCAAATTGCATCTTTCAAGATCAATGTCGCACCTTCACTTTTTGAAACCATATGCTCACCAAGTTTTTGGCCAGAGTATTTGGTATAAGAGTTCAAAGCCAAACTTAAAAATCGGACTCCGATTGGGCTTTTACCAAATGAACCTGTACAGTCTCAATCTCAAACTTCTTCTTCTAAATTTTCATGGTGTAAGTTTATTTCTTACTTGCTCATATATACCTCCGTCGTCCGATTTATCTGTATACCAGGATCACCTGGAAGTACTAAAATCAATTTTTGCCTTGTTATCCGACAAAGATCATATTGTTGTTCTAGGAGACTTTAACTTTCCTGGAACAGCTTGGTATCCTTGTGATAACTTCTGTTTTCTTATTCCATCGAACCGACATGACTTTATTGATGGTTTCCATGAATTATCTTTGGGTCAAATTAACAATATACGAAATTCTCTTTGCCGGCAATTATATCTATGCTTTGTCTCTAAACCTACCAGCATAGTTCTATCTAGATCGGAACCCCTTACATCTCCTGAAGACCCTTATCATCCAACTCTGGAGTTAAGGATCGAACTTAGCAGATCTGTACTCTCTAATTCTGATATACCTGCCGATCGAGTTCTTTGCTTTCGAAAGGCTGACTTTCCCAAATTAATCCAACTTCTTAATGGAATTGATTGGACTAATAAGTGTCGCCGTCCATTTGTTACATAATAAATTAAATCTTTGCTTTGATGCCTGTATTCCTTCTTATTTTCCGCATAGGTTTTATAAGCCTCCTTGGTTTTGTAGGCAACTTTCTAACCTTAAGAACCTGAAGTCTAGACTTTACAAAAAGTTTTAAATTTCAGGCTCTACCTTAACTTTTTCGCAATATATAATTGCTCGGTCTAATTTTATCGAGCTTAACGCTGTGTGTTATAAAAATTACTTAGCTCGCTGTCGGGTTAGCTTTTCTGAAAACCCAAGAAAGTTTTTTTAATTTTGTAAATACTAAGCGTAAGTCTTCCTCTTATCCTCCTTGGCTATCTTACGAAAATTCGAAAGCAAATTCTGGTCAAGCCATCGCTGATCTATTTGCTTCTTTTTTTTAAACTACTTATTCTTCTTCTTCCTACTCTAACGCGCCCTATCCTTACAGCCTGTCTCGGTCGAATTGTATCTTCAGTCCCTTAATGAGTGAGGAGTCTCTGATTCGATATCTTCAAATGGTAAGCCGGTGTTTTTTGCCCCGGTCCGGATGGAGTTCCTGGCTGTGTACTTCGGTACGGAGCCGAGGCCTTATGCAGACCGTTGCTGGAATTATTTGATTTATCGCTTGAGTCATCGACTTTTCCCTCTTTATGGAAGGAGTCTTTTATTATTCCTCTCCATAAGAAGGGAAGTAAGTCTGACGCCAAAAACTATAGAGGGATATGTAAATTGTCTGTTATACCAAAAGTTTTTGAGAAGATATTAACAAGTCATTTGCAACATTTATGTAGTTTTATTATTTCCCCCTACCAGCATGGGTTTGTGAAACATAGATCCACTGTTACTAATCTTCTTGAGCTTTCTTCGTTCGTTAACCAGGGTTTCCTTAAAAACGAACAAACTGAGGTCATCTATACCGATTTTAGTAAAGCTTTTGACTTAGTAAATCATTCTCTTTTGTTATATAAGCTTGACTTAATTGGATTTCCCAATAATTTGATTTGCTGGATTTCAAGCTATCTAAGCCAAAGAATGCAAAAAGTTGCTTTTAATAATTTTCTTTCTAATACATTCCGAGTTACCTCTGGAGTTCCCCAAGTTAGCCATCTCGGTCCCTTACTTTTCACATTGTTCATAAATGATCTACCTACTGTTTTGACACAATCTCGCGTACTAATGTATGCACATGATGTTAAAATATGCCTGCAGTACAGGGATTGGCCATGCCATATCAAGTTGCAGAGAGATCTTGACTCTTTTCAGTCATGGTGCAAAGTAAACTTGTTAAATTTAAACTTTTCTAAATGTGTTGTGATGTCCTTCTATAGAGTTAATCCACATTTGGCCTCTTACTTACTGAACGGTAATGATCTAAAAAGAATTACTGATTTTGATGATCTAGGTATCCTCTTAGGTACTCGGTTTCATTAAGAGGTGGTCAAAGGAATTTGATAACCCTTATATTACTAAGACCCTTTATACATCACTTGTTCGTCCGATTCTGGAATATGGTTCGTGCGTATGGTCTCCACAATACTCTGTGCACCAGGATCGCATTGAATCTGTTCAAAAACAGTTTCTCTTATTTGCTTTGCGTGACTTGAACTGGAGTGAGATTGCCGTCATATAGTAGTAGACTTATTTTAATAAACCTACCTTCTTTAGCTAACCGTAGAATAATGCTTGGAATTTTATTTATTTTTAATCTTATTAATGGTGATATTGATTCTTCAGAGTTAATATCGCGACTAACCTTTTCCGTTACATCTAGACTAACCCGTAGTTACATTCCGCCTGCTCTTCCCCTATGTAGATCTAATTTTGCATTGCATGACCCTTTTAGAGTTTTATGTTCTAACTATAATAGATTTTATCATGTATTTTCTAGTGCTAACACTGCTTTTAATCTTAAAACTTTACTACTAACCTATTTAACTAATAATTAGACTGAATTTAGCTTATAGTAATAAATTCAAATTTTGTTCATTCCACCTGGTTATTTCTTATGTCCGATCCAGTATTTCTATTTTATGCTAACCGCGATTTTTTTTTTGCATGCCCGAATCTATCCTGTCCGAACGCGAATTGTGTCGTTCGTCCTGCGACAGCGCCTCTCGGTCGGTTGGCCGGGAGGAGGGTTTATTGGGTTCCGCGCGTAACAAGCATTGGCTTGGTATCGCTTGGGCCACTTGAATGTGCATATAATGTACGTCAACGTCCAACAAATATCCTTAGCAGGTAGGCGGGTTATCCGATATGGGAGAGAGCTCTTCTTATAGTGGTCCAGCTCGCGGAGTTAAAGGCGTTGCGAATGTCCAGGGTTATCACAGCGCAGTACTCCTTATCTTCCCATCGCCAGCGAGTTCCCTTGGATGGTATGTCCACTAGAGCCTAAATCGCGTCCACCGTCGACATGCGCTTGCGGAAGCCAAACTGCGAGTCCGAGCTTGTGCCCTCATCCTCCAGTATCCTTAGAAGCCTGTTGTATATTATGCGTTCCAATATCTTACCAGCCGTATCCAGTACCCAGATCGGACGGTATCCTGAAGGCTCCTCAATTGGCTTGCCTCCCTTCGGCAGTAGTATGAGCCGCTGCAGCTTCCACCGTTTGGGGAAGACGCCGTTCCGAAGGCAAACATTGAATGTGTCAACAAACACTTTCGGTCTTGTCGTTACTGCAAGCTTGAGTGCCTTATTAGGAATGCCGTCTGGCCCTGGTGCCTTCCTGTCGCCGATCCGCTTGCTTGCCGATATGACTTCTGTAGAGGTGATGGGCGGCCATGACTCGATATGAGGGGCGGCCATGTCTTCCAAGTTCTGATGCTGCGGGAATAATGCTGTCACTATGCTCTGCAGCAATATGGGACATGTTATCCTTGCGTTCTCCTGGCTTTTAAGTTTCTTCATGACGACCTTGTATGCAACCGCATACATGTCCGCCCCATCACAAATCTTCCTAAAGCAGACGGATTTGCTTTTTTTGATGTCCCGCTTTAGTGCCCGTTTTGCGGCCCGCAGGTCCTTCAGTTTCTGGTCAAAGTCAGGGCGACCTCTCGCCCTCTGACTGATCCGCCTAGCTCTCAGGCAGGCTTTCCTTAGCTGCTGAATGTTGTTGTTCCACCAGTAGCAGGGTGCTCCGCGTCTGCTTGGTTTCCTCCTCGGCATCGACGACTCACATGCTGCTGTTAGGATGCTTGATAATTGGTTCGCCATGCTATCGGCTGATCCCAGTGTGGGTCTCCAGTCGTGTAGAATCAATACCAACGAAAATGCATCCTTATCCAGGCAGTTGTCCTTCCATATGGGTCCTGTGGTTTTTGGTATCTGACGCGTTCCTCTCCTGTCGCAGATATCGAAGCGTATCGCCTGATGATCGCTGAAAGTAAAATCGTCGCTCACTCTCCACTTGGTATTTCTGCAGAGCGAGCTACTGAGAAAAGTCAGATCAATGAACGAGCCCCGGCCAGCTTTGCAGTATGTCTGATTCTTGCCGTCATTGGCTAAACCAAGATCCAGCGGCGCGAATATCTCCAGTAGTGCGGTTCCTCTTGATGTTGTCTCCTTACTTCCCCATTGTACAGTCCAGGCGTTGAAATCACCGGCAATTACGACTGGTGTTCTTCCTCGTGAATCCTCCACTAGTTCCTCCTTACATCCTTACAAAACGATGTAAAACCAGCTGGGCGGCGCATAACAGCTGTAGAAAGTTATCCCTTCAATCTTTGCTCTTACAAATCCTTCGCTGCTCGTGTTGACGTCCCTTGGCACAGTTTTGACGGCACAAAAAGCTGCCTTGTTACAGCGGCTACTAGCCCATCCGCTACCTGCCACTGGTTTGAAGGGTTCCGACAATAGAGCTATATCCGAATTCCTTTCCCTCGTTGCCTGCATCAAAAGAGAATGTGCTGCCTCGCAGTGGTTAAGGTTGAGCTGTGTGCACTTAATTTTTGTTTGTTTGAGAGAGCACTCCTAAACAATGGGCATCTACTACTTTCCGCGACGTGCTTCCAGTCGGTCTCCTTGTCCTTGCAGAACATGCATCATACCTCTCCAGTGCAATCCTTTGCCAAGTGTCTTGCTTCCCCGCATCTACGACACAAGCTCGAACGATCGGCTTGACTGGTGCAGTGTTTGTCTAAATGGCCAAACTCCAGGCACCGAAAACATTTTGTGAGGCTGACGCGTTCCCGAAGCCTGCTTCTCATCCATCCCATTTTAAGCCAACCCATAGGCAGCTTAATTGATGCGGTTTGCGTTCCTCCATATGCCTTTCTCAAGTGGATATCCTCGATCGCTAACTCCTTGACTTCTGCTTGGTTGGCAAGTGCGGCAATGATGTCCTCCTTCGTTATAATTTCATCCAGATCCTTGCACTCTATCTCTACGCGATGAGATAAGCTACGTATCTCAGCCGCTTCTCCCTGTGTCTCCGTGATCAGGTTATTGAACATAGTCAAGTTCTCACCTGCATCACCAAGTTCTATTAACAGCTCTCCCTGCTGTGTTCTCCGGATTTTTGTAACCGCTTCTCCAAGTCCTTGTAGGTTTCCGTCGGTTTTTACCTTCCGTAGGATTTCCGCATACGTGACTTCTCTAGTTGTCTTGATGACGAGGGCATCAGGACGTGCCTTCTTACTTGCCAGTCCTTTTTGCTTAGGTTTTGGCAGCTCCTTTGTGACCTTTTTTACCTCCTTCCTGGTGACTTTCTTCAATGGGTTACCTGACTCCTTCTCTTCTTGTACATTCCTCTGCTTCAATTCCGGTGTCCCAGCTTCAGGCGTTGCAGTATTCGCAGTTTTCACTTCATTTGCGCCCTCTCCAGCGTGCTCTTGCCAAAAGCTTGCTGCAGCTTCTTCTGGGGTGGGGGGGTTCTATGCGTGCTCATTTTGCGGGCCTGTTGACACCAGCGCCACGCGTTTAAAGCACCACCTTCCTTTGGACTCTGTGAGAAATTTAATATGGGAGCAGCCTACGTGCAGGCAGTAATTTTTTTTGCTCCTCAAAGTATGCTAAAAAAAAATTTCGCAACTGCTCCAGCGACTGCTTGCTCCAAAAAACTCCCACGGTTGGAGTCTTCGCTAACAGCTGCTTGCTCCTCCTGCTCCTCTTCAGTCGATCAGCAGGGTACTTGTTGTTTTGCAACACTTCCACCAGCTGATGCACTTTGCGATAGCAGATTGCGGCACGCCACGTTTGTTAAAATTATTCGTGCAACTCTACTAGCAAATCTACTCGGAGCAAGTGAGATGGTAATAAAGGTGGCGTTTACCCTTCTCCCTTCTTCAGTCAACTGTTGTCAATATAATCTCAAATACGCATGTGTCTGTGTGTGTGTGTGTGTTTTTTTTTTAATTCGAGAGAATAGAATTTAAGATACAAAAAAAAAGAAAAATGGAGCAAGTTACAATATGAATAAGGGGAAAGATTTTGGAAAGATTGTTGAGCGGAGCGTTCTCCTGTGGGACCACCGTTAGGTATTGCTTCGCCGAAGCTCCCGCGTCGCTCAATTTAGCACTCCCCTTCTGGCTCTCTCTGCCATGCTCTGCTTGGACATCACCACTGCCGCGTAGTCGCTGATTGCAGACCATTTCGCTTCCGACTGAAGCATTTGTGCAACGAGGTTGTCCGCATTAACGGTGCAACCTAGAGCCGCTTACAGATTTGACTTTTCATTTGCGTAATTGACGCATTCGAAGATGGTGTGCTCCACATCCGGCACCACGCCAGGTCCGCACCGAGGGCATTCCGCCGACGCTTCGTGGCCGAAACGATGCAGTTAGCTCCTGAAGCACACGTGCCGTAATCCAGAAGTTAACCTGCCCGTGCTTCCTCCTTGTCCACTCGCCTATATTGGGAATGAGGCGGTGAGTCCAGCGACCGTTTGGTTGACTCATTCCAGCGTCATTGCCACCTTTCCAACAGGGCCCTGCTGGCTATCTCGCGAATCACTTTTTTGTCGGCGACTGCGAGACCAGCAGTTTGCAGGTGGCGATACACGGACGCCCGCTCGGTAGCTAGCTCTTCGAACGGCGCAACTCCGGCGATGACAAGGGCCGCATCGTCTGATATAGTCCTGAAGCCGCTTATGACTCTTATTGCTCCCAGCCGGTGCGTCGCCGCAAGTTCTCTGTAATAGCTTTTTGTTTGTAATGCTTTTGCCCATACTTGAGCGGCGTAAAGGGCAACAGATCTTGCTACACTGCTCAGCAGGACACGTCGACTTTGCCTAGGGCCACGTGTGTTGAGCATTATGCGCGAAAGAGCTCTGCTAGTTTTGGACGCCTTGCAGCTCTCAGCCGCCAAGTGCTCTCTCTTTGAGGTGATTTCTGCGCTGGCCACTTTGATGTTGACTGTCTCCACTTTCTTTCGGCTGCTAATAAGTACGGCCTCTGTCTTCTGGGGCGCCAGCTTCAGCCCTACTGCGATAAGCCACTGGTTAACAGTGGCAATCGCCGTATTGCATCTTAGGAACTCCTCCAGTGACCAGATGCCTCACTGCTGTCTGGCTCGACTTATATTCGATGACTCTCCCATCAAAGTAGTTGGCTACCATCTTCCTCAAGTGGGCTGGTACGATAAAAGCAGACAATGCTCTCAAGATGCAATCCCAACGTGCCGTGTTGAACGCGTTCTTTATGTCCAGTGTGACCATTAAGCAGTAATCCTTTCCGCCATTCCGGCATTGGTTGTACACTGCCACAAACAGTTCAGGTTGAAGGCAGCAAACTAGCTTGAGTGCTCTTGTCGGTATACCCATGGCCCTGGCGATGATAAGCATCTCCTCTACGGTTACGGGCTCAAAGGATTGGCTATTTGCCACTGCTAGGTCGTTATCATCATAATTGGATGTTGCTCCTTCCATTAGTGGAAAAAGCTCCTGCACCATCTGGTCAAGGAGTTCATCCGGGGACGATGCAAGCCTGCGGGACTCCAGGCGCTTGACCACAAGTTGGTAGGCTTTGCCCCACGGGTCGTGATCCGCCGAGTCACATAGCTGGAGGTTAATAGCTACCTTCAGGGCCCTTCGACTTTCGCGGAAAGTGGACTGCCATCCTTGGAATGTGAGACTACCGCGTGAGCGTTGGACTTTCCTCCTGGCATAGTTGCACTGCCTCCTAGCGTTGGCAATTTCGTCGTTCCACCAGTAGACCGGAGAATGGTGGCGGTTGTGGGCCCTTGTTCTAGGCATAGAATAGTCACAAGCTGCCTTCACGTGTTCCAGCAGCTTCTGCGCCATTTCTCCAGTAATCTCTATGTTGGAAAATCTGCCGAAAAACGCTGCGGGTCGAGCTTCCTTGCAGAATAGCCCATCCAACCGTTTCGGATTGAAGAGCATCGCAAACTCGGGTGGCAAACAGTGATGAAGATTGCCCGATGATCACTTGCCGTGTAGCCGTCTCCAATGCACCACCTTGCTGAGTTTGCCAACGAGCTGCTAACGAATGTGAGGTCTACTATCGAGCCGACTCCCGTTTTGCTGACAGTGCGTCTAATGATGCGAATGTCTCCAGAACTATTCTGCCACGCAAGTTCGTGAAAGTGCTGCCCCAGTCCACAGCCCAGGCATTGAAGTCTCCGGCAATGATTACTGGGAATCGGCCTCTCGCATCAGCCACCAAAGCGTCCAGGCAAAGGCCGAATTCGGACGTTGACAGACTTGGCGACAGGTAAACACTGTACGTCCAGATGTCCGCGAACTTTGCATGCACAAAGCCCACTGGTGAATATATGCTGTGCAGCTGAGGTGAAGCTTTTCCACAAGGCCAGATGGCACATTTCGCTGCTCTGTCCACTGCCCAGGCATCTCGCTCCCCGGTCTGAACGGTTCGCTCAAGATCGCTAGATCGACTTTGTGCTCTCGGACCGATTGCCTTATCAGATCTTGAGCTCCAGCACAATGGTTAAGGTTAAGCTGTATGATTTTCATTTTTGACCCTTAGTGCTCGCTGATTGGCACAGCCGACTGCACGCCTGGTGGTTTACATCTTCAACTCCTTTGGTACTACACAAGAAACACTTTGCATTGTTAGTGCATGTGGCTACCTTGTGGCCAGATTGCCCGCATTTTAAGCACAAGATGCTCCTATCTTCTGCGCTCCAGCAGTGAATAGCAGTGTGGCCTAGCTACAAGCATCTTTAACACCTCGTCCTTGGCTCTTGTACGGACACTCTGCAACGGGCCATAACTCAGCTGGCCTCTAGCAGGGATGACAAGCGCGTCTGGACGAGTTCTGCGTGGCTTGGCTTCAATTTTCTTGTTCTTCTGTGACTCAATAACAGTCCACTCTTTGTCCTTCGACTGGTCGGCCTTGGAACGTTTAGGGGTGTAGATCGTTGGCTGGCTTCCTTCTCCCTTCTTCTCTTGGGAGTCGCATCTCTAGCGATCTTCTCTCCGCCTTTATCCGCTCTAAGCAGCCTGTGTGTATCGACCACTTGCTCTTTTACATTCTTGGACGGAGACACCTGAGTAGCCTTGTCCTCTTGCAAACAGTAGCTGGCTACAACGCGTTGAACCTTCGCTAGCTTGGCTAGCGTGTCCCTCATAGATTGAGTTACGTGCCTTTGGCCATCGCAGAGCTCTACGAGGCTCGTAATTGCGACTCCCATCTCGTCTACCAGACTCTTTAGCGGTTTCGAACTATCGCTTTTAACATATTCAGCCAGGTTTTCGCAGGTGCTGCTCCTGATGGTCCGGCACCTCCTTGCTGATTTCGGGTGGTCATCAGCGTGGGGGGCCTTCCTTGAAGCGGAGATCTCATCATCTTCGCCGCGATGCTGTATGTAGCAAGCAGCTCCTCAAAGTATGCAACTTCTTATTCTCTTTTGGCGAAGGAGAGAAATTTTGCCTATCCAGTGGTTGGCCCAGGTGAGTAACTCCGTCTACTAGCGGTCCCACGTCGGCCAACGGTTTCCCGCTGGCGTTTGACCGTTGGGAGTTATACCGCCCCGTCTCGGTCGCCAGAGCCACACTTTGTGCACCGCTTTGGTCCTTGATTTTGCAGTTTATTCCACTAGTAGAGTGGTGCTAAACACAGTTTTGGAGCCGTTGAACAGTTTTTATTCAAATTTGAACTCTAGCGCCAAACTTCACTCAAATTGGACGATCTGGCAACGCTCTGCGGATCGGCCGGGATCTGACAACTCCGTGTTCGGAGCAACTCTGAGCGAGCAACTAGCTGATCAGTCAGAGTGAAATATTCTAACTAGCTCGGTGCTTTGTTAATGTGCGTTTAATTTCTTCGAATTGGCGACACCCACACAGAGAAAGGTGAAAGGCTAGAGAGAGAAAATTCGACAAACCTCCCCCGCGGGTAGCACCTCAAACACTGCACTTGGAAGGCCAACCAGACGTCTATGGAATATGCCACCACACACGATTCGTACTGACACGTTTATAGGCGTTTTACAGCAAACTCCCCATTTTTTCTAGGACCATAAACGCGATTCCAGGAATTAAATTGGGATCCACTTAAAAAACACAACTGCACTTGCAAGAAACACCAATGTATCGTCTGTGTGTGTGTTCCTTGTAAGATCGCACATATCTGGACTGTGTGTCCCGTTACAGAACCACTTGAAAATCGGTTGGCCTTTGTGAACCTCACTCGAGAAATGCTCGAGAATATGTTTCCTTGTTCATCGTTGGAGGATATAAAATCAACCAGACCCTCGAAGGCAAATATTATTCAAATGAGCAGCAACAGCCTCAGTAGCATCAGCAATCAGCCTCCACGACCTCAGCAACCAGCAACCAACACCAACAGCATCATAAAATATGCCTAACAAGGAGAACACCGCATCCAACACTATTGACATCACGGAAATGGAAATATCCCAGCAGCCATTTTATGAACACAACTGAGAGGACTTTGATGACCTTTTCCAGATCAATGATGATCTCTTGAAGATCAATAAAGATCTTTTGAAGGCTAATGACGACCGAGTGAAGAGTGCCTTCAACTTGCTAAAAGTGAAGAGTAAACTTCATATCAAGAAGCTACCCATCAACACACCATACAATATCATGAAAGCGAAAAGGGTAAAAGGAAAGTTTGGCACGAACCTGATGGTTGAGCTGGAGAACCATTTCGTTTTCCTCCCTCCTCGATTCAATGTTATTGAAGAGAGCATCCTGGAGCTGGTCAAGGAAAATAAATATATACTTACCAGAAGAGAAGATGACAACATAGACTTTGATCTTAAAACAAATTAATAATTTTTGTATTACAAATTGTTTTTTTAATAAAATGTATATGAAGTATAAATCAAAAAAAATTGTTTTCTAATTAAAATTATTACAGTTATATTTTCTATGATTCGTGAATTAGTTCACAGTCCATTCACAACCACTAGAGTGAAATAACCGTTTCAGTTTTAACAGCTTGGGTGAATTTAAATTACAATGAATAAAAATATTTTAGCTCAATTAACCAAAAGTCGAAAAGCTCTAAAAAAAAATTTTTCTGAACTAAAACAACTCAAAACTCAGAATACTGATGGTTTGGAGGAAACATTCAAACTCATAACAGAGCCTTTACATGAACTTGTTAATGACACAAATGACTATAAAAATGTTAAAACTGAAATGACACTGTAATGAACAACGAACTGAATAGTTCGTTTTGTGAAACAGATGGTCATGCAACAAGAAGGCGTACGTGATTTCTTCGGCTAGGTTCTGGTTGGACGGGTGTGGGCATATATTTGTACTCCTCGTTGCTTGTTTCTCTAGTTTTATTACATTATTAAAAAAAAAAATCGCGTACAATTATCGGAATAAAGAGGAGAGAATGGAGGTAGGAAACAAAGGAACTAACTTCGACTTGGAACTTTATTTATATGCACTTCACGGTGCCAGACGCCCACCCTACCATGATCCTGTAATTGCCAAAGATGGTGAAAAATGAAAAAAAAGGATCCCTTCAATATGGTTCGAGGTAAACTAACCTATCTCATCTAAGCGCCGCATGGTTCCAAGGTTCCAAACAAAGAAAACTTAGCACATATTTAACGTTACAAACATTTTATTACAAAATTGAACGACTAAAGTATTCATAAAAAAAAATAGAACAAAAATACTAAACGACCATAAATTGGGTGTAATAATAGAGCTAAGAAAATATAGTTAATAAATTAGATTATAATTATACCTAGCCTATATTACTATTTTTTTTGTTTGTTTTTTTTTTTTTAATTATTACAAGTTAAGTGATTGCATTTTCTAACTAGGAAAATGTTTCTTATGCTTGTAATACACTTTGCGCGTCCATTGCCTCTTTGCTTAAAAGTGGTATTTTCTTTAACCCCCAAATTTCAAATTCATAACAAAATACAATTTAACGTATAAGTAAATTCAAAACAAAAAAGGCTCACTTACAGCATTGATCCCGCGTTGAAAGATCTTTCTCAGCTGATCGATGTGCGTGGGTGTATTTGTGTTATATCTGAAAATACGCCTAAAAGTTTGGCGTTCCCTTACAGAAGCTCATTGATATGGCAAAGCTTGAGCTTTTATCCTAAATTAACAATTGGACGCTCAAGTGGTACAACAACATAACAAGGCAATTACAAAATGAACGAATAAATACATATAACTTAATTAATTAACAAATATTCGAATGCCAATGACGTCTGGGAGGTGTTTAGTTCTGTTTGCGGGTGTGAGACACTGCAGAAAACAATGTTCTGACCTTCTACTCCACCTCGACAAATACACCTAGTGCACTTCTGGCCACTGCATATACAGGTATCTTGGTTTGGTTTCTTTAATTGCCTTTTATGGAGGCAAGACACGGCAGAAGGCCCAACATGACAGCACACAATTAAACAATGATTTATAAAAACAACTTGCTGACCGGCCTGCTTATTAAATTCCAGTTGTCGGCTAGATTTGACAGCTCAGGCTCAGTGGATGCGGGTGGCGATGACCCCCAAGGGCTGATCCTCCTTTAGTTTGATTGCGCGATGCGCATTTGTGGAGTAAACGCCCTCGCTGAATTTGGAGTGCGCATCATTGGACTGGGGACATAGCAATTTCCAATTGCAGTCAGCTGACGAGCCCAAAAGCTCTTAGGCAGCTTTTATATTGGTATTAATTACCATACCAGATTTCATTTGATAGGTAATACCTAAGTGCCGTTCTGCGTTTGAAATTCCAGAACCAACATAAAGACAAAAACTACATTAATATCTTAAGCCTGTATTACAACAAGATAAAGGGTATATTACCAGTTGGTAAAACGGCACAAACTTTTGCTTTAATTAACTTCTGGTCTGCTTTTTTTTTTTTTTTTTTTTTTTTTGATTTTTGCACTGTCACTTTAGTTGGTTATTTTAAAATTTGGTTCTTTAACTTTACACTTGTGACACGTGCGCTGCTTTCCACGCGAGGCGGAGAAAAAAAATCTTCTTCTGTCCTCAGAGGACAATTCGCTTAAATTCTTTTGGTATTCGCTATAATTCGCCAAACCAAATTGAGTACAAATATCGTTTGCCTGTAGGTGTTATTTTTCCTCACCCATAGGTGGCGCAACAAAATCTACACATGTACGACTACATTTAACTTATAAATAGGGACAAGAACTAAATGCTAATAACTTACAACAAACCACCAAAAATAATATCATTTCTAATTAACAAAAACACAATTAGAATAAATAAATAAACTTAAATGTACGCTGTAGTGCCGTCTAAATCACGTCAGGCCAGCCAAACAAACGGTTGCCTACTTTCAGGCACCCAAAAAAAACTTTTGGTCCAAGCGACTACTACAACACCTAAACAAAACGTTGGTGGAGATAACACACTACATATAAAAAAGATGAAGAAAAAACTAAAAACTAAATAGGTGATGGCAGTGATGATGATGATGATGATGATGATGATGATGATGATGATAATGATGATAATGATGATGATGATAATCAATTCTATTCTCAGTCAGCAATAGAGGATACATTCAAGATGAGCCCCATACATCAAGGGCGATATTGTGACAAGTGTACCCTCATACATCATCCTCATTAACACATTCAGCTGTCCATCATGATGAGAGCTCAAATCATCTTTTGGATGTGACATTTGGACCATAAAAAAATGCAAAAGGTCAATTAATGATGGGAAGTAACTACATAAATGTATCTGGCAATAAAATTGAATTTCAAGATGGTAAAAACGGGGAACTGACAAATGGCTTATATTCTTTAAAATTCCATCGTCAACCACAAAATTACAATAAAAATGACTTCAAAATATACAGAGAAATTTGTTTTATAAAAACTAATGTATATCGAAGAAACTTTCATTCAAGTGGATTCTACATCGATACAGATGGGAACTTTAATATTCAACGAAAACGTATAGAAAATGGTGTCGATCTAAAAGAGAACACAGACATTGTCATCAAAGAATATGTGGATTAGGTTATAAACGAGATGAGTGATTCTCTAATGTCAACGAGTTCACAACATCAAGATGCTGTTTATCGAACATTAAATTTTAAAACTGCAGAACTTGATGATAGAATATTGAGACTTGACGAGGAACTTACGTCAAACATTAATGAAAAAATTAAATATGGTTATCAGTTCAAGTAAATTTATCTTTTTCTGATTACAAACCATCTTAATATGAGCAGACGAGGTATTGTAAATGAATTACATGCTCCCTCTCGGAAACATTTTCTACGGCGTAGAGTCATCACAAAAGGAATAAATGATTTATGGCATGTCGATTTAAAGGTAAAGAGTTCTTTAACACTTAATTTACAGCTCTGATCAAACAATATGAAATCAATCACTATTCAACATATAGCAGTCTAAAGGCATCAATTGTTGAGAGATTCAACAGGTCATTAAAAGAACTCATGTGGCGGGAATTCAGTTTCAATGGAACATACAAATGAATTGATGTGTATAAAGAACTAATTGACATAACTAACTGCATAAAACTGAAATTTCGTAATGTTTAAGTAAAACATTTTTTCTTTTCTTTTGCAATCTCTATCTCTTATTTATCGTATTTTGAACAATATTTTCAAATGTGTAATATTTCGCATGTAGGACCATTTATCACCCAGCCGCAAAGTTTGCAACAATTTTTTTTCTTTTTTGGAAGAGTTTTTTTTCTTTATTGTGTATTTGTACGTAATTATTTGATTGTGTATTTCTTTTTCGGTTATAGTTGTTAATAAAATTGGTTAGTATTAGTTATTTGTTTTTGTATATTATTTTGATGTTGTTGTTGTCTAAACATAGAGTAATTCGTAAGCATCAGTTGTGTTTTGTCTTGCTCCGCCTAATTCTGCGTTTATCTGTGTTTTAAAGAGCATATTAATTTGTGACGTTTAGTTATATATCGATATTAACCTTTTGGTGCATGGTTAGGTTAGTTTAGGTTGAGCAGGCAGCTCGACCGGAGTCGAGAGCACCCGGAGACCATATGGTCCATTGTGATGCCTGATCTGAGTGAACTGTAGGAGTAGAAGGGATTGGGAGGGATTGTTGGGATATTGGAGGAAAAGGCTCTAATGGTCTACGTGCTACTGGCCAGTTCTGTTGGGCTGCGGTAGCCTCTGGAACCAGCCAGTAGAGTCGAGGAAAAGCGCCATGTTCTCCAGCCGAATATTCCCAAGACTGCCCAGTTCCGCAAAGAAAGGCTTGCCCAGAAATTGGGTGCGCTTTCTAAGAAGTGCAGGGCAGTCGCAGAGAAGATGCTGGATACTCTCGGTTTCCTCTTCGTCCCCGCAGCTGCGACAGAAGTCCTGTTGGGGTCCACCGTACCGTTGAGCCATACGGCCGATGTAGCAGTGTCCCGTTAAGACTCCTGTCAGTAACCTTATCTTGTTCTTTTTAAAGTTTAAGAGTTCGGTTGTTCGCTTGGGACTGTATCTTGGCCAGAGTGCTTTTGACACCTCGCAGCCCGATGATGCTGCCCAGTGTCTCTCAGCCGCCGTTCTCATGGAACAATTAAGTTCCGATAGCACGTGCTGAATAGGTCTCTTTATATCGTTCGCCGCGAGAGTTTCTGATGACGCTGACCCCAGCCGAGCTAACTCATCAGCCGTCTCGTTACCAGGTACTCCCATGTGCCTAGGTACCCAGACAAGTCTGATAGAGAGTGGTTGGCTTAGGTTCAGTGACACCACTGTGTTTTGGGTTAGGTTACTCTTAATGGTGTTCGATGAGAGTGCTTTTATCGCTGATTGGCTGTCAACGTAGATGGACACGTCCCTCGGGCTCCCGCCCAGTGTCCGTATCATCTTGGTCGCTTGCCAAACAGCGTAAATCTCCGCTTGGAACACACTACACCAGTCAGGAAGACGAAAGGAAAGCTTGGTTGCAAGGTCTTTGGAGAAGACCCCCGATCCAGTGCCTTCTATCGTCTTTGATCCATCTGTGTAGATTGACAACTCATTCTGCCTCAAAGGAGATTCCAGTTACCAATCGGATCTGTCAGGGAATTCAGCTGTAAACCTGTCATCTCACTTATGTTCTGATACCCAGTAGTCGTTCTCAGCCACAGTCAATTCTACTGTACGTAGAATGGAGTTGTGACCTGCACCAGGCTTAAGGAGGCATTGGGCGTGAAGCCTGACCGCACTCCTTGCTGCCGCGTGCTTGGGGAAGACTCCGATGGGTTCCAGATTTAACATTACATCCAGCGCTGCTTGGGGGGTAGAACGCATACATCCTGTTATTCCCAAGCATGCTAGTCTCTGAACTTCGCAGAGATTGTTTAGATAGGAGTCGGTGTGTCCCGCCTCCCACCATACAAGAGCCCCATACGTCAGTATAGGTCTGACAATTGCAGTGTATAACCAGTGAAGGATGTACGGTTGCAATCCCCATCCTTTACCAAAAGTCTTTTTGCACACAAAGAAGGCTTGTAACGCTTTCTTCATCCTTTCCTCCGAGTTTCTCCTCCAGGAGAGTTTGGAGTCCAGGATTACTCCAAGGCCTCCTTTGATGACTTTAGCTCTGTTCCTCCCAGTGTCGGAAGATTGAAGCTCGGTATCTTATATCTTCGAGTGAACAGAACTAGTTTGGTCTTTTGTGGGTTGGCCCCAAGACCGTTGTGTTCCGCCCATCGCAGAGTTTCGCTCAATGCGGCATTCAGTAGCTCACTGACTGTTGGCAGGAATCCAGTTACCATTAGAACCAGGTCGTCCGCATAAGCAGTCACTCTGCAGCCCTTATACTTCAGTTTGAGAAGAAGGTCATTAAGGACAAAGTTCCACAACAAGAGGGATATCACACCCCCTTGCGGGGTACCCCTGGTTGCCCTTCTCCTGATAGTCGAGGCGCAGAGTTGGGCGTTTATCATTCTTTGGCGAAGCATGTTGCTAAGCCATCGAGTGATTGTCGGGTGTGAGCCTATGTTGACAAGTGCTGCCGTTATAGACTCGATCCTGACGTTGTTAAAGGCACCCTCTATGTCGAGAAATGCCGCTAACGTAAACTCCTTCCTTTGCAGTGTGCCTTCAATTGTGCTAACCACCTCGTGCAGAGCAGTCTCTACTGATCTACCTTTGAGGTAGGCGTGTTGGGACTTGCTAAAAGTGTGAGGTGTTAGCTTACTTCTGAGATGAAGGTCCAGAAGTCTCTCTAGTATTTTCAATAAAAACGATGAGAGACTTATGGGCCTTTAGTCTTTTGCTGAGCAGTGGTTTATCTTTCCTGCTTTGGGAATGAATGCCACCCTCACTTCTCTCCAGGTTTTTGGAATGTATCCTGTAAGGAGACATCCCCTGAAGATTTCTAGTAGCCATTGCGACAGATGTACGCATACCATCTGTAACATGACCGGTCTGATGTCATCCGGTCCTGCTGATTTGTAGGGGTGGAACGACTTGATAGCCCAGATTATCTTCTCTGTGTTGACAATTTCGTCGATTAGGACTTGACTCTCATGAAGCAGGTTTCCCTCCGGCTCGCCGCTGATGTGAGAGGAGGGGATCCCATTCTCGTCTTCAGCTTGTGTGCAGCCTGGAAAGTGTGCGTTCATGAGGAGTTGCAGAGACTCCTGACTATTTTTAGCAAATGTGCCATCCAGGTTGCAAAGCAGCCCCGGTGTGGCTGGATCTTTCGACAACAACCTTCGAAGTCTGGACGCTTCAGTGGTGTTGGTTAGTTCCTCGCAAAATTTAGACCATGAGTCTCTTTTTGCCCTTCTGATTTCCTTCTTGAAGGACTTGAAACTGTTATGGTAGGCATCCCAGTCCACCTGGCAGTTTCCGTCTTTTGCTCTATTGTAAAGCTTTCTCGTTTCCTTTCGTATCTGGCTGAGCTCCGGAGTCCACCACTTGTTGCGGTTTGACTTCGGTGGACGGCTGATTGGACAGGATTTGATGAAGGGCTTACATAGAGTATCTGTGACATTCTGGGTCGATTCCTCCAACTTGTCTGGGTTGTCTAGTCTTCCCACTGGGTGGTTGGGAATAGATTCCATAACAAGCTTTGAGTATTTGACCCAGTTTGCCTTTCGTGGGTTCCTGAAGGGCGCCTTTGCCTCTCTGCACCATCCAACTTCGAACACTATCCTGTAATGATCCGAAAAGGAGCATTCCGTGGATACGTGCCAGTCTTCTACGGAGAGGGAGTCGCTGTTGGTCGCTAGAGTTAAATCTATAACCTCAGCTCGGTTCTTATTGCGGAAGGTGGGATGGGTACCCCGATTACACACATTAAGATTGGTGAGCATGACGAATTCAAGCAGCGACTCCCCTCTCTCGTTGGTGTCTTAGCTCCCCCAAAAGGTATTGTGGGCATTAGCATCACACCCAAGGATTAGATGCGTGCCCTCTTTCTGCGCATGCTGAATGAGGGCTCGAATACTTTCCGACGGTGGATCCTTTTCTTCGTACGGGAGGTATGCTGAGGCTAGGTATAGATTGGGTCCGTTCCTACGCTCGCATAGCGCTACCGTCAAGTCCCTGTTGCTGTAACTGGAAGAGAAAAGCACATTAAGTTCGGTTCTTAACACGATACAGGTTCTGAAATTACCCACAGTTTTCGGGACAAGGAGATGGTATCCGCGGGCTCCCAAACCACAAACCCTTTCACCTACGATCCAGGGTTCTTGGATGAGAGCCACATCCACCCTCTCCTTGTCCATCCACCGTAGTAGGTCTGTGAAAGGAACCCTCGAGTGGTGCAGATTAATCTGCACTACCCGAATTCTTTCCGGTCGACCTAACATCTACGCTCCCAGCGCCTCCAGGAATGATTGCCCGAACGCAACCCATTCCCATCTTCAGCCGGCCTTGCTTACTAAGGAGTTGGCTCTTGGACTCTGGACCAATGCTGATCCATAGATCCTTGCCGTTTCCTTTGTCTCGGGCGAGACCTCTATTGATCGTCCAGTCCGCTGTGTGACAGTCCGCATTCTGGCTCAATATAAGGGTGGTTCGATCCTCCCTGATGGGAGGTGGGATCCAGACCTTAATGATCGTCCGCTCAGGAATTTGGTCTACAGGGACGACGTCAATTCTTGCTCCTTATTGCTCCTTTTGGTGCATGATTTGCGTTAAATTGTATTCTATTGTTCGTAATATAATTTGTAAATTACAACTTTTAAGTTGCTGTGCTTATTGCTTGTGTCTTAAAATTCTTTGTTTTGGTTTTCTCCGGTAGTCGTTTGCAACCCAGGTTTGTCTGTGTGTTCGCTGTGCAGTTTTGTGTGGTGAATATATATTTGCTCTCTTTAGCTGCGCCTAATAGGCAAGTTGTTGTTAGGTGTTTTTGTTTTCGCTCGCCGTCTTACACTGCTTGTCCGTTATTTTGTGACCCAGTGGGAATTATATGCTTGATTGTGCAACCGACTGGTAGTGGCTTTTCATTTAGAGAACCCAATCGGAATCCATAACATACATTTTTGCAAACAATTTAATTTTTATTTTAATTTAATCGTTTCTATTTTCATTTTTTGCTATACATATAGTATATATTTATATAATTATGCAGTGCTGCAAATTAAATTGTACCTATGGGCCGTCTCGTGATGGAGACCAGCCCAAGTTTGTTTCTTGTTGGCTGTGTGATAGTTTGATGCATATAAAATGTGCAGGCATTACCGGGCGCGATCATGATAAGATCAACGTTGCTGTGAAAAAGGGCAGCGGTGGAATTAAGTGGTCATGTCCGGTATGCATTGAAAAGCAATTGGATTTTTCACGTATGTATAACTACGTGAAAAACCAATTTGCTAAACTTCGTACAATGACCAAGTCTCTTTCAAGTGAATTTGATACTAGTATGGAATTACTTGGTCAATACGAATTTAAGACGCCTACAAAGCCTTGCTCGGACCCGCAATCTGCTCCTAAACCTGATGGTCCTCCACTTCTAGTATTTTCACCGCTGCCTTCTTCTCCTTGCATTCCTGTAAAGCCATCCCCCTCCATTCTGTCCAAAAAAACCTCCATTGATTAGTGGTGGCATTAGTTGACCCGCGGAACGAACCAAAATTTCTTGAATACCTCCGATTCCAAATGTGTGTATTGAGGCCTCGGACGGATCCTCTATTCCTTATTGTCCGATTATTGGCTCATCACCTACTGCTCCCAATATTTTTGTTAATACTAACACACCCTTATTTTCTGTTGTGGCTCCGAGAAAGCAGATATTCATTTCTCGATTATCTGCCGATACTTCGTGCGAGTCCATCTCAGCTTATATCGGCACAAAATCCACGGCGTCGGTAGCCATACAAAAATTCAATTTCTCAACTCCTCGGGAAATTGCTTCATTTAAATTAACTGTTCCTTCCGACTTATTTCCGTTATTGTGTGATCCGAGTTTCTGGCCACCTCATATGGTGGTACATGAGTTCAGGCCAAAGAAACGTAACATCATCCCAGTAAATTTTCAACCAAATATCACCTTAGCTCAAGCTCCTACTGTTAATAAAACTAACACTAATGCTTCAAAAAACTTAATATTAATCCTGTTCAGCTTACCTCCCCTATTCGTATAGCGTATCAAAACGTAAGGGGGATTAAATCAAAACTATCTAAAGTCTATCTAGATAGTTTGAGCTTTACTGAAACTTGGTTAAAGCCAGAAATTTCTAACTTATCTCTCTTTAGTAATAAATTTACGTCTTACAGATGTGTACGTTTGTCTAGAATTGGTGGTGTTCTAATTGCTGTTGATTCTGATCTTAAATCGGAATTAATCTGCTCGGAGTCCGGCATTGAATTTATCGTCATTAAGACAACGTTTGGTCAAACTTCAGCCTATATCACTTACCTATATATCAACACTTATCTATTTTAAAGTCTATATCCTCTAAACTACTAGATTCCGAATCTTTGTTTGTGCTTTGTGATTTTAATTTACCAAATATATCTTGGTCTGCTGAAAATAATACTCTAGTTCCTTCTTTTCCGCATGAATTTCTAAATGGCCTTCTTGATCTTTCTCTATCACAAATTAACCATATTTATAACTGCATTAACCGTCTTTTTGACTTAATATTTGTATCAGATCCTGCTTATGCCTCTGTACGTAGAATTGACCCCCTTGTAGTTCCTGAAGATTCTTATCATCCAACTTTAGAGTTGTCATTTGAACTACCGGTTTCTGAGCACATTGACATACCTAAGCCAGTAAATAGGACACTTTGTTTTAAAAAGGCAAATTTTTATTAATTAAATGACCTCATCTTAAATTATGATTGGTCTCTTTTTCATGATTCCATTAATTTAACAGGTGCTTTGACTATTTTTCATACTACGCTACAAAATTTGTTTGTCCAGTGTGTTCCTCGTAGATATCCATTGAAGTCTAATAGGCCACTTTGGTTTTCTCGGGAATTAAGTGAATTAAAAAACCTAAAGTCACGATATTTCAAGAAATATCAACGCACAGGAAATTCTTCTGATTTCGCGCGATATGCTATTGCTAAATCGAATTTCGTTTCACTTAACACCCAACCTTACAATATTTATTTGCGTCGGTACAGTTTGCTCAGAATCCTAGACAGTTCTATAATTTTGTTAATTCTAAACGAAAATGTTCTTCACTACCTTCCTCAATTTCATTTCAAGATAAGACTGCATGCAGTGATCAGGTCGCTGCCGATCTGTTTGCAGACTTCTTTCAATCTACTTACTCAATTGACAGCTACTCACCTCATATATCTTATCCCTATAACTTGCAAAAGTCTAACTTTATTCCTGAGCCTGTGATCACTGAATGCTCCGTTTTAAGCGAGCTCAATAAAATAAAACCAGTATTTGCACCCGGGCCAGATGGTATTCCAGGCTGTGTCCTTAGGTATTGTGCGGAATCATTGCATTTACTTTTACATAAATTATTTATTATGTCTGTTGAGTCTGCCTCTTTCCCGGCGATATGGAAGGATTCATTCATAATCCCCTTGCAAAAAAATGGTTCGAAACATAACGTTAATAATTATAGAGGTATTTCCAAATTGTCCGCTATACCGAAACTCTTTGAGAAAATTATTACATCTCAACTTAGTCATTTTTGTAGATCTATTGTTTCTCCCTTCCAGCATGGTTTTGTGAAACAGAGATCTACGACTACCAATCTATTAGAGTTTACTTCTCTAGTGATCAAAGGTTTTCAGAATAAGTTGCAGACTGATGTTATTTATACTGACTTTAGTAAAGCTTTTGACTCTGTTAACCATTTTCTTTTAGTTAAAAAATTAAACTTGATTATCTTAATAATAGAACTCAAACAGTAATATTTAAATCCGCAACTTCTAAACCTGTCTTTGTAACCTCAGGTGTTCCTCAGGGTAGTCATCTCGGTCCTCTTCTTTTTAACCTTTTCATTAACGATCTTCCCAATGTTATTTTAAATTCTAATATTTTAATGTATGCTGATGATGTCAAGATTTGCCTAACTTATAATAATACAGCTTCTAACTCTCTATTGCAAGCTGATCTTGATCGTTTTTATTCCTGGTGTAAAAGTAATTATCTACTACTAAATTGTTCGAAATGTAAGGTTATGTCGTTTTACAGAAACTCCGCTAATATCAGTAATTATACTCTTAATATGGTACCTCTGATTAGAGTCATAAAAATCTTATCGAGTCTGTACAAAAGAAATTTCTGCTTTTTGCGTTGTGAAGCTTTAACTGGGTTTCAGGTATTGACTTACCCTCTTATAATAGTAGACGTCTTTTACTTAATCTTCCCTCATTAACTAATCGTCGTGGTATGCTTGGGGTTATGTTTATAGTCAAACTACTAAAGGGTGAAATTGATTCTTCCTACCTTCTTAGGCATATAAACCTTTCTGTCCCAGTTAGACATACACGTAACTTCACACCTTTATCCCTTAACCTATGTACAACTAACTATTCTAAGCATGAACCTTTTCGAGCTCCCTGTGCTGACTACAACAGACTCTACTGTGTTTTTAACGCCGATGCATCTTTTCTAAATATTAAAAATTGTATTCTATTATTCTTAGCTAACAATAATTAGCAACTAACATGGTGTTAGAATTTAAAACAAAAATTAAATACTAGCTAACTTACCTACCATCTGACCTGATTGGGGTTTTCCTGGCTTTCCCCAATCCACGCAGCGAATGCTGGGTTAGATTAATATTGCTTAAACACCCACAGATATTTCATATTTTAATATTAATTGAATTATTTTTTTTTCTATTTTAAACTATTAAAATATTTTTAATCATAATTTTACTCTTTTAGTCATTATTTTATTAATTTCTTCAATGTCGACTGTTCATAGTCGACTTTAAATAAAAAAAAAAAATAAAAATAAAATATACAAACAACAAAATGGGACAATATAGCGTCATCTATCGGTAGGCGGCATAAGATACACTAACAAGCATTTAGGCTGATGCATTTTTTTTTGTACGAGGTGAAACGAAGAGCAGTAAAATAGCCAAAAAGAAGCAGCCAAAATTGAAAAAGAAAAAAAAAATATTTTTGTGCTGTTTGTCGTTTTAGTGCAACGTGTATTAACCTCAACAGTTGAAACTTTGGAAATATAGAAAATTTAAAAAAAAAATATAAGTGTTGTTCGACGGCCTGCAGACCCATTTAGTAGGACGCCTCAATATCATATTGTGAGTACATTTGTGGTGATTTAAAATATATACATACTCATATATGATTTACTTTGAAGTGCCCCGCAGATTGGTCCAGCCGCCGTTGCACCGTAGTGCCGAACCCCAAAATTGGGGTAAATTAAGAAGTCTGCTTTTAAATTCCCATCCTTATTTTGTTTTCGTTTGATTTTTTTTGTAGATTCGGCACTTAGTTCCAGACTAATTTGTACATTTATGTTATAATAGTTGTGTTCAGCATGTTTTTGTTTTGGTTAGATTTGAATCATTTAAAATACGCGGACGAAAACCATCGTAAGCCTTACGCGTAAAATACCGAGCAGGTGAAACGACCACGGCAGAAAGCTGGCGGGCGCGAGACAGTGAACCGCCCAGCTGCTCGCATTAATAACAGATCAGAGCACACCTGCGCATTGGTCTAGGCTATCGTGCCACCAACGCAAGCTACGCGGCGGCAATTTCTGAACGGAGCCGCAGTGGATACCAGGTGGACGTCCAGCAGCTCCAGCAGCCACAACCCCCTTCTCTGCCGAAGTCCCATCAGTGGCACAGCCGCGCAGACACTACACCCAGCTGATAGCCAACAACACGGATGGCAGTTTTTATTGTGGATAGGAAACTTTGGATGTATGTATATGTTATTGTAGTGTTTATATAATATTAAGACCAAATTGTGAACGTTTGTAATTTTGTCCCAGTGACTTGTTTATGTAAGTCGATAACGACGGGGTGTTAAAGTCATCGTCGCCAATCACTTTTAAGAGACTCATAATGCACCTATAATATGGCCATCTGTAGACTCAAATTTGTATAAAAATAATCCAAGAATGCATGTAGGCGCAGAATGAAAGCCATGTTTGATGTTAAATTCCCAAATTATATGTATTTCATATGTACTTAAATTTGCCATTAGCAAGTACTTGTTTGTAGTGTCGATATCTGTAAAAGTTGTAAGCTTTATGCCAGTCAGCTTTTGATTGTGCACATTCAGCTTTTTTTAGTTGAACTCTTTTCCATAGCTGAGCGAATGCAGACATACATACACATTCACGGAAAGATCTTTCAGCGTGGGATGTTGACTGTAAGTCTGCATTACATTATTATATCATAACTACACACCCAAATAAAATCCTAACTGTAACTGGTGAATTATATTGCTCAGCTTTTGGAATCAGTTGTATCCGCTGACTGCACTGCTTGCTATTTGCAACTCGCACGACACACAAACTGCTTGAAGCTTTTAGCCTTCTGCTGATCGTTTCGCTAATTTTGTTTGTGTGGTGAATAAATATTTTAAACCTGGCTTCAAACTGTCTGAGTCATTTAAAAAAAAAAATAAATAAATGTGGTCAAAAATAAATAGTTATTTATATTAATTATATATTAGTTTTATATAATGTATTTATAAGTCAATTATTTTTATTTTATTTGCTTTAGCCTCTCTTACATTACTTGCGTAAATTTATTGTTTAGTATGTCCATTTTAATTGTTTCTTTGTTTCTTCTGTTAATAAATTAGGTAATACCATGCATCGCTGAGCAGGAGTAGGTCGGCCTACCCACTCGTAGGGATCCTGACACTTTTTAAACTGGAAAGCAGGATCATGGTAGGGTGGGCAAGGGCACACAACAAAATCCGTGTTGCCAGACGAGTGGGCTGATACCCTCTCCAACCTTGTTCTGTCTCTCTTACTATCTATGTTGTTCTATGTTTATTGCACTATCTATTCCCATCCCCCCCAGTACGCGAAATATTCAATGTAATATAAATTAAAATCGGAGCAACGCTGTGCGATGTCATTTTTTTTAGTTACCCCTCATGTCGGTGAGCAAAGCCGTGGAAGCAAGCGCGTACAAAATCGCAATTTTTTTTTAAGTTTTCTAATAGGTTTGAGAGAAGAGTCAGTTGGCTAACTTACTTTATGTCAGGTTTTTCATGGTTTCAAAAATTTTGTTTATGAATTGTATCTTTCTTGGTTTTTGTGCTTATTTGTTAATTTGTGAATTTATTGAAACACTGATTTATTTTATTAGCCATTTAGTTATTTATTTATCTATTTATTGATTTATTTATTTATTTATCTATTTATCTATTTATCTATTTATCTATTTATCTATTTATCTATTTATCTATTTATCTATTTATCTATTTATCTATTTATTGATTTATTGATTTATTAATTTATTGATTTATTAATTTATTGATTTATTAATGTATTGATTTATTTATCTATAAATTGATGTATTTAATTATTTAGTTAATATTCATATTTTGTTCCTAGATAGACCCTAGGTTAGTTAATCAGAAATATTAAAAAAAAAAAAAAAAAAACAATGGCAGTACAGGGAAGTCCTAGTAATCCTTATCAGAGGTCAATAACAGAAACTATTTGTTGCGTTTGCACACAAGAAGTGGAGTATCCTGCGCAATTATTAGCGACGCGGTGTAACCATTATTTTCACCACGCATGCTTTAACGCCAACACATAGAACAAAAATCTGTGTCCCATTTGCCTTACCGTGCTGAGCCGTTCAGTGCTGAATTTAGCCGAAGAACTGGCAGCGTCCGAAGCTGACGCAGCCAGGATTACTGCCACTGGCATGACAACCCGATCGCAGTCGAGGCCGGCCAGTACTGTGCCAATCGCGAAAGCTGTTGGTATCCAGGTACCCGCCGCAGGGCAGCCTACAGCGCAATCTGTTCAAGGCCAGCTGGAAACGCAAAAAGCCCCTGGAATAGGGGGAAACTATCAAGGTGGTCCCCAAAGGTTAGAAGAGCCAATAATCCAGCCAGTTGGGAGCCAAGACTTAGCAACAACAAATTTGCAGCAGGTGTTAGTATCGGCTATAGCCACCGCATTAGCACAACAGAATGAGCGATTGACAGAAGCGATTGAAAGTGGATTTCAACGTATATCTGCTCAATCCTCCCCGGCCAATACGGGCGCAGCTCAATCTTCGCCAGTTAATAATGGCGCAGAGCCGCGTTATGCAATACCTCCTCCAATGGGTCCGCAGAATCAAAGTTTTGAGCAGCTATTTGGAATAGAAAATCGGCCAAATCCGTTGAACGGCGGAGCCCCTGCAGCTAACCGGGGTTACCTTATGGTTCGTAGCAAAGTCAAGGACTTCGACCTAATAGGATTAGGTTAATTATTTCAAATTGGAAGCTGCGGTTCTCCGGGCATTCGTCTACGTCAATTGACGATTTTATATATAGAGTCGAAGCGTTGACTAGACAGACACTGGATGGCGACTTTGATCTGCTTGCTCGTTATGCCAGCAACTTGTTTGAAAGCAGTGGCAGCGAATTCTTCTGTAGATTTCATAAAATTGTTTCTGTAGTTCGTTGGCCAGAATTGTGCAATGCATTGAGGTCTCAGTTTGAAGATGGTAGGACTGACTTGGAAATCCGAGCAGCTATGTCCCAAAGGAAGCAGAAGCCTCAGTAAAAATTAGATCAATTCTATGATGCAATGCTTGTGCTTTCAGACAGATTGTTGCATCCAATAGATGAGTTGTCAATGTTGAAGATGGTACGCACCAATTTACTACCTGAAATTCAACTAGAGATTTTGTAAGTGCGCATATTGAAGATGGACCAATTGCGACATGTAGTACGCACTCGAGAACGGTTCATGGCCAATATTGCGAAGCCTTTAATACCTCAGCCAAAACCTTTCGTTCGACACCAAGTTCATGAGGTCAATGTTCAAACTAATTTAAGCGGAAATATTGATGAAGTGGAGCCAATAAATGGCGATATCGACGCCCTGGCACTTTCCTGTTGGATTTGGTGCAAGATCGGCCATCGATATCAAGATTGCGTGTCGGAGCGAAAAGTTTTTTGTTATGGTTGTGGATTTCGAGGGCTACCAATACGGAGTAACTAAATGTTTAGACACTCCGGCGTTACCTTACTCGTCAAAACTACCAATACCAACAATTAATAGCAGTTTAGCATACCATAAAAATAATCGGTCGCCGCAGTGTTGTAAGTTAAATAAAGTTGCTAAACGAGATATTCTGGCATCGGTAGTAAATAAAACTGGTGATCTGCGACCATATGCCCAAGTCCAAGTATTCAACAAATCTGTTGAGGGATTAATGGACACTGGTGCCAGCATTAGCTGTGTAGGTGGCAGCCTTGCACAAGAAATTGTAGCAACTGTATAGACCACTTAAATTGTCTGTACACACAGCTGATGGAGCCCAGCAGGCGATCATTGGGAAACTATCTACTCCCGTAGAATTTCGTGGCATTATACATGATCTGAACTTATACATTGTACCGTCTTTAGCACAGGATTTGTATTTAGGCATAGATTTTTGGAGAACATTTGATTTGCCCAATTTGACCAATGTTTCTGATGCATCAGTTGCAAACCAATAGTATTGCGGCAACGCATTTTGATGACCCGCTTCGAATTCCATTAGCAATAGATCAACAAAAAGATCTATTAGCTGTAGTGCAACAGTTTCCCTCTTTTGCCAAAAAGGGCTTAGGGAAGACACACTAGATGACGCACGACATTGAGATAGTTGAATGTAAACCCATAAAACAACGTCATTACTCGGTGCCTCCAGCTGTGGAGAAACTTATGTACAAAGAATTGGATCGAATGCTTGCGTTAGGTGTAATTGAAGAATCTGACAGTGCATGGTCCTCACCAGTAGTGTTGGTGCAAAAGCCTGGAAAAGTGCGTATATGCTTAGACAGTAGAAAAGTCAACGAGGTCACAGAAAAGAACGCTTATCCCATGCCATTGATTGATGGAATCCTAAGCCGTTTGCCAAAAGCTGAATTCATATCAGGCATTAATCTGAAAGATGCATATTGGCAGATTCCTTTGACACGAAATGCGCGAGAGAAAACCGCTTTCAGTGTACCGGGTAGGCCATTATATCAGTTCACTGTTATGCCATTTGGATTAACTAATGCACCACAAACCATGTCAAAATTAATGGATAAAGTTATTCCACCGACATTACGTAATGAAATATTTATCTATTTAGATGATTTGTTAGTTATTTCCGAAACGTTTGAGAAGCATCTGGCCGTTCTGAAAAAGCTGGCTAACCGATTAACGTTGGCAGGGCTCACAATTAATGTGGACAAAAGCAGTTTTTGTTTGCAAGAAGTGAAGAATCTAGGACATGTCATAGGCCATGGTACAATACAAACTGATCCCGAGAAAGTAGCAGCGATGAAAGACTTTCCATTACCAAGATCAGTCAGACAAGTCAGACGCTTCTTAGGTACCACAGGCTGGTACCACAAGTTTATAAACTATGCTGGAATCGCTGCCCCAATATCTGACACGCTCAAGCAAAAGCAAAGGTCCGTGTGGTCAGAAGAATCTCAAAAGGCATTTAATGTGCTGAAAGATGCGATGTGTAAGGCTCCGGTACTTCATAGTCCAGACTTTTCCAAGCCTTTTGCTATCCATTGCGATGCTAGCTTTACAGGTGTAGGAGGCGTTCTTATGCAAAGCGATAGCGATGGACTTGATGTACTAATAGCATTTATGTCTCGAAAGCTTAATAAATGTCAACGAAATTATTCAGTCACAGAAAAAGAGTGTTAAGCTGCAGTAATGTGCGTAAAGAGTTTCGTGCCTACGTAGAAGGACATAAATTTGTTATTTACACCGATCACGCGTCCTTAAAGTAGCTTATGGCCCAACACGATTTAAGTTCCCGTTTAGCCAGATGGGCTCTTAAGTTACAGGCGTTTACTTTCAGCATAGTGCATCGCAAAGGAAGTCAGAACATAGTCCCTGATGCTCTGTCCCGTATACACACTGAAGACTTGTCATCTCTCAGTGTAGACAGAGTGATAGATTTGGAGTCGTCGCATTTCGAATACGTTGAGTAGGCAGAGCTTCGAAATAAAGTGCTTAGCCAGTCGTCTTGTTTGCCAGATTTAAAAGTTGTCGGCAATCATGTTTATCGCCGATCAGAACATGTGGCGGGTGAACAAATTGCAGATGATTTTTGTTGGAAGCTGTGGATCCCCAAAGAACACGTCACTGATATTTTAAGACAGTGTCACGATTCTCCATTAGCAGCCCACAATGGGATTGGGAAAACATTAATACGGATAAGACGTTATTATTATTGGCAAAATCTGGTAAATGACGTTAAAGTCTATGTCAATGAGTGTAATAATTGCAAGAGTACGAAACACCCAAATCAGCAATTACGACCGCGACTAAAACATAATCAGGAGGTTCAGAGAGTTTTTCAGCAACTGTATGTCGATTGTATTTTTTTGAGTTTTATATGAACGAACAGAAAAGAAATGACAAGCACATGTGTTGACTCCAGAATACACATCGTCTTTAGCCCAACAACAAGATGTGAAATGCCACCCATGAAAATTGGAAACCACCATGGTATCAGTTAGTCTATTATTAAAAAATGCCAATGATTCCTCCAAGTATTCCAAGTGTTCAGGGAAAATTCGTTCTTTAAACATTTTGATGAAATTACTTATTCTGATTATAAGTTGTTTGATCGTAATGTTCGTTGTAGTATTGTTTCTGTTATCGGTGGAATACATGTTTTAAATATGTATTTTGATTTTGGGTTCCGTGGATGTCTATTTGTCTTGATTTCCGAAATTTGAATGAGAAAATGATTTACCAAGAAGTTAGACGACACGTTGAACTAATCCAGTTAATGGAGTGTATTCAACTATACGATCATGAATGAGAAGGCAATATACTTTGGTATTCATCTCACTTGCTGCAGTTAGTTCGGTAGAAATTTTTACGTCAATTGGCCCTGATTTGACTGATTCATTCTGATATGAGAGATCTACAACAACAATAGGAGCCTTAGACAAGAATTTCGCTGGTGATAGAAGTGCACGAGCCTCTCGGTTGTAATAGCTCTCTTGAAATCTCACATACATATCATACAACACAGCAAACCGATTTTCACTGTATTTAATATTCAAATCTTCATGGGGATAGACTTCAGAATTTAAATATACTTTTGCAGATCTTAAATTGTTTGTAATTAGATTTCCATTCAATGTAAATGCAATGATGGCATACCGCGGACGTTCTCTATTTGCAGCGAATTTAACATTCCATTCATGATGTGTCCCCTGCACAAGTGTAGGAGTTATGTAACAATCCCAACTGCGGAATGCTAGTGGTAAGCTAGTACCACTTTTTACTACATTAATCATTTTAATGTTGGCACTATCGCTTGGGACAATGTGGGGTACTTTCCAACTAACACTATGTATGTTAATTTTATGTGTTAGACCACCAACTGTTTTAACATACATATCATCTGTATTTTTAGCTAGTAAGAGAATAAGTTCATGTTTACAATTTAATATGACTTTTTTGTAGTCTTCTCCAAATCCCATCAACATTTTTAGTGGTACAGAATAGCTGAAATGTCCTCCAGAAGAGATGTTATCACCACCGTTCCACCCAGCATTGCGATAAAGTAGATCTTCCTGTTGCCCCACAGACAGAAAGTTCTTGAGAGTCGATTGTTTTCCAGTGAACCGTGTCCTATCCAGCTCACACCCATTCAATTCGTATCTTATTTCATCCAGAAAATAGGCCATACAATTATTTTTGAGCACACCGTTAACATTAGACGTGCTGCTTGCCCCTGTATTTGCATCAGTAATTTTCTCAAGTGTTCCTTCAAAGTGGAGAAAACTTTCACACGGCAGCACATACAAATCGTGGTTCTGTATTGTGATGCGAACTTCATCGTTTGTCTTGAAGTTTTGTTGATATGGGTAATAAGAGTGATATTCTTTTTTAGTGATACTCTCATCATTGAGGGGCTTCTCTTGCACAAAAAAAATCTCATTCATTTGAAAGTTTGTTTTTGAACTTTATTGAATATTAAATCCTAATGATTTTAAAATTAATTTATTTTTTAAGGATAGTGCAGATCGTTGATTTGATGCTTTTTTAAATAATGATGATGATGCTGATGATGATGATAATGATGATGATGATGCTTTCACGTCAGCTTTACATTAACTAATGGGGGGTATGGAGTGATGTGCTGGCTTTTTATTATAAATAATCATTCTGTAGGCCGCAAGTGTAGTCGAATTGATACAGTTTCACCACGCAAATTGACTAAATCTCCCTTCTGATCAGTTTTCCGTACTTCGAGTGTGCTTATTTCTCTGCTGTTGACAGGTAAATAAATCAGATTTCGTGGTGTAATGTTCATTTTATAACCTGGTGGGACATTAATTCCAAATTCATGAAGCACATGATTTGATCTATTACCCACATATGAGCCACTAATAATGTTACATTCCAACCTAATTGTATTTATTTTTAAAATATTTACTGGATTATCTGAGATGTAAATTTCAGACTTGTGTGCTCTTAAAATACGTTTGTTAAATCCAAATAGCTGTCCAGCAGTTCGTTAACGATCAAAAAATACCGCTTCATTTCTAGTGCAAACTTGCACTTGGAGTGTGTTGTTATTACTTTGAATTTTTAGGGTATCATGAAGACCATACACTTTTAGCTCATTCAAAATATATTTTGTGATGTCATCGAGTTCATACGAGCCCACTGGTATTTCTATGACTTTATCCCCAATGTGAAATAAATTGTTTCCTTTATCAACGTTTGGTATAGAATTGTATGTATAAAAGTCAATGAGAGCACACTCATAATTGCGTGTTAGTTCAATTTGTGAGAAAAAATTTTCGGTTATAACTGATGTGTTTCCGTTCAATGTAAATGTTAAAAATGTAGTCATTTTGAAGCCTGACTGTAGACTGTCTTTTCACCGTCACCTCATTATACTTATATCCATTTTAATTAAAGTATAATGAATTGATCAAATCCTTTTCTATATCGGCCAGTTTTCATATCGTCATCCTTAGAGATTACTAGAAATCCAAATTTATCCACCCAACAATTTCGTGATATTTCCATAAATGTTTCATAGTCCATATCGCTATTTACATGATCTCGATATATGTGTCGCATGTTTCAATCGTCTTGTTTAAACATTATAATAAAATTTGCATTATCACGTATTAAATGTTTCGGTATATGTGTATACGTTTGGCAAAGATAAAAAGAATCAATATTCTTATGACGACCCATACAAAAATAGTTTCGTATATTATCCTGTTTTTCACATGCCACATCATCAAATATCATAATGGAATTATTTTTAGCTTCCTGTGGTGTTAAAACTTTGTCATTTGCGGAGAATGTGTAGTATCCCATTCCTTGTATCGGTTTGATAAGTTTTTCCAAATACTCATATTTCGGTTGATATAAACTCTTTGAAAATACATAAATATTTTCAAATTTTACTCCATTTGGACTCTCTATGAGGCTAAGCATCACATTGGTTTTTCCACAATTTGATGGACCAACAAATAAAGCTCTAATTGTGTTGGGTAGCAAGGTACTGTGACGAGGCTGTTGATTCTCCTCCCCATGCCCACCGCCCTCAATGTTTCTCACTAAGATGCTTTTCTGTTGTGGTAATAAACGCATGTTAATGAGAGAAGTACTTCATTCAATGAGGAACGTTGGTGGATTGAGGTCGTTATAAAATGATGAAACATTTTTATAATATAAACACTCATAAATCAAATGTCAAACAGGGTGGTGGTCTTGTAAACAATATAATAAACGCTCTACCCGTGGAAGTGCATTTACCTGGGTACAATTACTGTGGACCAGGTACAAAGCTAGAGAAACGTTTAGCACGCGGTGATCGTGGAATCAATGCTTTGGATGAAGCTTGTAGGGAACACGACATAGCATATTCAAAAAGTAAGGACTTGAGTGAGCGTCATAAAGCTGACTTTGTTTTAATTGATAGGGCCTGGGATCGTGTAAAAGCATCGAATAGCAGTTTTGGTGAGAGAGCAGCAGCGTACTTTGTAACGAACATGATGAAGGTAAAGAAAAATTTGGTATGGGATCAAAACAGAAAAAGACGAAGAAAGTAGTAAAAACGTCTCTTGCTTCAATAATCAAAAAGGCGACCAAGGAATTGAAAAAAAATAAACCGCTTGACATATTTCATGCAATAAAAGTTGCACGCAAAGCAGTATCTAACTCAATGGGTTGTTGGCAAAATGTTATAATTCCACGGGTTATAAATGTTCCCAAGGTAGGTGGCTTCTTGCCACTTGTACCAATTTTAACAGCACTTAGCGCTGTGGGCAGTTTAGCGTCAGGTAGCGCATCAATAGTAAAATCTATTAACAATGCAAAGATAGCAAAACAGCAACTAGAGGAGAACAAGAGACATAATAAAAAAAATAGAAACTGTTTCGTTGGGTGAGGGATTGTATTTACAACCATACAAAAAAGGGTATGGTAATCGAAAACAAAATCGCAACCAAAAAAACTACTAAGCGAGCTACCCAAAACGGCATTATCTAACTTTGATATCATGCGGTTTGCCTTTAAAAATATTCAACATTTTCGGGGTGTTTATATGAAAGATGAATTACCAAAAACCCCACTATATCGTGAGTGTGGAATAATAAATTTAGCAGACTCGTCATCAAAAGGAACGCATTGGGTAGCTTATTTTAAGAGAGGTTCTGTTTCATATTGCTTTGACAGTTTTGGGAACTTACAACCACCATTAGAAGTAATTAAATATTTGGGAGAAATCATTAAGTATAATTATCAACGTTTGCAACAATTCGGTACAGTTAACTGTGGACATTTGTGTCTACAATTTTTGTTGCAATCCAACTCATTGCACTAAAGATGGGTGGAATGTGTTTATGATATGTGTGTGTGTGTGTGTGTTCCTTTTAAGAACGCACATGTCTGGACTGTGTGTCCCGTTACAGAACCACTTGAAAATCGGTTGGCCTTTGTGAACCTCACTCGAGAAATGCTCGAGAATATGCTCCTTTGTTCATCGTTGGAGGATATAAAATCAACCGGCTCCTCGAAGGAAAATATCATTCAGTGACCAGCAACAGCACCATCAGCAGCATCAACAGCATCAGCAGTATCAGCAGCAACAACAACATCAAACCATCACAGCACCATCACAGCAACAACAACAACAATATGGAATGCAAAAACTTCGATAACATCAACAACTTTAACATTTTGTGGAGGTTGATAGACAACCTACCATTGACGATGCTAACGGAGGAAGATTCAACCGAATCTCAGGTGACGGAGGAGGAGTTCATAGACACAAGTGTCTTCAACCTCCTCGACCCGTTGTCATGTGACAATATGATAACCCAAGAGGACTTAGATGCCCTCTTGAAAGACATTGAGGAGGACCCCGATATGCGTGGGACAGTTTTATAATATAAAATAAATTTTAAATAAAATGATAAATATATATATACAAACAATACAAAATTTTTGAATTGGGGAGGTGTTTAAGCTTTTATTTCAGCTGTTATTTCAGCTTTTATTTTCAACTTTTATTTTCAGCTATTTTTATTTTGAAAATTTATATTTTTAAAAATAATATAAATATATATTTAAACAAAATTTTAAAATAAAAAAAAATTTTTTAAAACAAATCAAAATTGTTTAATTGAGGAGGTGATTAATACAAAAATCTTGGATTTTTAGAACTTTGGCTTTATTTTCAGCTTTTATTTCAGCTTTTTTTTCTTTTTAGCTTTTATTTTCAGCTTTTATTTTAGCTTTTATTTTCAACATTTTTTATTTTAAAAATAAATTAAAAAATGTTTATTATAAAAATAAAATATATATTTAAACAAGCACAAATTTTAAAATAAATAATATATATAAAACTAAAAATTTAAAAGTTTTATTTCCATACATTTCATTTTCAGCTTTTTATTTACAGGATATAACTGGTCTAAAAACAGCTATTACAAACAGACCTGTTCTGTTCAAACAGTTATTACCAACAGACCTGTTCTGTTCAAACAGCTATTACCAACACACCTGTTCTGTTCAAACAGCTATTACCAACACACCTGTTCTGTTCAAACAGCTAATGGTAGCAGACCTGGTCGGTTCAAACAGCTAATGGTATCAGACCTGGTTTACAAAAACAGCTAATGGTATCAGACCTGGTTAACAAAAACAGCCATTGATATCAGACCTGGTTAACACAAACATCTAATATAAATTGGCAAGAGATCAGTTTTAGATACAGTTTGTATACAATCCAACTCGATATGTGAAGGGTGGATCCTGTGTGTATTTGTGAGCGTGTGTGTGTGTGTGTGTGTGTGTTTTGTTTGAAGACTCCATTCCCATGTTCCCCACACCACAATCGGTGGTGTATGTCGCTAGTGGGTATAAAATCAACCAGCTCCTCGAAGGAAAATATCATTCAGAGAGCAGCAACAGTCTCGGTAGCATCAGCAATCAGCGTCCACGACCTCAGCAACCAGCAACCAACACCAAATATCATCAAATGTGTCCAACAAGGAGAACACCGCATCCAACACAATTGATCTCACGGAAATGGAATCCCAGCAAACATTTTATGAACACAACCGAGAGGACTTTGATGACCTTTTGAAAATCAATGATAATCTCTTAAAGATCAATGAAGATCTTTTAAAGGCCAATGAGGACCGAGTGAAGAGCGCCTTCAACTCGCTTAAAGTGAAGAGTAAACTTCACATCAAGAAGCTGCTCATCAACACACCATATAGTATTATGAAAGCGAAAAAGGTAAAAGGAAAGTTTGGCATTAACGTGATGGTTGAGCTGGAGAACCATTTCGTTTTCCTCCCTCATCGATTCAATTCGATTGAAGAGAGCATCCTGGAGCTGGTTAAGAAAAATAAATATATACTTATCAGAAGAGAAGATGACAACATAGACTTTGATCTTACAACAAATTTATAAATTGTATATTACAAATTGTTTTTAATAAAATGCATATAAAGTATAAACCAAAAAAAATTTTGTTTTTTAATTAAAATTATTACAGCTATATATGCTTATGAATTGTCAATTAGTTCACAGTCCATTCACAACCACTAGAGTGAAATAACCGTTTTAGTTCTAACAGCTTGAGTGCATTACAATGAATCAAATCAATTAACCAAAAGTCGA
This sequence comes from Drosophila immigrans, assembly GCA_963583835.1. Taxonomy (NCBI): domain Eukaryota; kingdom Metazoa; phylum Arthropoda; class Insecta; order Diptera; family Drosophilidae; genus Drosophila; species Drosophila immigrans. The sequence goes on from OY757143.1 coordinate 8,005,335, forward strand.
AAAGCTCTAAAAAAAAATTTTCTGAACTAAAACAACTCAAAACTCAGAATACTGATGGTTTGGAGGAAACATTCAAACCCATAACAGAACCTTTACATGAACTTGTTAATGACACTAAAAAATTACAGAATATGTTACCCACAGACTATAAAAATGTTAAAACTGAAATGACATCTAAACAAAACGTTAGTGGAGATAACACACTACATGCGAAAAAGATGAAGATCAAGAAGAAAAAACTAAAAAATAAATATGATGATGATGACAGTGATGATAATGATGATAATGATGATGATGATAATCAATTCTATTCTCAGTCAGCAATAGAGGATACATCATTTGTACTCCCGAATCAAGATGAGCCCCATACATCAAGAGCGATATTGAGTCAAGTGTACCCTCATACATCATCCTCATTAACACATCCGGCTGTACATCATGATGAGAGCTCAAATCCTCTTTTGGATGTGACATTTGGACCATACAAAAATGCAACCGGTCAATTAATGATGGGAAGTAACTACATAAATGTATCTGGCAATAAAATTGAATTTGAAGATGGTAAAAACTGGAAACTGACAAATGGTTTATATTCTTTAATATTCCATCGTCAACCACAAAATTACAGTCAAAATGACTTGAAAATATACAGAGAAATTTTGACAAAAACTAATGTATATCGAAGAAACTTTCATCCAAGTGGACAGTTGAAAGGAACAAGAGCACATAAATATACGAAAATTATAAAACCACTTTTAGCGAAAACACCTAATGCCGAGTCTACACCCAAACGCTCTAAAGCAAGTGTATCTGGGTCTGGATTTATGACCCTTAATATGAATAAACCCAATTATGTATACTGGGATGATCCAAATGAGTTGGTTGAACGACTGCAGCTATTAATAGCCTCTCAATCAGCTGGAAATACTAATCACACTAATGAAATTACATCAATAATTGAAGAATTGAGAGAGGCTCAGATTATATGCTAAGTTATTTACACTATATAATTAGTTATTCGTGGTGCACGAACAGTAAAAAAATAAAACTCAAGGATTTATTTTTTTTTACTTAATAGACTACTTTATATTTATTTATAAGCTCGCGGGCTACGCGTCTTAAGTGAGGAAAGTGTCTTTAAAAACTAAACTCACAATATGCTGAGCTCTAACATGAAAGTTCTTATTACGACTTAGGGCTAACATACGTGTGATGTTTTGTGTTTGTGTTAGTGCAGTAATGCTGAGTCCTCAAGTTGCAAATGGAAAATTTTAATGGACTTTGGATTTTTTGGAAGTGGCACGATCGCCAATGTGATAGGATCTTTTTGTTTGTGAAAGTTGGTGCCGTTGCGACAAATGTTTATGTTTATGATATGATTTGTGGGAAAGAATTTGGAAGGGGAATAATTATGAGTGTTTGTCATGTACGAGAAATTATTCTGGTGGTGGATATATTACTCCCCCAACCTATAGAGGTTAGCTTGTCCTCAAGCGTTTAGTTCGGGGTACATAAGTGGGACTGGAATTACAATATTATCGGTTTCAGCATTAGCACTTATGTCTGTGTCATGTGTTCTTACAAATTTTTGTGTTATTATGTTGAATAGTGTTTTCATTTTCTTATTCACTAAGTTGTATATAACAATGAGGATTAAAATTAATACAATCATAATTATTGGATATTTATAATTATTGTTTTCTCTATTGTTATACATAATCATTTCTTTTATTTCAATGTGTGATAGTGGTTCTATTTTAGTTACATTGTATTCTGTAAACATAATAGTTGTAAATTGTTGCGCTCTATTTGAAATTTTAACATTTTTTAATTCAATGGTACAATTAAATATTTTTATTATTTTATCTTTTTCGATGTATATTTCTAAATCATTACAATTTTGATTTAGTTTGGTTCTGGTTAAGTTCCAGGTTATTATGATGTTTGGTTCTACTATTTGTATAAATTCTTGTTTACGATATTTATTAAAGGTGCAAACTGGAGTTTCATGTTTTATTATATTAGTTATGCATTGGTCATTTATGATCTTTTTAGAGATTGAATTCGAAACAAAGTTATTGTGTAAATAAAATTTTCCTTCAACACTTTCATTGATGATTTGTCCATTCTTATCTGGGTAAGCGATTACTTGGAAAGTTTTAGTTTCAAGATTACTCAATGGAATATGGGACATGATGAAAATTTAATTTGTAAGTGTACTGAACCAAGCAGAAGTTTTAATATTCATCAACTTTTCGTGATTAATGTGATCTATTTGATCGTGTTTAAGTAATTTTGGATTAAATATTCCTAAGCGAGTTAATTGTAGGCTTAGTTCGATGTCTTCTATATATTCGGTAAAATGTTCAATGTTAAAAATGAATGAATTTAATTGTTTTTCTTCTTCCAAAATTTTGCTTTGATTATTTATAATATTAATACCTTGATTAAATGTATTTATAAAATTATAAAGATTATTTGCCTGAATTGAATTATGGGCAATAATGTTAATTTGGTTTTCAAATTGTTTCTTATCTTCTTCATCTAACGTTCCAAAAAGGAATTTAAGTGATGATCCTATGAAATCGAATAAACCTCGTTTAGTACGACTTGTTATTCTGATACCTGCCATTTGCTTTTCTAATTTATTCATTAAATATTTTATTTGGGGGTACTTGTTAAGGATATGGCTTTGAGTTAATAATAAATCAAAAGAGTTCTCTATTTGTGTTACGTTTATAGTTAAGCAATGATGTTCGAAGGATATTGGTAAATTAATTGTTCCTGACTCAAATAGGATGAATCCTTGATCATTTTGAATGGGATTTACTTCGACTTGCTGAGTGTTTACAGTTGTACAAATAGTTGACAATATGAGTAACATCAGCAATTTAGGATGTTTCATCATTCGGGCTGGAATTAACATATTTACTTTTGTTAATTATTTTTTTCTTTTTAAACTTTGATCTATAGTGTGTGTAGCTTTTCTATCTCTATTAGTTTCTTCGTAATGTTTTTCATCAAGTTTTTTAATATTACCTGTCTTTTTGAAAGGATTTGTTGTTTTTGATTTAACCAATGGAGCTTGTCTAAATCGTGTATCTACTTCAAAATCACTTCTGTTTTTATTGAGGTTATTTATTTGATTTACTTTATTCTCTTGTGAGTTATATTCAGGGGTTCCTGCATAAATAAAAATATCTGCTGGAGTTCTATTAGTTGCCTTATGTTTTGTTTTATAATTATAAGTATATAATATTGTTTCAAACTTTGTTATTTTATTCTCTATATTATCGTCACTTCCTATTATTCGTAACTTTTCATTTACAGTCTTATGATGCCTTCTTCTTGTAACCAAATTTGCAAAGCCACACTGATGAATGCTGAATCTTTGTCTGCTTTTATCTCTATGGGTTTTCCCATTTCATTGAAAACTTTTAGTAAAGCTCTTTTAGCTTCTAACCAATCTCTACTTTGAACTTCAACTAATGTTGTGAATTTAGAATAACCATCTATACAAGAAAGAAATTGTTTCTTATCTATCATATAAAAATCTATAACATATTTATCCCTAACATTAAGTACTTCGGGTGTTATCTCGAACGTGAGTTTTGTATCTCTATGTTCGGTTTTAGCTATGTTGCAAATTTCACATTCATTAATTAGATTTTGTATTAGTTTTTGGTAATCAGGGTAATAATATTTTTCCTGAAACCAATTTATTGTTTTTTCTATACCTGGATGTAACAATTTTTTATGTGTTTTGTTTCAACTTTATTATCGTCACCTTTTATGAATTCTATTTGCCTGTTAAAGTAGTTTAAAGGTCTTTCGGTTATTGGTATGTGATATTGACTGTCCTCTTGAGCACTATGTATAGTTGCTCCTGTGCTAATTGCATCTTCTCCTAAGAAATTCTCTTCTATTTTTATACGTGAAAGTGCATCTGCTACGTTATTTTCTTTTCCTGGTAAATACTTGATTTGATAATCGTATTCGTTTAATCGGATTTTCCATCTTTGTAATTTCATGTTTGGTTCTTTAATGTTACTGAGCCAAACTAGTGGTTTGTGATCGCTTAAGATCCGGAATTTTCTACCGAATAGGTAAGAACGGAAATATTTGGTTGCCCACACGATAGCTAATAGTTCTTTCTCTATAGCTGAATAGTTTGATTCGTGTTCGTTTAAAGTTCGACTTGCATATCAAATGGGTTTGTGTTCCTGTGATAGAACGGCGCCTATAGCGAAGTTGCTAGCATCTGTAGTCAATGAGAATGGTTTCTCGAAATTTGGATAAACTAGTATCGGATCGGACGTTATTAAAACTTTAAATTTTTCAAATGCTGACACATAAGTGGGATCTTTTATGTTTATGGTGGCGTTTTTCTTCAACTTTGTTGTCATGGGTTTTGCAATATTTGCGAAATTGGGTATAAATTTGCGATAAAATCCGCATAAACCTAGGAATGATTTGATTTCTTTTGGTGTCTTTGGTATTGGGAATTCAACAATTGCCTTAATTTTGTTTGGATTTGGTTTTATACCTTGCGTGGTGATTACATGCCCGAGGAAATCAGTTTCCTTCTTCATGAATTCGCATTTGTCTAATTGTAATTTTAAATTTGCTTCCCGAAGTTTTGAGAAGACTTTCGAAATGGATGATATGTGCTCTTCCAATGAAGTGGAGTAGATAATAATATCATCTAAGTAAACTAGACAATCCTTGAAGATCAGATCTTCAAGTAGGTTATTCATACAGCGCTGGAAAGTCGCTGGAGCATTTTTAAGCCCAAAGGGCATACGAGTAAATTTGTAGTGACCATGCTTGGTTGAAAAGGCAGTTTTTGCAATTGAATCGGGATCCATTTGGATTTGATGGAAACCCTTTGCAAGATCGATCGTAGTGAAGTATTGGCATTTGCTTAACTTGTCTAGGATCTCATCCATATTTGGTATGGGGAATTTGTCGTCAATGGTTATTTCATTGAGGTTTCGGTAGTCAATGACTAACCGGAATTTTTGTTTTCCTGAAGCGTCCATTTTTTTTGGAACAATCCAGATGGTTGAACAATAAGGGGATTTTGATTTTTTAATTATGCCCTGCTCTATCATTTCGTTGATTTGTTTATTGACTTCTTGATCGTAAGCCTGTGGGTATTTATAGGGTCTTTTATATAATGGGTCTTCGTGTTTCGTTTGAATTGAATGCTTAATCGTACTAGTGAAAGTCAAATTTTCACCTTCCCGGTACTGAATATTGTGAAATTCATGTAAAACCTTTTTTAGTTTTTCTACCTCTTCTGTGTTAAGATGTTCAAGTCTGAACTCATTACACTCTTTTAATTCAAGGGTGGATTTGCACAATCTTCTGTGTAAGCTTCTTCAGAATTTTCTTCTTTGTTTTGAAATGTAAATTTATATTCTCCTAATGTAACTGTGCCATTTTCGTAATCAATTTGGGATTTACTGGCTTTTAAGTATTCTCTTCCTAATAGCATATCATAATTTTCAGAGAAATTATGAATGTAAAATTTTTGTTTTGTAGGGCAAAGTCTGCTGGAACCAAAAAGTATACTTTCTGATAATTCGGTAGTGCCATTAATTGTTTGAACATTGATTGGATTTTTAAGAATTGGAAAACTGAAAATATTTTGTTTTAAAAGGTTTATTGAAGAACCTGTATCAATGATACATTTTGATTGACATTGATTTTAATTCTTATATATGGTGTGTTTGCTCTGCATTTAGTTCCGAGGCACTTTGATGAAAATTTTCACCTTGCTCCATTTTGAACTGGCCACTTTGGCTTTCCCTTTGTCTTTTTACCGGTGGGTTAGGCCCACGGCTTGTTGAGGTGTCCCTCGAATAGTTATAAGGGTTTTGGGTTTGAGCTTCTTTTAGTTTTTTATTGAATTCTTGGTGAAAATTTTGATTATTCTGATTTGAATTTGAGTAATTGATTTGTGGTTTTGAATTGGACGACTCATCTGAATGAGAATTGTTTGAATAGTTTGCGTAAGATTTATTTTGATTCCTACGACTATTGTTTTCACTTTTATGGTTATTCTGAGTCTCATAAGACTCATAAATACCTTCTGTTTGAGCAACGGCTTTTAGTTTGCTTATTGAAGTTATATCATGCCTTGCTAAGGTCATGTATATCCTGTCTGGTAATTTTCTGGTTATTACATTTTTTGTAGTAATTTTTAGAGCATTTCTGTATATTAACTTATTGCTAACAATATAGGATTTCCTCTCGAGCTCTTCGACGAACTTACGTAGACTTCCATTCCAGTTGGTGTTGTATAGTCTTCTTAGTAACTCTTCATAAGGTGTCTGTGTCCTGAATTCCTCGATTAGGGACGATCTCAGCGACATCCAATTGTTGGATTGCGTAATCTGGGATGTACGCAAGGCTTCTCCATCCAGTTGTCGTTCAATAGCACCGAAGATTACGCTGCTTTGGCGTACATCAGTTGTTTTCTGCTCCGTTATCAAACGCTGGCACGTGTTTGATTTGATTTATACACTGGTTTAAGTGTGCTTCTGTTAGTTCGGTTGCCATTTTTGATTTGTTATTAATTTGCACACGTGGTTTGGGTTTTTTTGAGTTTTTTATTATGACGGATTTTTTACAAGGTTTTTTGTATTACCGTTTTAATAACGCACTCACGCACGTAGATGTTTTTCGCGGATACGTTTTGTATAGTTCACAACTAGGACGCGTTCACCCAGGACAATGTTAAAGTCCTTCTAGCGGTTCACGCTTTGTTGATTCAGTAACTAGTACGACGTATCCTACCGGCTGCGCCAATTAGTTATTCGTGGTGCACGAACAGTAAAAAAATAAAACACAAGGATTTATTTTTTTTTACTTAATAGACTACTTTATTTTTATTTATAAGCTCGCGGGCTACGCGTCTTAAGTGAGGAAAGTGTCTTTAAAAACTAAACTCACAATATGCTGAGCTCTAACATGAAAGTTCTTATTACGACTTAGGGCTAACATACGTGTGATGTTTTGTGTTTGTGTTAGTGCAGTAATGCTGAGTCCTCAAGTTGCAAATGGAAAATTTTAATGGACTTTGGATTTTTTGGAAGTGGCACGATCGCCAATGTGATAGGATCTTTTTGTTTGTGAAAGTTGGTGCCGTTGCGACAAATGTTTATGTTTATGATATGATTTGTGGGAAAGAATTTGGAAGGGGAATAATTATGAGTGTTTGTCATGTACGAGAAATTATTCTGGTGGTGGATATATTACTCCCCCAACCTATAGAGGTTAGCTTGTCCTCAAGCGTTTAGTTCGGGGTACATAAGTGGGACTGGAATTACAATATTATCGGTTTCAGCATTAGCACTTATGTCTGTGTCATGTGTTCTTACAAATTTTTGTGTTATTATGTTGAATAGTGTTTTCATTTTCTTATTCACTAAGTTGTATATAACAATGAGGATTAAAATTAATACAATCATAATTATTGGATATTTATAATTATTGTTTTCTCTATTGTTATACATAATCATTTCTTTTATTTCAATGTGTGATAGTGGTTCTATTTTAGTTACATTGTATTCTGTAAACATAATAGTTGTAAATTGTTGCGCTCTATTTGAAATTTTAACATTTTTTAATTCAATGGTACAATTAAATATTTTTATTATTTTATCTTTTTCGATGTATATTTCTAAATCATTACAATTTTGATTTAGTTTGGTTCTGGTTAAGTTCCAGGTTATTATGATGTTTGGTTCTACTATTTGTATAAATTCTTGTTTACGATATTTATTAAAGGTGCAAACTGGAGTTTCATGTTTTATTATATTAGTTATGCATTGGTCATTTATGATCTTTTTAGAGATTGAATTCGAAACAAAGTTATTGTGTAAATAAAATTTTCCTTCAACACTTTCATTGATGATTTGTCCATTCTTATCTGGGTAAGCGATTACTTGGAAAGTTTTAGTTTCAAGATTACTCAATGGAATATGGGACATGATGAAAATTTAATTTGTAAGTGTACTGAACCAAGCAGAAGTTTTAATATTCATCAACTTTTCGTGATTAATGTGATCTATTTGATCGTGTTTAAGTAATTTTGGATTAAATATTCCTAAGCGAGTTAATTGTAGGCTTAGTTCGATGTCTTCTATATATTCGGTAAAATGTTCAATGTTAAAAATGAATGAATTTAATTGTTTTTCTTCTTCCAAAATTTTGCTTTGATTATTTATAATATTAATACCTTGATTAAATGTATTTATAAAATTATAAAGATTATTTGCCTGAATTGAATTATGGGCAATAATGTTAATTTGGTTTTCAAATTGTTTCTTATCTTCTTCATCTAACGTTCCAAAAAGGAATTTAAGTGATGATCCTATGAAATCGAATAAACCTCGTTTAGTACGACTTGTTATTCTGATACCTGCCATTTGCTTTTCTAATTTATTCATTAAATATTTTATTTGGGGGTACTTGTTAAGGATATGGCTTTGAGTTAATAATAAATCAAAAGAGTTCTCTATTTGTGTTACGTTTATAGTTAAGCAATGATGTTCGAAGGATATTGGTAAATTAATTGTTCCTGACTCAAATAGGATGAATCCTTGATCATTTTGAATGGGATTTACTTCGACTTGCTGAGTGTTTACAGTTGTACAAATAGTTGACAATATGAGTAACATCAGCAATTTAGGATGTTTCATCATTCGGGCTGGAATTAACATATTTACTTTTGTTAATTATTTTTTTCTTTTTAAACTTTGATCTATAGTGTGTGTAGCTTTTCTATCTCTATTAGTTTCTTCGTAATGTTTTTCATCAAGTTTTTTAATATTACCTGTCTTTTTGAAAGGATTTGTTGTTTTTGATTTAACCAATGGAGCTTGTCTAAATCGTGTATCTACTTCAAAATCACTTCTGTTTTTATTGAGGTTATTTATTTGATTTACTTTATTCTCTTGTGAGTTATATTCAGGGGTTCCTGCATAAATAAAAATATCTGCTGGAGTTCTATTAGTTGCCTTATGTTTTGTTTTATAATTATAAGTATATAATATTGTTTCAAACTTTGTTATTTTATTCTCTATATTATCGTCACTTCCTATTATTCGTAACTTTTCATTTACAGTCTTATGATGCCTTCTTCTTGTAACCAAATTTGCAAAGCCACACTGATGAATGCTGAATCTTTGTCTGCTTTTATCTCTATGGGTTTTCCCATTTCATTGAAAACTTTTAGTAAAGCTCTTTTAGCTTCTAACCAATCTCTACTTTGAACTTCAACTAATGTTGTGAATTTAGAATAACCATCTATACAAGAAAGAAATTGTTTCTTATCTATCATATAAAAATCTATAACATATTTATCCCTAACATTAAGTACTTCGGGTGTTATCTCGAACGTGAGTTTTGTATCTCTATGTTCGGTTTTAGCTATGTTGCAAATTTCACATTCATTAATTAGATTTTGTATTAGTTTTTGGTAATCAGGGTAATAATATTTTTCCTGAAACCAATTTATTGTTTTTTCTATACCTGGATGTAACAATTTTTTATGTGTTTTGTTTCAACTTTATTATCGTCACCTTTTATGAATTCTATTTGCCTGTTAAAGTAGTTTAAAGGTCTTTCGGTTATTGGTATGTGATATTGACTGTCCTCTTGAGCACTATGTATAGTTGCTCCTGTGCTAATTGCATCTTCTCCTAAGAAATTCTCTTCTATTTTTATACGTGAAAGTGCATCTGCTACGTTATTTTCTTTTCCTGGTAAATACTTGATTTGATAATCGTATTCGTTTAATCGGATTTTCCATCTTTGTAATTTCATGTTTGGTTCTTTAATGTTACTGAGCCAAACTAGTGGTTTGTGATCGCTTAAGATCCGGAATTTTCTACCGAATAGGTAAGAACGGAAATATTTGGTTGCCCACACGATAGCTAATAGTTCTTTCTCTATAGCTGAATAGTTTGATTCGTGTTCGTTTAAAGTTCGACTTGCATATCAAATGGGTTTGTGTTCCTGTGATAGAACGGCGCCTATAGCGAAGTTGCTAGCATCTGTAGTCAATGAGAATGGTTTCTCGAAATTTGGATAAACTAGTATCGGATCGGACGTTATTAAAACTTTAAATTTTTCAAATGCTGACACATAAGTGGGATCTTTTATGTTTATGGTGGCGTTTTTCTTCAACTTTGTTGTCATGGGTTTTGCAATATTTGCGAAATTGGGTATAAATTTGCGATAAAATCCGCATAAACCTAGGAATGATTTGATTTCTTTTGGTGTCTTTGGTATTGGGAATTCAACAATTGCCTTAATTTTGTTTGGATTTGGTTTTATACCTTGCGTGGTGATTACATGCCCGAGGAAATCAGTTTCCTTCTTCATGAATTCGCATTTGTCTAATTGTAATTTTAAATTTGCTTCCCGAAGTTTTGAGAAGACTTTCGAAATGGATGATATGTGCTCTTCCAATGAAGTGGAGTAGATAATAATATCATCTAAGTAAACTAGACAATCCTTGAAGATCAGATCTTCAAGTAGGTTATTCATACAGCGCTGGAAAGTCGCTGGAGCATTTTTAAGCCCAAAGGGCATACGAGTAAATTTGTAGTGACCATGCTTGGTTGAAAAGGCAGTTTTTGCAATTGAATCGGGATCCATTTGGATTTGATGGAAACCCTTTGCAAGATCGATCGTAGTGAAGTATTGGCATTTGCTTAACTTGTCTAGGATCTCATCCATATTTGGTATGGGGAATTTGTCGTCAATGGTTATTTCATTGAGGTTTCGGTAGTCAATGACTAACCGGAATTTTTGTTTTCCTGAAGCGTCCATTTTTTTTGGAACAATCCAGATGGTTGAACAATAAGGGGATTTTAATTTTTTAATTATGCCCTGCTCTATCATTTCGTTGATTTGTTTATTGACTTCTTGATCGTAAGCCTGTGGGTATTTATAGGGTCTTTTATATAATGGGTCTTCGTGTTTCGTTTGAATTGAATGCTTAATCGTACTAGTGAAAGTCAAATTTTCACCTTCCCGGTACTGAATATTGTGAAATTCATGTAAAACCTTTTTTAGTTTTTCTACCTCTTCTGTGTTAAGATGTTCAAGTCTGAACTCATTACACTCTTTTAATTCAAGGGTGGATTTGCACAATCTTCTGTGTAAGCTTCTTCAGAATTTTCTTCTTTGTTTTGAAATGTAAATTTATATTCTCCTAATGTAACTGTGCCATTTTCGTAATCAATTTGGGATTTACTGGCTTTTAAGTATTCTCTTCCTAATAGCATATCATAATTTTCAGAGAAATTATGAATGTAAAATTTTTGTTTTGTAGGGCAAAGTCTGCTGGAACCAAAAAGTATACTTTCTGATAATTCGGTAGTGCCATTAATTGTTTGAACATTGATTGGATTTTTAAGAATTGGAAAACTGAAAATATTTTGTTTTAAAAGGTTTATTGAAGAACCTGTATCAATGATACATTTTGATTGACATTGATTTTAATTCTTATATATGGTGTGTTTGCTCTGCATTTAGTTCCGAGGCACTTTGATGAAAATTTTCACCTTGCTCCATTTTGAACTGGCCACTTTGGCTTTCCCTTTGTCTTTTTACCGGTGGGTTAGGCCCACGGCTTGTTGAGGTGTCCCTCGAATAGTTATAAGGGTTTTGGGTTTGAGCTTCTTTTAGTTTTTTATTGAATTCTTGGTGAAAATTTTGATTATTCTGATTTGAATTTGAGTAATTGATTTGTGGTTTTGAATTGGACGACTCATCTGAATGAGAATTGTTTGAATAGTTTGCGTAAGATTTATTTTGATTCCTACGACTATTGTTTTCACTTTTATGGTTATTCTGAGTCTCATAAGACTCATAAATACCTTCTGTTTGAGCAACGGCTTTTAGTTTGCTTATTGAAGTTATATCATGCCTTGCTAAGGTCATGTATATCCTGTCTGGTAATTTTCTGGTTATTACATTTTTTGTAGTAATTTTTAGAGCATTTCTGTATATTAACTTATTGCTAACAATATAGGATTTCCTCTCGAGCTCTTCGACGAACTTACGTAGACTTCCATTCCAGTTGGTGTTGTATAGTCTTCTTAGTAACTCTTCATAAGGTGTCTGTGTCCTGAATTCCTCGATTAGGGACGATCTCAGCGACATCCAATTGTTGGATTGCGTAATCTGGGATGTACGCAAGGCTTCTCCATCCAGTTGTCGTTCAATAGCACCGAAGATTACGCTGCTTTGGCGTACATCAGTTGTTTTCTGCTCCGTTATCAAACGCTGGCACGTGTTTGATTTGATTTATACACTGGTTTAAGTGTGCTTCTGTTAGTTCGGTTGCCATTTTTGATTTGTTATTAATTTGCACACGTGGTTTGGGTTTTTTTGAGTTTTTTATTATGACGGATTTTTTACAAGGTTTTTTGTATTACCGTTTTAATAACGCACTCACGCACGTAGATGTTTTTCGCGGATACGTTTTGTATAGTTCACAACTAGGACGCGTTCACCCAGGACAATGTTAAAGTCCTTCTAGCGGTTCACGCTTTGTTGATTCAGTAACTAGTACGACGTATCCTACCGGCTGCGCCAATTAGTTATTCGTGGTGCACGAACAGTAAAAAAATAAAACACAAGGATTTATTTTTTTTTACTTAATAGACTACTTTATTTTTATTTATAAGCTCGCGGGCTACGCGTCTTAAGTGAGGAAAGTGTCTTTAAAAACTAAACTCACAATATGCTGAGCTCTAACATGAAAGTTCTTATTACGACTTAGGGCTAACATACGTGTGATGTTTTGTGTTTGTGTTAGTGCAGTAATGCTGAGTCCTCAAGTTGCAAATGGAAAATTTTAATGGACTTTGGATTTTTTGGAAGTGGCACGATCGCCAATGTGATAGGATCTTTTTGTTTGTGAAAGTTGGTGCCGTTGCGACAAATGTTTATGTTTATGATATGATTTGTGGGAAAGAATTTGGAAGGGGAATAATTATGAGTGTTTGTCATGTACGAGAAATTATTCTGGTGGTGGATATATTACTCCCCCAACCTATAGAGGTTAGCTTGTCCTCAAGCGTTTAGTTCGGGGTACATAAGTGGGACTGGAATTACAATATTATCGGTTTCAGCATTAGCACTTATGTCTGTGTCATGTGTTCTTACAAATTTTTGTGTTATTATGTTGAATAGTGTTTTCATTTTCTTATTCACTAAGTTGTATATAACAATGAGGATTAAAATTAATACAATCATAATTATTGGATATTTATAATTATTGTTTTCTCTATTGTTATACATAATCATTTCTTTTATTTCAATGTGTGATAGTGGTTCTATTTTAGTTACATTGTATTCTGTAAACATAATAGTTGTAAATTGTTGCGCTCTATTTGAAATTTTAACATTTTTTAATTCAATGGTACAATTAAATATTTTTATTATTTTATCTTTTTCGATGTATATTTCTAAATCATTACAATTTTGATTTAGTTTGGTTCTGGTTAAGTTCCAGGTTATTATGATGTTTGGTTCTACTATTTGTATAAATTCTTGTTTACGATATTTATTAAAGGTGCAAACTGGAGTTTCATGTTTTATTATATTAGTTATGCATTGGTCATTTATGATCTTTTTAGAGATTGAATTCGAAACAAAGTTATTGTGTAAATAAAATTTTCCTTCAACACTTTCATTGATGATTTGTCCATTCTTATCTGGGTAAGCGATTACTTGGAAAGTTTTAGTTTCAAGATTACTCAATGGAATATGGGACATGATGAAAATTTAATTTGTAAGTGTACTGAACCAAGCAGAAGTTTTAATATTCATCAACTTTTCGTGATTAATGTGATCTATTTGATCGTGTTTAAGTAATTTTGGATTAAATATTCCTAAGCGAGTTAATTGTAGGCTTAGTTCGATGTCTTCTATATATTCGGTAAAATGTTCAATGTTAAAAATGAATGAATTTAATTGTTTTTCTTCTTCCAAAATTTTGCTTTGATTATTTATAATATTAATACCTTGATTAAATGTATTTATAAAATTATAAAGATTATTTGCCTGAATTGAATTATGGGCAATAATGTTAATTTGGTTTTCAAATTGTTTCTTATCTTCTTCATCTAACGTTCCAAAAAGGAATTTAAGTGATGATCCTATGAAATCGAATAAACCTCGTTTAGTACGACTTGTTATTCTGATACCTGCCATTTGCTTTTCTAATTTATTCATTAAATATTTTATTTGGGGGTACTTGTTAAGGATATGGCTTTGAGTTAATAATAAATCAAAAGAGTTCTCTATTTGTGTTACGTTTATAGTTAAACAATGATGTTCGAAGGATATTGGTAAATTAATTGTTCCTGACTCAAATAGGATGAATCCTTGATCATTTTGAATGGGATTTACTTCGACTTGCTGAGTGTTTACAGTTGTACAAATAGTTGACAATATGAGTAACATCAGCAATTTAGGATGTTTCATCATTCGGGCTGGAATTAACATATTTACTTTTGTTAATTATTTTTTTCTTTTTAAACTTTGATCTATAGTGTGTGTAGCTTTTCTATCTCTATTAGTTTCTTCGTAATGTTTTTCATCAAGTTTTTTAATATTACCTGTCTTTTTGAAAGGATTTGTTGTTTTTGATTTAACCAATGGAGCTTGTCTAAATCGTGTATCTACTTCAAAATCACTTCTGTTTTTATTGAGGTTATTTATTTGATTTACTTTATTCTCTTGTGAGTTATATTCAGGGGTTCCTGCATAAATAAAAATATCTGCTGGAGTTCTATTAGTTGCCTTATGTTTTGTTTTATAATTATAAGTATATAATATTGTTTCAAACTTTGTTATTTTATTCTCTATATTATCGTCACTTCCTATTATTCGTAACTTTTCATTTACAGTCTTATGATGCCTTCTTCTTGTAACCAAATTTGCAAAGCCACACTGATGAATGCTGAATCTTTGTCTGCTTTTATCTCTATGGGTTTTCCCATTTCATTGAAAACTTTTAGTAAAGCTCTTTTAGCTTCTAACCAATCTCTACTTTGAACTTCAACTAATGTTGTGAATTTAGAATAACCATCTATACAAGAAAGAAATTGTTTCTTATCTATCATATAAAAATCTATAACATATTTATCCCTAACATTAAGTACTTCGGGTGTTATCTCGAACGTGAGTTTTGTATCTCTATGTTCGGTTTTAGCTATGTTGCAAATTTCACATTCATTAATTAGATTTTGTATTAGTTTTTGGTAATCAGGGTAATAATATTTTTCCTGAAACCAATTTATTGTTTTTTCTATACCTGGATGTAACAATTTTTTATGTGTTTTGTTTCAACTTTATTATCGTCACCTTTTATGAATTCTATTTGCCTGTTAAAGTAGTTTAAAGGTCTTTCGGTTATTGGTATGTGATATTGACTGTCCTCTTGAGCACTATGTATAGTTGCTCCTGTGCTAATTGCATCTTCTCCTAAGAAATTCTCTTCTATTTTTATACGTGAAAGTGCATCTGCTACGTTATTTTCTTTTCCTGGTAAATACTTGATTTGATAATCGTATTCGTTTAATCGGATTTTCCATCTTTGTAATTTCATGTTTGGTTCTTTAATGTTACTGAGCCAAACTAGTGGTTTGTGATCGCTTAAGATCCGGAATTTTCTACCGAATAGGTAAGAACGGAAATATTTGGTTGCCCACACGATAGCTAATAGTTCTTTCTCTATAGCTGAATAGTTTGATTCGTGTTCGTTTAAAGTTCGACTTGCATATCAAATGGGTTTGTGTTCCTGTGATAGAACGGCGCCTATAGCGAAGTTGCTAGCATCTGTAGTCAATGAGAATGGTTTCTCGAAATTTGGATAAACTAGTATCGGATCGGACGTTATTAAAACTTTAAATTTTTCAAATGCTGACACATAAGTGGGATCTTTTATGTTTATGGTGGCGTTTTTCTTCAACTTTGTTGTCATGGGTTTTGCAATATTTGCGAAATTGGGTATAAATTTGCGATAAAATCCGCATAAACCTAGGAATGATTTGATTTCTTTTGGTGTCTTTGGTATTGGGAATTCAACAATTGCCTTAATTTTGTTTGGATTTGGTTTTATACCTTGCGTGGTGATTACATGCCCGAGGAAATCAGTTTCCTTCTTCATGAATTCGCATTTGTCTAATTGTAATTTTAAATTTGCTTCCCGAAGTTTTGAGAAGACTTTCGAAATGGATGATATGTGCTCTTCCAATGAAGTGGAGTAGATAATAATATCATCTAAGTAAACTAGACAATCCTTGAAGATCAGATCTTCAAGTAGGTTATTCATACAGCGCTGGAAAGTCGCTGGAGCATTTTTAAGCCCAAAGGGCATACGAGTAAATTTGTAGTGACCATGCTTGGTTGAAAAGGCAGTTTTTGCAATTGAATCGGGATCCATTTGGATTTGATGGAAACCCTTTGCAAGATCGATCGTAGTGAAGTATTGGCATTTGCTTAACTTGTCTAGGATCTCATCCATATTTGGTATGGGGAATTTGTCGTCAATGGTTATTTCATTGAGGTTTCGGTAGTCAATGACTAACCGGAATTTTTGTTTTCCTGAAGCGTCCATTTTTTTTGGAACAATCCAGATGGTTGAACAATAAGGGGATTTTGATTTTTTAATTATGCCCTGCTCTATCATTTCGTTGATTTGTTTATTGACTTCTTGATCGTAAGCCTGTGGGTATTTATAGGGTCTTTTATATAATGGGTCTTCGTGTTTCGTTTGAATTGAATGCTTAATCGTACTAGTGAAAGTCAAATTTTCACCTTCCCGGTACTGAATATTGTGAAATTCATGTAAAACCTTTTTTAGTTTTTCTACCTCTTCTGTGTTAAGATGTTCAAGTCTGAACTCATTACACTCTTTTAATTCAAGGGTGGATTTGCACAATCTTCTGTGTAAGCTTCTTCAGAATTTTCTTCTTTGTTTTGAAATGTAAATTTATATTCTCCTAATGTAACTGTGCCATTTTCGTAATCAATTTGGGATTTACTGGCTTTTAAGTATTCTCTTCCTAATAGCATATCATAATTTTCAGAGAAATTATGAATGTAAAATTTTTGTTTTGTAGGGCAAAGTCTGCTGGAACCAAAAAGTATACTTTCTGATAATTCGGTAGTGCCATTAATTGTTTGAACATTGATTGGATTTTTAAGAATTGGAAAACTGAAAATATTTTGTTTTAAAAGGTTTATTGAAGAACCTGTATCAATGATACATTTTGATTGACATTGATTTTAATTCTTATATATGGTGTGTTTGCTCTGCATTTAGTTCCGAGGCACTTTGATGAAAATTTTCACCTTGCTCCATTTTGAACTGGCCACTTTGGCTTTCCCTTTGTCTTTTTACCGGTGGGTTAGGCCCACGGCTTGTTGAGGTGTCCCTCGAATAGTTATAAGGGTTTTGGGTTTGAGCTTCTTTTAGTTTTTTATTGAATTCTTGGTGAAAATTTTGATTATTCTGATTTGAATTTGAGTAATTGATTTGTGGTTTTGAATTGGACGACTCATCTGAATGAGAATTGTTTGAATAGTTTGCGTAAGATTTATTTTGATTCCTACGACTATTGTTTTCACTTTTATGGTTATTCTGAGTCTCATAAGACTCATAAATACCTTCTGTTTGAGCAACGGCTTTTAGTTTGCTTATTGAAGTTATATCATGCCTTGCTAAGGTCATGTATATCCTGTCTGGTAATTTTCTGGTTATTACATTTTTTGTAGTAATTTTTAGAGCATTTCTGTATATTAACTTATTGCTAACAATATAGGATTTCCTCTCGAGCTCTTCGACGAACTTACGTAGACTTCCATTCCAGTTGGTGTTGTATAGTCTTCTTAGTAACTCTTCATAAGGTGTCTGTGTCCTGAATTCCTCGATTAGGGACGATCTCAGCGACATCCAATTGTTGGATTGCGTAATCTGGGATGTACGCAAGGCTTCTCCATCCAGTTGTCGTTCAATAGCACCGAAGATTACGCTGCTTTGGCGTACATCAGTTGTTTTCTGCTCCGTTATCAAACGCTGGCACGTGTTTGATTTGATTTATACACTGGTTTAAGTGTGCTTCTGTTAGTTCGGTTGCCATTTTTGATTTGTTATTAATTTGCACACGTGGTTTGGGTTTTTTTGAGTTTTTTATTATGACGGATTTTTTACAAGGTTTTTTGTATTACCGTTTTAATAACGCACTCACGCACGTAGATGTTTTTCGCGGATACGTTTTGTATAGTTCACAACTAGGACGCGTTCACCCAGGACAATGTTAAAGTCCTTCTAGCGGTTCACGCTTTGTTGATTCAGTAACTAGTACGACGTATCCTACCGGCTGCGCCAATTAGTTATTCGTGGTGCACGAACAGTAAAAAAATAAAACACAAGGATTTATTTTTTTTTACTTAATAGACTACTTTATTTTTATTTATAAGCTCGCGGGCTACGCGTCTTAAGTGAGGAAAGTGTCTTTAAAAACTAAACTCACAATATGCTGAGCTCTAACATGAAAGTTCTTATTACGACTTAGGGCTAACATACGTGTGATGTTTTGTGTTTGTGTTAGTGCAGTAATGCTGAGTCCTCAAGTTGCAAATGGAAAATTTTAATGGACTTTGGATTTTTTGGAAGTGGCACGATCGCCAATGTAATAGGATCTTTTTGTTTGTGACAGTTGGTGCCGTTGCGACAAATGTTTATGTTTATGATATGATTTGTGGGAAAGAATTTGGAAGGGGAATAATTATGAGTGTTTGTCATGTACGAGAAATTATTCTGGTGGTGGATATATTACTATATATATATGACATGTCAATATTCATCATGTCTGTTGACAAGTTTGGACACTACATACATGAGAAGCAGAACCCTAATCATTTAACACGAGATGAGAAAACTTTATCGGGACACTACATCGATGCAGATGGGAACTTTAATATTCAACGAAAACGTATAAAAAATGGTGTCATACCAAAAGAGAACACTGACATTGTCATCAAAGAATATGTGGATAAGGTTATAAACGAGTCGAGTGATTCTCTAATGTCAACGATTTCACAACATCAAGATGCTGTTTATCGATCAATAAATTTTAAAACTGCAGAACTTGATGAAAGAATATTGAGACCTAAGGAACTTACGTCAAGCATTTATGAAAAAATTAAATATGGTTATCGGCTCAAGTAAATTTCTCTTATTCTGATTACAAACCATCTAAATATGAGCAGACGAGGTATTGTAAACGAATTACATGCTTCCTCGCGTAGAGTCATCACAAAGGGAATAAATGATTTATGGCAAGTCGACTTGGTTGAAATGGGAAAGTACGCAAAATCAAATAATGGTTATCGATACTTGCTAACAGTAATAGACACATTCTCAAAATTTGCCTGGGGTGAAGCAATAAAGTCGAAACATGCGAAGGACGTTGCTCAGGCAATGGAGAAAATATTTAAATCAGGACGAGGAGTACCCAAGAATCTACAATCAGACGATGGTAAAGAGTTCTTTAACACTCAATTTACAGCTCTGATCAAACAATATGAAATCAATCACTATTCAACATATAGTAGTCTAAAGGCCTCAATTTTTGAGAGATTCAACAGGTCTTTAAAAGAACTCATGTGGCGAGAATTCAGTTTCAATGGAACATACAAATGGATTGATGTGTATAAAAAATTAATTGACATATACAACAATAGAGTACACAGAACCATAAAAATTGCACCCATCAATGTAAACAGTGAGAATGAAAAACTCATCTTGAAAACTGCATACAATAATATTAAAATGTTTGCTGGTAGTATACTAAAGATGGGGGACTATGTACGCATCAGCAAATATAAACATGTATTTGAAAAGGGATATACCCCGAATTGGACAACTGAAATATTCAGAATAACTAAAGTACAAAATACTTATCCAACAACATACTTACTGCAAGACTGGAATGGGAATCCAATCAAAGGTCGTTTCTATAAAGAAGAACTGAAAAAAACAACTTTTCCCAATACTTACCTGGTTGAAAAAGTGCTGAAAAGGAAAGGGAATAGAGCTCTGGTCCGCTGGCTGGGTTTCCCCAAAACTGAAGTTAGCTGGATTCATAAAACTGAAATTTTGTAATGTTTAAGTAAAACATTTTGTTCTTTTCATTTTCAATCTCTATCATTTATTTATTTAACATCATTTTTTAAGTTTATTAAAATTAAATTACTATTATCTAAATATCTTATAAGTATACATTTGTTTTGTTTAAATAAACTATCACATTATAAATTTAAAACTATCGTTTTATTTTTTTAATGCCATCTAATAGCATAAAATGCATTATCATTTGAGCCTCTTGGATGTCTACCGCACTTTCATTTATTTCAACTTTTCTTTTTAATGCATTTACCTTCCTCACTTTACTTTGAGTGCTTTGTGAGTTCTCCTCCAACGCACATATTTGGCTGCGCCAAACACTGGACTGTGCTTCTAGAGTAGATATACAACCCTCAATTTCATTGGGAATTGTGGAGTAATGCCCTATTGCTAGAGTTGAAACCCCATCTTTACAAATTATTCTCTTATCATCTTTGTTGTCTAAAATAGTTTTTGTTATTTTTAGTGTACTAATTTCATGCCCTCTAGATCTAAACATGTACATGCTATCACGTGCTTGCTGTCCTGTGTACAAACAATTTTTATACCCCTCAAATGTGACCTTCTCCAGACAACTGCGCTTTACTCCTTTATTTTTTTTTACGCATATTTCCTTAGCAGTACCAGAATTTTTACACCTATATGCATACATTTTTGAACGTAACCCAACAAACTCACTCATTGGTTTACCATGCATCTCATCTTTAAAGAAACCTAAACGCTTCTTGTTGCACTGCTTAAAATTGTATAATGTAGCCAATTCATTTGAATACTCAGATGTATCAAATTTCAATTCGACATCATCACGAATTTCTTCATAGAAGTCGTTCGTTTTTATAGAGTATATAAACGAATCGGTATCCATATAATTTAATTTAAGTGCTTTGTTAAATTTAGGTTTCATATAATCATAATGAAAATCATACATTTTGAATTTAGATAATTCCAACACTGCAAAGCCTAAATATATTGGCTTATCACAAATGTTGTGTAATCTTTTCATCGTAATTGCAAACATAGTCTCATTAAACTTTGTTGCACTATGAAAATTTGACCTGGATATCAAGTCTCTGGCACACAACCTAGGGCGCCCACCTTGTGGACCTACGTCTGGAGAATTCCATTCTGTAACAATCCGAATGTCTACCCTCTTTTCACTGTTTTCCATGGTTTTACCATAGACAGCATTATTTAACAATTTGAAAAAATCTTTTTCAAAATTATTTGTTGCCCTAGTCCTATGCTCAGTGTTTATATCAATATACTTTTTAAGCCAGGCCTTCTGTTTAAACTCTAAGACGGTGTGAATCTTTTTTATCCTTAACCCATGCTTAATACACTGCTGTAGAGTTTTGTAGTGTATTACATACTTATCCTTATCGCGGAGATCAGCTATTAGCTTGGGAATTTTTGATGATTTTGACGGTAATTTATTGGACGGGCAGAAGGGCAAATCATTGTGCATATCGTGGAGTGAGTATGGATATTCCAAGTCAACCTCAAGAATATATCCATACTCACTGTTATCATATATATTATCAATATCAAATGATTGCACTTCTGCCCGCTCTAACCATTTGAATTCACCGTAAGGCAGAGGTTCAGACATGGCCCAACCATAAAGGTTATTTGCATCCACATACATTAAATATTCCGATTCTCTTGTAGAATCAAAATCTTTAAGGTATTTGTGGTTTGCTTTGGTGTGTCTATGACTACATTGAACTAATCCACCTCGAATTCCACACTGAATATGTCTTATCATATCAATATCTGTGAGTAACTCAAGGCGGATCTCTGTTGTTATCAACATCGCATCCCATGACAACCCTGGAGTTGTGTAATAGTGAGCAGGATCGAGTTGATGAATGCTTAAACAAATTTCCCTAAAGTTTTCCAAAACGTCTGTTAACAATAAAACATCAGTTTTCAAATATAACTCCAAGTAGTCTTTAAGAGTTTGACACTTGAAGTTATTCCACACTGAGCATGCGTGATTGTAATCTACCTCAGAACATTCTGACTCTGTCAAATTGCTGTAGAACTCACTCCTTGGTGGGAGACAAGTTTCTTCCAACTTTTGAGCTGAATCTAAATATTCATAAGGGAATACTCCTTTCCTACGAAGTAGGTCAAAATCTGATTTTTCTGGTTATTGTGTTTTGAGAACATTACAATTGTTCTCACTTAAATTTCCTGCAAGTGTGCTTCGACTAGAGGGCATAAATCTTAAAGAGTCCAAAAATCTAATTTCCAGGGTATCTTCTTCTACTGGCACAAATTTTGAAATACTAATATATAATTCCTTGTTCAAAGGAATTACTTTAATATCCCCCTTAATCTCCCCGAGCTTTTTCACAAACAAATGTGCATCATATTTTGACAAATTGTGAAAGAACACGGGGATAAAATTTCCTTTCCTATGGTTGAGGTTGCACGAATTATGTGCTGCACCTCGGTATGTGCCAGTAAAATGACAGTGATCTCTCACTCTGTCATTACCCAAACTACCCTTGCAAATATGACAATTAATGGCTTCATCGAAATTATATGAATCCTGTGCACTCATTTGAATGGGTACCACATTCTTCATGTGGCTCTGATATGATTCGGACAAATCGGATGTTAGACTTTCAATGAAAGTGCGGCTTACATCCCCGTTCTTAAAACAAACTTATCTAGTGCTGTATCAAATGCACACTTTATATAGTATGCAAATGCCACAGGCACATGCTTATTAATTATTTGGGAATTATCACTTACATCTATATTAGAAGGATCCAGTATGCATTCAAAATCTGCATACACAGTGAATGGAATCTTCAGCTGCCGGTGGTGATTTTTGAAGAACACCTCTGTCTGGTGGGGCTTAGGTGGCTCCGTGACAGTTCGACTGCATATTTCTGCATGTCGACTGGCCCTCTCTTCACTCGTTGAATATCGCAAGCATTGGTTGCAGAACCAACGCTTTGGCTGCTCCCTACCCAATTGTGATGAGAGCAGACTGAAATTATAAAGAATTCGATATATGTTATTTAAATATTATTTTTATTTTATTACTTGTACTTACGCAGATATATTTTTTATCCACACATAGTGACCGTGAACATTTCCATTTGGTCCATCCAATAGTAGTAGGTTGGTGTGTGATTTCCCTTCAAATCCAGCACAATAAAGTGGTCCAAACACTTTGTTTGCTTCATCATCATATCCAAACACATTTATGCTGATGTGTGGGTTCCGTCTTGTGAACTCATTTATTTTGCTAAGTTCCATTGGAAATGATAGTCCTCTGAAGTCCACCTTGTAGTTGTTGTCCACTTGAATTATTTGTGAAGCTATGTTGATATTGTAGTTGGAGCATCGCTGTGCATTTTTAATTGGCTTAAGGGCTGATATTATTGCCCACTTGAAGCAGAACACATCATTGTTCTGCACGTTGATAAGAGCTCGTTTGTTTTGAAGCTTCAACGGAATTTTAAAATGTTGTGATCCTCTAATGGGACCACATTGAAGCATGTTTAACTCCAGTCTGATGAGACGAGTCATCGTCCATCCACTATCCTTTTCCTGAAACTCACTCATTTTAGTTTTCGGTGCATCTGCGTGCATTTCATAGAGTTCCATGAAATTGGAATACATCGAAACCAGTGACATTTTGCTCTGGAACGATTTCACCTCTATTTGGGAATCAGCAGCATGTACTCAGCAAACAACTCGAAATTAACTTTTGATGTTGTATGTGAGCTCATTACCCTTTCTAAATGAGGAATCAGTGCTACTCCAGCTTCATTAAGGAATTCATCCGGAATCCTTACAGCAGCTCCCTCATTATTGAAGGATACGTCCCATGTATCCATCAACAATTTGCTTCACCTGTCCATCCACCGGTCGGATTGCATTATATTTATGCAACTCGGTGCGAACATGGTGGTGCCATTGCATATTTGCAGGTAAATACTGCTGGCATGGGTGACAAAACACTCCATTGATGTTGTTGAAGTTGTTGGTGTTGTTGAAGTTGCTAATGTTGTTTGAATTCATGATGTTGGTGTTGTTGTTGATGACGTTGCTGATGTGGGTGTTGTTGGTGTTGTTGTTGATGATGTTGTTGATAATCTTATTGATGATGTTGTTGTTGGTTTTGTTGTTGATGTTGTTGTTGATGATGTTGTTGTTGTTGATATTGTTGTTGATGTCGTTGTTTGTTTTACACAAAATTTTTACACAAAATATTTTCAAATTTTTAAATTTGTTTAAACAATTTTCAAATTTTGGGAAACTAGGACGGTTTGCTTCGAATGACGAATTAGAAGTGATTTCTAAAAACTATCAGCATACATATGATCTTTTCAGAAATTGTTTTCACTGTTCCATGGTCAAGTGGACCAGCATCACAATTTAACATACATAGCATTTTGTTTATTTATTATTTTTCGAGTCATGTGACCTTTCAATGTTGGGCGCTTATACACATTCCGACGATCGTGGACTTATCTTCCCTCTCGCTCACTTAATTTTCCTTGCGTCCCTGTTGCGATATATGACACCAACATTACAATATGTTTATCGTCCTCTCCTCTTTTAGAGTGCTGACTGTCGCTATCGACCACAAGGCAAATTCAAGAAAAACCGTTATTTTACTGGGGATTGGGATTGGGATATGTAAACGAAAATTGTTCACACGATCGCAGGTGGTGTCAACTTATTCGAGGTCACCGTCCCCAGTTATTCGATGAGCTGCTTGTTGCGTTCGAACGACTGCACGTGTCAAAGGCCCGCCCCCCCGTTTTTCGGTGTGATGCCTGTTGCGTTCGAACGACTGCACGTGTCAAAGGCCCGCCCCCTGCCTGTTGCGTTCGAATTGCGTTCGAATGCATGCTGGTGGCGAAAATCACCAACCCTGTTGCCAGCTGCGCTCGCGCAACCCAGATCTGTCAACACATTCAATCGATTCCGGCTGTTGCAGCTGTCGAAGGTCACCGATCGCCAGTCGCCGGTCGCCGCACCAGTTTTCGGTGTCATATGTCCTCATACACTTGACTTATCCTAAAATCAAACAAGATCCAACACTCCAATCCCCACAACCTATCACACCACACTCACCCCCCAATAGTCTAATTTATTTGTTTATTTATTTACCTAACCCCTTGATCACCACGATCCCTAAACACCCACACTACTTTATGACTCTCATCAAAACTCTTAATTACCACTTGACATATTTTTTGACAGCTAAACCCATAAATTATCATCTTAATTACCCCATTAATGTCACTTGTGCTCACACTCAGGTAAACATACTACTGCCGACACACACACATTCACGGAAAGATCTTTCAGCGTGGGATGTTGACTGTAAGTCTGCATTACATTATTATATCATAGCTACACACCCAAATAAAAGCCTAACTGTTATTTGGTGAATTATATTGCTCAGCTTTTTGAATCAGTTGTATCCGCTGACTGCACTGCTTGGTATCTGCAATTCGCACGACACGCAAACTGCTTGAAGCTTTTAGCCTTTTGCCGATCGTTTCGCTAATTTTGTTTGTGTGGTGAATAAATATTTTAAACCTGGCTTCAATCTTTCTGAGTCATTAAAAAAAAAAAAAGTAAATGTGGTCAAAAAAAAATAGTTATTTATATTAATTATATATTAGTTTTATATAATGTATTTATAAGTCAATTATTTATATTTTATTTGCTTTAGCCTCTCTTACATTACTTGCGTAAATTTATTGTAAGTATATCCATTTTAATTGTTTCTTTGTTTCTTCTGTTAATAAATTAGGTAATACCATGCATCGCTGAGCAGGAGTAGGTCGGCCTACCCACTCGTAGGGATCCTGACACTTTTTAAACTGGAAAGCAGGATCATGGTAGGGTGGGCAAGGGCACACAACAAAATCCGTGTTGCCAGACGAGTGGGCTGATACCCTCTCCAACCTTGTTCTGTCTCTCTTTCTATCTATGTTGTTCTATGTTTATTGCACTATCTATTCCCATCCCCCCCAGTACGCGAAATATTCAATGTAATATAAATTAAAATCGGAGCAACGCTGTGAGATGGCATTTTTTTTAGTTACCCATCATGTCGGTGAGCAAAGCCGTAAAAGCAAGCGCGTACGCAATCGCATACAGCACCCCCATCAGCTCTTTGGAAGGTTGTTCACTACAAATCTGACCTTCTCCAGACAACTGTGCTTTACCCCTTTATTATTTTTTACGCATATTTTCCTAGCAGTACCAGAATTTCCACACCTATATGCATACATTTTTTAACGTTTTTTTTTTTTGTTTTATACCCGCTACCCATAGGGTAGAAGGGTATTATAACTTAATGCCAACAGAAAATGTATGTAACAGGCAGAAGGAGGCATCTCCGACCACATAAACTATATATATTCTTGATCAGTGTCAACAGCCGAGACGATATAGCCATGTCCGTCTGTCCGTCTGTATGAACACCTAGATCTCAGAGACTATAAGAGCTAGAGCTACCAAATTTGGGGACAGTACTCCTATATGTCCTACGCAGATCAAGTTTATTTCAAAAGTTGGATGCCACGCCCCTTTCCGCCCCCAAAAGACTGTAAAAGCCGTAATAATAGACCTAGAGCATGAATTTTGAATTTTGGTATGCATAATAATAATTATATTCTCAATGATTCCTGTGAATTTGGTTGAGATCGAATGAAAAACAAGGAAGTTATTAAAGAATCAATTTTATATGCAAAATTCACTTGCAGCTGCCCGCGATTTGTTTGTTTAGTTGACAGTGTGACCATACCGGTGTTGTGGATTTTTACCCGCTATTTTCAAATATATACAAAAAACAAGTTTTAGTATATTTGGTATGTTTTTTGTTAAAATATCATTTAATTTTTTTGTTTTCTTTCGAAATGGGTTGCGGGTATCATACAGTCGAGCACTCTCGACTGTAGCTTTCTTACTTGTTTATTGTTAAAAACGTTATATATTTAATAAACTATTTTGCTGCTATCTATATGACATCTTAATCTAGTTGAAAATTAAGAAAAAAACAGGGAGGGATCACATCATGTGAAATTAACTTATGATTTGATTTTTTTTAAATGCTATATGTACATATATATAAATTAACCTATTACAACTGGAAATTATATTATAATTCTTGTCTGTAAGTCAACTGGGTACAGCTTACGTAGTCTTCTTTTTCTTGGGTTGCTTTTCAGACATCTTGCAAGCATATTGGGGTGTCTGTCAAGTCTTTCCATATAGTTTTTTGAAAAGGACGTCACCCACCTTTGGCACCTTTAAATCTCTTTCAATATTGTCGTTTCTCATGTACCAAGCATTACATACTTTTCTTAATATCTTGCTTTGGGACACTCTAATTTTGCTAATATTGGATTTAGCGGCACGTCGTAGATTGAAAGGCGTATTTCCAAATGGGACTAATTATAGATTTGTATATCCTTACTTTGTTGTATAACGATAATTTCACCGCAGACAGAAGCCACGACATTTTCTCTGATTTGGCCATGACCGATTTCTGAATCATGGTGGTATGACGCTTGTATGTTAGCCGCACACCAAGGTACTTGTGATGCGACTTATGAGTTAGTGTTGAACCTTGCATGTATATGGGTCCGCAGATTCGTGGCCTTGTGGCAAACGTGACGTTCGCACACTTTTCGCTATTTATGCACTCATACGCACTCATGTCGTAAGCTCACTCATGACAAAGCAGAAGCAAGCAATTCCCCGAATTCAGAATGCTACTGAGAAATGTACCCGCGTATAGCGGGAATAAATAATCCGGCTCGGAGGATCAATAATTATATATATTATAAGGGGACCGTCAGAAGTTTGATGCTCTGCCGCCGTTAAAATTTAGTCGAAGTAATTGACGCGGACTTCACTTATATTTTTTCAACTGTTTGTACAATATGAACTTAAGCTTAGCTTAGCCTATACGGCTTCTCTTCACAATAGTGGTGGATTGAGAGCCGCGGTATTGCGGAGAGGGCCCGCACATCAGAGATGCGAGTTTTTAGCCGGACAATAGATTTGTGGCTGAACAGTAGGTTACAATCAGGAGCCACGTCCGACCCCAAAAAGTGTTCATATTCTTGATTAGTGGCAACGGTCAAGACGACATAGCCATCCCCGTCTGTCTGTCTGTCTGTATGTCTTTTTGATCTCAGACACTATAAGACCTAGAGACATTAAACTTAGTGACACTATGTCTTCCACAGATAGAAGAAGAAACAACTTTATTAGGCAAAAATCGGATACAGCTGCATGGGCAGAAGCAACTGCACATGATTTGTTTTGTTTTGTTGACTGTGTGGACATGTACGCTATTTTATGGATTTTCTCCAAATATATACACAAAAACACTTTTTGGTATATTTGTTTGTATCCTTTTTGTTCAAATATCATATAATTCTATCAATTAGCTGTCACTCTTTGTAGCAAACAGACGTGTTTTTTTTGTGCGCCCCGCAATTTTCTCATTTTTTATTTAACAACGGGTGTTTAATAATTTTCTTTAAAGTAATTACTTTAATCGTTTGCTACATCGCAAATTCTATCCAGTGATAGTGCATGCCATTAGTTTGTTTACTAAATAGTGAATTTTATTTGTGCCTTTTTGAGCTCTGTTTATTTCTACATAAACTGAGTTCAAAGTTTTGTTGTTGTGGTAAGCATTAGATATTGCGGGTCTACTCTTTGTGCTTTCCTTCCCGCTCGCAGTGTGATGGTTTCTCTCTCAACAACTCTCAGTTAACAGTATTCCTTTAGTAGCGTTCTCTGCTCTCACTGCTTGCTTTACTGTTTTGTTTTGTTAACATATTTTTGTTTTGAATCTGTACAGGGGGCATAGTACCTACTATTTCAAAGTACATTTTTTTTTAAATTTTGTAAATTTGTAATTTGTTTGTTTTTTTATAATGGAAAGCAAAATTGTGTGTTGTCTGAAAAGTTGCCAGAAGCAGATTACGGCTTCGCAACCAAGTGTGGCCTGCTGGCTCTGTGATAACGTAGTACACGTAAAGTGTGTAGGTTATTCAGGGCTAGTTGCAGATGCCATTGCCAAGAGAACTGGGCTTAACTGGTGTTGTGAGTCATGACGAGAAGTTGAGTGTGAAATGCGGATGTTTATGAGACAGACAAGAGTTGGTTTAAATAATCTGATTGGTAGCTTTCATAAGTTAAACGATCAGTTTAATGCTTTGAATTCTCAGTTCAATAGTTTGAAACTTATGGCTGAGTCTCCAAAGCGAAAAAAATCAACTTCTTGTGACTTACAATTATCCAAATTTTTACTACCATCGACTGACCCACCCACTACTCCGTTGGTTCCGAAGTTAATCTCATTTGCTACCGCTGCGGAAAGCATTCCCATTAGGGAACCTGCTCCACCGACATTAGTTAACGCCGAAGTTGTGTCTGAATTGTTCACGGTTGTCACTAGAGGTAGAGGCAAGCCGAATCGTAGTAAAAAAATTTCTTCCGCACCTCCTCCAACTATTCTCACTGTCGAATCACCGACTTTATTAGGTTCCAAAGACAATATACCAAATATTACTCCTTTGGCTCCTAAACCACTTGTGGGGGTTCCACCAATGAAACAGATTTTTGTTTCAAGGCTTTCCCCTGATCTCACGTCAGATGACGTAAAGGCTTTCATTATAGCCAAAATTAAAAATGCCAATCCAAAAGTGGAAAAATTTAAATATGCTTATGATAGACAAATTGCATCTTTCAAGATCAATATCGCACCTTCACTTTTTGAAACCATATGCTCGCCAACTTTTTGGCAAGAGAATTTGGTGGTAAAAGAGTTCAAAGCCAAAGTTAAAAATCTGACTCCATTTGGGCTATTACCAAATGGACCTGTACAGTCTCAATCTCAAACTTCTTCTTCTTCATCGTCATCTTCAAAAAACTAATCGCATCATTTCTTATAACCTAACAAAATGTGCGTGGGTTGCGTAGTAAAATAAGTAAGCTATACGTCGACAGTTTCACATTTTCTACTGATGTAGTTGTGTTTTCGGAAACCTGGTTAAGTTCGGATATTTCTGATTCCGAACTCTTTCCGTCAAAGTACACTATTTACAGGCAAGATCGTTCTTCCCGAAGAGGGGGTGGTATTCTATTTGCAGTCTCCAACTTCTCATCGGAGCCATTACATTATAATAATCCTAATAATTTAGAGTTTCTTTCTATAAAAGTAAATTTTTATGGTGCAAGTTTATTTCTTACCTGCTCATATATACCTCCGTCGTCCGATTTATCTGTATACCAGGATCATCTGGAAGCAATAAAATCTGTATTTGCCTTGTTATCCGACTAAGATCATATTGTTGTTCTAGGAGACTTTAACCTTCCTGGAACAGCTTGGTATCCTAATGATAGCTTGTGTTTTCTTACTCCTTCGAACCGACATGACTTTATTGATGGTTTACTTAAATTATCTTTGGGTCAAATTAACAATATAAGATATTCTCTTTGCCGGCAGTTAGATCCGTGCTTTGTCTCTGAACCTACCAGCGTATTTCTATCTAGATCGGAACCACTTACATCTCCTGAAAACCCTTATCATCCAACTCTGGAGTTAAGGATCGAACTTAGCAGATCTGTACTCGCTAATTCTGATATACCTGCCGATCGAGTTCTTTGCTTTCGAAAGGCAAACTTTCCCAAATTAATCCAACTTCTTAATGGAATTAATTGGTCTAATTTGTATTCCTGCACTGACATAAGTTCCGCCGTCAATTTGTTACATAATAAATTAAATCTTTGCTTTGGTGCCAGTATTCCTTCTTATTTTCCGCATAGGTCTCATAATCCTCCTTGATTTTGTAAGCAACTTTCTAACCTTAACAATCAGAAATCTAACTTATACAAAAAGTTTAAGCTTAACGCTGTGTGGTATACAAATTACTTAGCTCGCTGTCGGGTTAGCTTCTCTGAAAACTCAAGGAAGTTATTTAGTTTTGTAAACACTAAGCGTAAGTCTTCCTCTTGTCCTCCTTGTCTATCTTAGGAAAATTCCAAAGCAAATTCCGGTCAGGCGATCGCTGATCTATTTGCTTCTTTTTTTCAATCTACTTATTCTTCTTCTTCCTACTCTAACGCGCCCTATCCTTACAGCTTGTCTCGGTCGAATTGTATCTTCAGTCCCTTAATGAGTGAGGAGTCTCTGATTCGATATCTTCAAATGGTTAAGCCGGTGTTTTCGCCCGGTCCGGATGGAGTTCCTGGCTGTGTACTTCGGTACGGAGCCGAGGCCTTATGCAGACTGTTGCTGGAATTATTTGATTTATCGCTTGAGTCATCGACTTTTCGCTCTTTATGGAAGGAGTCTTTCATTATTCCTCTCCATAAGAAGGGAAGTAAGTCTGACGCCAAAAACTATAGAGGGATATGTAAATTTTCTGTTATACCAAAAGTTTTTGAGAAGATATTAACAAGTCATTTACGACATTTATGTAGTTGTATTATTTCCCCCTACCAGCACGGATTTGTGAAACATAGATCCACTGTTACTAATCTTCTTGAGCTTTCTTCGTTCGTTAACCAGGGCTTCCTTAAAAACGAACAAACTGAGGTCATCTATACCGATTTTAGTAAAGCCTTTGACTCAGTAAATCATTCTCTTTTGTTGCTTGACTTAATTGGATTTCCCAATAATTTGATTTTCTGGATTTCAAGGTATCTAAGCCAAAGAATGCAAAAAGATGCTTTTAATAATTTTCTTTCTAATACATTCAGAGTTACCACAGGAGTTTTCCAGGGTAGCCATCTCGGTCCCTTACTTTTCACATTGTTCATAAATGATCTACCTTCTGTTTTGACGCAATCTCGCGTACTAATGTATGCAGATGATGTTAAAATATGCCTGCAGTACAGGGATTGGCCATGCCATATCAAGTTGCAGAGAGATCTTGACTCTTTTCAGTCATGGTGCAAAGTGATCTTGTTAAATTTAAACTGCTCTAAATGTGTTGTGATGTCCTTCTATAGAGTTAATCCAGATTTGGCCTCTTACTTACTGAACGATAACAATCTAAAAAGAATTACTGCTGTTGATGATCTAGGTATTCTCTTGGATCATAAACTTATATTTTCTGACCACATTTCTAGAACGGTCAATAAAGCTATGTCTGTTCTCGGTTTCATTAAGAAGTGGTCAAAGGAATTTGATGACCCTTATATTACTAAGACCCTTTGTACTTCGCTCGTTCGTCCGATTCTTGAATATGGTTCGTGCGTATGGTCTCCACAGTATTCTGTGCACCAGGATCGCATTGAATCTGTTCAAAAACAATTCCTATTATTTGCTTTGTGTGGCTTGAACTGGGATGATGAAATGAGATTGCCGTCTTATAGTAGTAGACTTCTTTTAATAAACCTACATTCTTTAGCTAACCGTAGAATAATGCTTGGAATTTTATTTATTTTTAATCTTATTAATGGTGATATTGATTCTTCAGAGTTAATATCGCGACTAACCTTTTCCGTTCCATCTAGAGTAACCCGTAGTTACATTCCGCCTGCTCTTCCCCTATGTAGATCTAATTTTGCATTGCATGACCCTTTTAGAGTTTTATGCTCTAACTATAATAGAGTTTATCATGTATTTTCTAGTGCTAACACTGCTTTTAATCTAAAAACTTTACTACTAACCTATTTAACTAATAATTAGACTGAATTTAGCTTATAGTAATAAATTAAAATTTTGTTCATTCCACCCGTATCTCTCTTATGTCCGATCCTGTTATTCTATTTTATGCTATCCGCGTTTTTTTTTTTTGCATGCCCGAATCTATCCTGTCCGAACGCGAATCGTGTTGTTCGTCTTGCGACGGCGCCTCTCGGTCGGTTGGCGGGAGGAGGGTTTATTGGGATAGGCGCGTAACAAGCATTGGCTTGGTATCGCTTGGGCCACTTGAATGTGCATACTATGTACGTCAACGTCCAGCCTATATGATATTTTGTAAAACTATTCCAAATTTATAAAAAACATCGCTCTATCGAGCATATCAAACATTAACTATAAATAACAAATTTATAGAATATTCATCAATAAAGTTATAGGCCGCACGATCGAAAGTAGACCAAATTTTAGGCAGCACAGTGTTACTCTTAGAGAGCCTTAATAAACGCCTTAATATTATTTTATATAGGTCAATGCGTCCTCTCGTACATCCGACTTTACTAGTTTATTTGACATAATACTGACCGTACGTCGGAGTACTACCGCCTTTCCTGAAGAACAGACGGAAGCCACGTATTCTAAGAATTCTTTGCATGCCCCAATTCTTCTAAAAGGTTTCAACACGACGCTAAATCAGCACCAAAAGTTGAAAGTCATGTCCATTACTCGCGGCTTATCCAATCAATTCTGTCGAGCTTGCAGTCGGAATTCAATCGGGAACTGTTGTCTCATCTGGATCGTACCTATCAAAATACATTCCGTTGAATCTATCCTGTTGTAAAAGCCATTAAACATGCTGTCGAGCTTAAAGGCAAGTTATCAATATGCAGCGACTCTTAATGCAGTTTGTTTATATTCGATAAGCAGATTTACGTTAAAGTGGACAGAGATATATCATCATCTATTTTGAACGCGGAGACTATCAACCATCCTACCTTCTCTGATACAAACTATCCTTACAGACAGGCTCGTACAAATCTTAGTTTCAGTCCCTCAGTTCGGCTCCATACCAAAGTTGACTACCCAAAGTTGAGGACCTATGTAGACCGTTGCTGAAACTATCTGAGAAATCGCTTCAGTCATCGACTTTTTCCTCTATTTGGAAGGAGTCATCTATTATTCCTCTCCGCAAAAATGGATGTAAGACTGTCACCGGAAACTAAAGAGTGAAATGAAAGTTGTCTAATATACCAAAAGATTGCGAGAGATAATTACTTATCATATACAACATTGGTGTAGTTCCGTAATTTCTGTTTGACAGCATGAATTTATGATCTTTGTGATTTTTAGATCTACTGTAAAAAATCTTCATTAGTTTTCTTCATTTGTTAATAAAGCTTTGCTTAATTACAGACAATCATTTATATCGAATACAGTAAAGTCTTATGCCCTCAATTGGTTCTCAAATTATGTGCCGTGGCATCACACCAAAAACGCGGGGGCGGGCCTTTGACACGTGTAGTCGTTCGAACGCAACATGCAGCTCATCGAAAAACTGGGGACGGTGACCTCGAATAAGTTGACACCACCTGCGATCGTGTGAACAATTTTCGTTTACATATCCCAATCCCCAGTAAAATAACGGTTTTTCTTGAATTTGCCTTGTGGTCGATAGCGACAGTCAGCACACTGAAAGAGGAGAGGACGATAAACATATTGTTATCTTGGTGTCATGGGAAGATAAATCCACGGTCGTCCGAATGTGTATAAGCGCCCAACATTGAAAGGTAACATGAGTCGAAAAATAATAAATGAACAAAATGTCATGTATGTTAAATTGTGATGCTGGTCCACTTGACCATGGAACAGTGAAAACAAATTCTGAAAAGATCAGATGGATGCTGATAGTTTTTTAGAAATCACTTCTAGTTCGTCATTCGAAGCAAACCGTATTATTTATCCAAGATTTGAAAATTTTTTAAACAAATTTTAAAATTTTAAAAATGTTTTGTGTAATAATTTTGTGTAAAACCAACAACGACATCAACAACAACAACATCATCAACAACAACATCAACAAAAAAACCATCAACAACAATACCAACAACAACATCATCAACAACATCATCAACAACATCATCAACAACAACTCCAACAACACCCACATCATCAGCAACTTCATCAACAAAAACAACATCACGAATTCGAACAACATTAACAACTTCAACAACACCAACCACTTTCAACAACATCAATGGAGTGTTTTGTCACCCATGCCAACAGTATTTGCCTGCAAATATGCAATGGCACCACCATGTTCGCACCGAGTTGCATAAATATAATGCAATCCGACCGGTGGATGGACAGGTTAAGCAAATTATTGATGGATATAAGGGGCGTATCCTTCAATATATATATATTAATGAGGGAGCTGCTGTAAGGATTCCGAATGAATTCCTTAATGAAGCTGGAGTAGCTCTGATTCCTCATTTAGAAAGGGTAATGAGCTCCCATATAACATAAAATGTTAATTTCGAGCTGTTTGCTGAGTACATGCTGCTTAAAGAGCATGATTCTCAAATAGAGGTGAAATCATTCCAGAGCAAAATGTCACTGGTTTCGATGTATTCCAATTTCATGGAACTCTATGAAATGCACGCAGATGCAATGAAAGCAAAGATGAGTTCCAGGAAAAGGATAGTGGATGGAAAATGACTCGTCTCATCAGAGTGGAGTTAAACATGCTTCAATGTGATCCCATTAGAGGATCGCAACATTTTAAAATTCCGTTGAAGCTTTAACACCAAAGAGCTCTCATCAACGTACAGAACAATGATGTGTTCTGCTTCAAGTGGGCAATAATATCAGCCCTTAAGCCAACGAAAAATGGACAGCGATGCTATAGCTATAATATCAACATAGCTTCATAAATTATTCAAGTGGACAACAACCTCAAGGTGGACTTCAGAGGATTGTCGTTTCCAATGAAGCTTACCAAGATAAATGAGTTCACAAAACGGAACCCACAAATAAGAATAAATGTGTTTGGTTATGATGAGGAAGCAAATAAAGTGTTTTTACCACTTTATTGTGCTGGATTAGAAGGATAATCACACATCAACCTATTGCTATTGGATAGACCAAATGCAAGTGTACAAGTTAATTATTTATTTTGAAATAATAACAACAAAATTTAATCAAGGTTCCAACTGGAACCGTTCTTTATTGATTCAAATTAGAGACTAAAAGACTAAGTCTATGCTGGCCCTATATAAAGCTGTGAGTTTCAGCAGCGGCGTTGACAGCGCTGCTTCTGGTTGGCGAGTTGGGTGCAATTCGCGATGTTCTTGGAATTGGCGGGCAACTTGGTTTTGGTCTTCTTCGAATCTTACAGGTGCACTCGGCGGGTGCAGGAAGTTGGTCAGACGCTGAGTCTGCATATTGGACGTATGGGATTTTGGTTGATAATATTTTGAGTGTTAACTTTTCCCCCTCTAATTCGTGCTTGTCCTCAAGCCATCTTTTTAGAAATATGGGATGTTGTTGAACTGAGGTGGCGGGGTTTTTTGTAAATCCTCTTGCTTGTATAATGATGTGTCGATGGGTTTTGCTGGAGCTGGTGTTGGTCCAAGTTGAAGAGTGATTGTGTTCTTCTTTCGGCTGCAAGCGTGAAGTCCTAACGTCGAAATCAAGATGATGCCGAAGAGTGTTAACAGTGTAATGCTGTTGACCATGGAGTGAGTCTGTATGTACTGCAGCTTGTTGGTGTTATTAAGATGCAGTGCTTCCAGTGCTTCTAGGGATAGGATCCTTAGACGTTCAGTCTCCTCTGGTGTTATTAAGATGCAGTGCTTCCAGTGCTTCTAGGGATAGGATCCTTAGACGTTCAGTCTCCTCTGGTGTTATCTGTAAGATTGGTGCTCCCGGTTTCATGATAACTGGCTCTATGTTGTTGAATTGCCGCTCCCTGATCCGCATAGAATAGTTGATTAGACGGATTAGAAATTTACCTTCTGCATGGTTTTCGGTTCCATTCCAGACCAAATTGCCGTTGAAATCGTTGAGGAAAATTGGGCCGTTGTTAATCTCTTTTATCTCCTGAATGTGATCTGCCTTGCTGAAACTGCACAGTGCTTTCTCTCCCTTGACTAATTTCGGAATACAATTTGTTTGACTTATATTAATGACATTCTTTTTATCGCAAACTTTTATATCGAAGTAAGTTTTACAGTTATTTGGTATGCCATATACTACATCATTATACAAAAATATTTGGTTGGTGTCTAGGTGTACAATTGTGTTAATTTTAACTATTGGCTTTAACAAAATGTCTTGATATTCTATGTATTCCAAATTGGGAATTTTGACAATATACAAAAGTGTGGTTTTATTATGAAGCATTGATATATCGGAGAATTCCATTATTTCTTCGATTGACATTGGTGGCATATTGCCTTCTCTGAATATATTTCCTATTTCATTTAGTTCGTTATCGTTTAATAAAAGGGTATTTGCTCAGTTTAATTTAGTCCATTGAGTGGCATACTTGATATTTACTATTTCTTCCTTTAATAGTCTGATTTCGTTGTGAAGAATAATGGCTACTTGTTACTGAGAGAACTACTTTTTTGTATTGAATTTGCAAGTGAGTTCGATATACATATATGTGAGTTTGTTTATTCTTTGTTCCAGCTGTGTATTAACTATGACCTGTCGATTATTATTACTGATGAGATTATTGAGATTATCTTTTAACATGACGAGATCGTCATGATCTGGGCTGCCTGCTATATATTTACATCCTGAACCTATCCAGTTTAAGGACCTAGATTTACGTTTGCTTGGAGAATCTGTTATTTTCTTGAACGCGCTAATGGTTGCGTTTATTTCATGATGCAGTGTAGAGTATAATGGACTACGTTTCAAACCCTCCTATGTATGTTCGTTAAGTAGGTCCAGCGCTTCTTGAATTTGACTCAGGTCTCTTACATGTACTAGCTTTGTCGTGGATGTCTGTAGCTTCCCCAGTCCCCTATGAATAGTCACAGTTTGAGCGTTCGTGTAGTTCGTAATGTCCATCGTGGCTTCGGTCATTGTCCATAGTAATACCCTGTGAATATTATGATTTGATGTTACTTTTATGTACGATTTTCCCAGATTCTGTTAAAATGTTTGTATTTTTGTCTTCCTTAACAAATTCTTTCCTGAATCTAGGTGAAAGTTTTGAACCTAGACGGTGTTGACCTTTACGTATATTTCTTGTCCTGGTTGATAAGTTATTATCTCGATTCTATTTTTGTTATGAAACTGTAAGTTTTTATTTTGTGTTATTTTAAGTCTGTCGATGTTGTCTTGTCTGGCTTGTTCGTACTGGTCTGGTTTTGTCGTAACTGTCCTACCGAAGAATGGTCGCTTTTTGGTTGTGGAGTGAAAAGAGTAATTATATTCGTATATGGCCCTATCTAGAAGTTCTTCCAAGCCCTTTTTTCTTACTGGAATTTCACAGCCCTTCTGGCACGTGTAAATCACTTATCTAAGTGTAATTCTAAAAAAATTCTTAAATTATGTATAAATGTGTAAATAATAAAATGTGTGTTGAAGCACTTCAAAGCACAGCTCAATCCATGCAACAATTTCGCATAATATATATTCCGTTATTTGCCAGAAATGCCATAGATACCATTTTAGAGCGCTATCAAACTTTTGGCAGTTATATGTGCTGCCATCACGTTAAATTCAGGATGTCTAGTAAAATTCTATTTTCTCCAAAACGGCTAACGATTTTGATAAAACAAAAAGCGAAATAATTCTCTATTTAGTTCAAATATGTTGATATAGTGGAACATGGACGACAAGTTGGAGAAAATTGGAAAATTAAAATGATGAAAAATTTCAGTTTGATCGCCATTTTGGAAGAATTGGCAATGTTAGTTTGGCTTGCAAATACAATATGGCGACATTGTACACCTGCAAATTATTTAAAAATTTGTTTATTCACTACTAAGATGCGTTTTTCTCAAAAACGATTCAAGCGATTTTAATAAAACAAATGACAAAGTATTAGTATTTCTAATGTTCATCTTGTGATTAAGCACGCTTTTCCTAACAAAGTCTAAGAAAATGCGGATATGAAAAAATCAGATATATATATATTTCTTGGAAACAATCTTATATAATATCATTTGTGAAATGATACGGATATTAATTATCTACCTTTTAAAGTATTTTGCATTTATCTGCATAGCCAAAATGTTGAAAAATCTGTAAGAGAAAAATTCGATGCTAACTTTTTACTGGCATCGCGACATTAAGTGTTGCCACCATGCTAAATTTCAGTTGGTCATTAATTTTGAAAATCATCACAAATCAATCATATTAAATCAAATAATAAAACTAGAATATAGCTTTATTGTTTAATTTACTTGTTGCTCCCGATTCTGCATATAAGTTAAGGCCAGACATTCCACGAACTCATGTCCACTACAAAGACAGTGGCCATGAACCTTTCCAATGCCCAACGACACGTGCGCTGCGTCGGCACATTTACTTCAACAACGCTTACGCAACTCCACAAGCACCGACCAGGCCTTTCCGCCTATCCGTGGGATCAGCACTTTCAGCAAGTGCATTGCGCGCACCACGTCTGGATACCCAACTCCCAACGCGACAACCACAGCGGCGTCATCCGGCGGCAGCAGGGACAACGGCAACAGCGACAGCGGCAAGCGACAAGAAGCAACAGCAGCAGCAGAGGCATTATTTTAATATTTCGATTGTTTAAGTTTTAGTTCTAATCAAACTTTTATTAAATGAGGTTTATACTTTTTTAACTAAAAACCCAGCCGCGTTTCTAATTGGCGCCCGAGCAGGGACCGGTAATCAACATCCTTCGGACTAAAGGATCACGCATCGAACTAAGTGCCTTAATACGCCACAGTTCATCGAATCAGACTTAAGTGCTCTAAAAGAGCTACAACCGCAAGTGCAAATAAGTGAAATAAAACCTCACCCGCGTTCGGTCCATCCAAGGACAGATTATCGGTCTAATAAAAAAAAACAAAACACCGCCGACAAGTCTGTTGTATCCGTTCGCAGACCACCGCGTAAACTACAGTGCACCCACCTGGATCCCGAGTCACCTGCCGCACCGCCGCAGGATAAAAAGGAGTAATTCAAAGTGCCAACGCGGGAAGATTCGACGGAATGATTCTCTATTTGTAAGCATAGAAATTAAGCAAAAAAGCAAATACAAATACAATATAAAAGAAAAGAAATATTAGTTTAACATAAGATACAAAGATTATATAAAATCCACAATATTCCATTCATAATTTACAATTTGAAATTTACATTCTGAAACTTTACAACCTAGAATTTAATTCACAACACGAAAATCTTAAGAAAGATCCTCTCCGTCGGATCGCAATCCGAAAAAGCATAACATTACGAAAAAAAATAAACAACGAAAACACTGCTAACTGCAGTATAACTTTCTCCAATTCTGCGACTCCCACGGGACCCTCCAGAGTAGAAGGAGTAACCCAGCTACTGGGTTTAGCACAATAAAAAACACAAAAAGAATCTTTAATCCATTCAAACTATTTCATTCTTGTATACAAACTCTATATCACCACAATAGTACTTGTCCTCCCATCTTTCATAATACATCCAACACTAATAACATGCAGGACGAAATAGTTGATGCAATGGCATCAATGGGCTTAGGTAGCGCAGGACCCAGTCGTCCCAGAATAACCCAACCTTCAGCTAGTACCCCGATTATAACACCAGAACTTGAACAGGTAATTGCAGCAATGATTGACGCTAGAAGATTCGAATTAATAGGACCAGGGGTAAAAGAACAACTTTTCGACCTCCCATATGTCCCACCACGAAATGTTGAGGAATTCGAGAAGATCCCAGAACTAGCCAAACTAATCAATAATTTTTCAGGAGAAAAAACAAAATTTGCCTCCTGAAAGAAGAGCGTGGATAGAGTAATGGAATTATTTTCAGGTCACGAAAACACACACAAGTACTACGTAATGACTCTAGCCGTACGAAACAGAATTATAGGTGAGGCAGAAACCGTACTAGAAGCACACAATACCCCATTAAACTGGAAAGCCATGTCCAATTGTCTGACTGCGGAATACGGCGATGAACGAGATCTTAAAACTCTGGAATATGAGTTGTTCTCGCTAAGCCAAGATCGTATGTCGATTACGGAGTTCCACAAAGTGGTCTACCACCAGCTATCTTTGATTCTTAATAAGATAGCGGTCCAAGAAAACACTCCCGATGCCATTCGAGCTTTGACCACTAGTTACAGAGGCAAAGCTCTCGAGACGTTTGTTCGAGGTCTTAATGGAGATCTGCCACGCTTATTGGCTATCAAAGAGCCTAGGGATCTTAGCCATTCACTTTATTTGTGTAATCTACTTCACAATCAAGAACAAAGGAATAAATTTTCAACCAAAATAAGACCAGGACCACCTCCAATTCCACCCAAGCAGTTCCCGAATCCAATGTTCGCCAGACAACAACCAGTGAGAGCGTACAATAACAATCAAGGCCAATTTAGAAGTTTTAATCCAACACATTACCATACACCAAAACCAATTGTTCAAAAACCACAAGAACAATACGCACCTCAGCAGTTTTATGCACCAAGACAAACTTACGCAGCGCCTCCGTACCCTTTTGCCCCAAAACCACAACCAAGTTCAGTACCAATGGAAGTTGACAGTTCTATCCGATCAGCTAAGATCAACTATATGATTCACCCACAAGCAAACAACTTTGCAGGCAAGCGTCCACCTCCACTTGTTGGTCCACCACCAAAAATACAACGACAATTCCATATTAATACAATCAAAACATTCACTCAGTTGTAAAGGAAAAACCTATCGAAATATTGTTTAGAAGCAATATCCCGAATAGCCCAGAAATATTAAAGGAAAAAAGGGAACAAATTATAGGCAAAATTGAGAAAAAACAAAAGGCAGACTTAAATTACCACAACAAAAATAAAGAAAAGCCCAAATCATACGAGATAGGCGAAGAAGTTTACGTGAAAATTAACAAAAGGTTAGGATCTAAGACTACACCCAGATACAAAAAGGAAATAGTAGCCGAAAATAAAAACTCCACAATAAAGACAAAGTCAGGGAAAATAGTACATAAAAATAATTTAACAACCTGAATTACCGTTGCAGATTACTTTTCATACCATCATGCCTAGGAACGGCAACAATACTAGACTATTCAAATTCACAATTGATTACAATCAAAATCGGTCCCGCAGCAGTACAGAATAGCACTTTAAAAATCATTCACGTATTCAGCATTACAAAATATGAAGATGCTTTCGAATCATTCGAAAATTCCATTAACAAATCATTACCAAATCACCTCATACCATTCATAAACTTCGAGTTTTCACAAATTAAAGATGATTTAAAAAGATTAAAAGTAAAAAACGGAAGAGAAACAAGTAAGAAAGCTACAGTCGAGAGTGCTCGACCGTATGATACCCGCAACCCATTTCGAGAGAAAACAAAAAAATTAAATGATATTTTAACAAAAAACATACCAAATATACTAAATCTTGTTTTTTGTATATTTTTGAAAATAGCGGGTAAAAATCCACAACACCGTTATGGTCACACTGTCAACTAAACAAACAAAGCGCGGGGAGCTGCAAGTGAATTTTGCATATACAATTGATTCTTTAATAACTTCCTTGTTTTTCATTCGATCTCAACCAAATTCACAAGAATCAGGTCTATTATTACGGCTTTTACAGGCTTTTGGGGGCGGAAAGGGGCGTGGCATCCAACTTTTGAAATAAACTTGATCTGCGTAGGACCTATAGGAGTACTGTCCCCAAATTTGGTAGCTCTAGCTCTTATAGTCTCTGAGATCTAGGTGTTCATACAGACGGACAGATGGACAGACGGACATGGCTATATCGTCTCGGCTGTTGACACTGATCAAGAATATATATACTTTATGGGGTCGGAGATGCCTCCTTCTGCCCGTTACATACATTTTCTGTTGGCATTAAGTTATAATACCCTTCTACCCTATGGGTAGCGGGTATAAAAAGAGCTATAACAATGCTTGGATCTGCATGAAAATGGCTAGCTGGAAGTCCAGACCAGCACGATCATGAAATAATAATAATAATAATAATAAATAGAATAAGTAGTAATAAGATTAATGAAAAAAGTTGGTGAAAAATTCCGACAACTTATTCACAAATATTGAAGAATTACTCGAGTTCGCAAAAATTAAAGTAGCATCAAACGGTAAAGATATTCTCTACATAATTAGTTTACCAATAATAGAAGATAAGTTATGTCAAAAAATTCTGCTGAAACCAATTAAAAAAGGTAACTTAATAAACAAGACTAAATTTAACTCAATTGTCCAATGCGACAAAATAAATTTTGGAATTAAAGAAATTTGCGAAACTATCAATGACAAAACCATTTGCAAAAAAGAAAACCTAATAGATTTAAGTAATAACACATGAAACCACACTCCTCCAAACGAAAAAACCGAACTGCATGCAGATCAACAGCCAACACATACCGGAACACGAAGAGATCTTCCCCGGGACTATACTACTGAATGATTTTGATGGAACAGTCATGATCGAGTAAGAAAGCGTGCAACTACATGGCACCTATCTCATCCAAGCTAGTAACACAACAATTAAAATAAAAAACACGTTGTACACTACAAAGGAGTTTATCAACGTCGATCCTCTGCCACCACTCCTTCAACTTGTTGGTAGCAAAAGCGAAGTACAAGAGGTCCTCTCCCTAGAAATGGTAAAAGAGTTGAACTTCAATAATACAGCAAAACTGAAACTGATGATGCAGAATCAGAAAGTAGCAACAATCACCAATACTAGCATCTACATCATCTTAATGCTAGCCATTATCATATTGGCAGCAAGATCGCTGAGGCGAGGAACAACCAAACTCCACATAACCCCAGTGAGCAGCGCAGTATTAAACCAAAATCCATCTCAATCAGCGACCGAGGACGTTCGCACTTAAAGGGGGAAGAGTTAAGGCCAGACATTTCACGAACTCATGTCCACTACAAAGACAGTGGCCATGAACCTTTCCAATGCCCAACGACACGTGCGCTGCGTCGGCACATTTACTTCAACAACGCTTGCGCAACTCCACAAGCACCGACCAGGCCTTTCCGCCTAACCGTGGGATCAGCACTTTCAGCAAGCGCATTGCGCGCACCACGTCTGGATACCCAACTCCCAACGCGACAACCACAGCGGCGTCATCCGGCGGCAGCAGCGACAACGGCAACAGCGACAGAGACAAGCGACAAGAAGCAACAGCAGCAGCAGAGGCATTATTTTAATATTTCGATTGTTTAAGTTATAGTTCTAATCAAACTTTTATTAAATGCGGTTTATACTTTTTTAACTAAAAACCCAGCCGCGTTTCCAATTTATATTTAAAGTAGGCACACTTGGCTGGTAAAAATTCTCTGACTAAACACTTCACGAGGATGCTAGCTGGGCAATAGATACTGCATTATCTCGGCAACCGAGTGATGTCAGCATCACTTACTCGCTCATGAGACTTTGCAGTTACTAGCTAAGGGACTGAGCCCAAGCCTTTTAGATCTAATCTAAAAAGCGGAGGTCCAGAACCATTGTCAGAGGTACTTGGCAGCAAGTATAAAATCCGAATCCTCGGATTCATAATGAAGGCGACCGAAGATGAGTCCAGATGGGAAGTGTGACCGCTACCAACGGCGGGAGCAGACAAACTTCATCGACAAGAGGGTGTGGACCTGGAACCAACTGCCACAGAGTCGGAGCTTGTGTTCACAGGCTCATC
This sequence comes from Drosophila immigrans, assembly GCA_963583835.1. NCBI lineage: Eukaryota > Metazoa > Arthropoda > Insecta > Diptera > Drosophilidae > Drosophila > Drosophila immigrans. The sequence goes on from OY757143.1 coordinate 8,050,105, forward strand.
AATATCGGAAACCGAACTAGCGCTTGCGATATATAGGTTGCCGTTGGATGAGTCATCGAGCACGGACGAAGACGAACTAACAGTGGTCCAGGGACCATCCAACAATGAAGGCGCTAGCCTCAAGCGCAAACAACGCTCAGGGTGCAAGAGCTCTCTAAAGTTTCTAAAGGAACTGGAAGGCTGCAACCCAGAGTCGTTGAACGAGAGGAAACTGCGCAAAAAACACGAGTACAGTGTGGAGCATTACTTAAGTCTCACTGGCCTGCCCGACAAATCTCAGTTTGCTGCACTGAGCGCGACCCGACGGAGGAAGTCAAACCTTCCACGTCGAAGTTGGTGGAACCTAAGAAACCCAAGTCACATCCAAAAGGGAAAAAGAGAAAACAGCTTGGAACACCCACCTCCTGGAAAGGAGAGAATGGTGAGCAAACATCCGAAAAAGGCCAACCAATCTTTCAACAAGAGGCAGAGGTCGGACGACTCGGCGAAGGCTTTGGAAAGCAAGCGGACATGTCCAGGGGAAATCCTGGACAGCTTAAGAAGCCGGAGCTACAGGCAGCTATAATCGATTGAACCAACTCGGAAGGGAAGCTCGCTAGCGATAACTGGCTTATCCTGGAAGAGTTAATCAACCAGGGGATTGCTGATGCCATCACTCGACTACAGAATGCGTTTGACGGAGTTTGACGGCATCAACTAGTACGGGGGTGTCAAAGTGGTGGCATGTGCCAACGAGGAATCCCTGCGATTCCTCAAAGACACTCTGCTGAAAACGGACCAGAAGCAAAGATTGACGTCGTTCCTGTAGACCAAGCTCCGGAGCGAACGATCATTAAGCTCTGGATCCCACCTTCCATTCGGAAAGACCGAAACACCCTTATACTGATCAAGAGCCGGAATGCGGACTGCCACACAGCGTACTGGACGATCAAAAGAGGTCTAGCACGAGACAAAGGAAACGGCAAGGATCTCTGAATCAGTATTGGCCCGGAGACCAAAAGCCAAATCCCTCGTAAGTAATGGGTTGCGTTCGGGCAATCATTCCTGGAGGCGCTGGGCGCGGAGATGTTAGGTCGACCGGAGAGAATTCGGGTAGTGCAGATTAATCTACACCACTCAAGGATGAACAAGGAGACGGTTGATGTGGCTCTCATCCAAGAGCCCTGGATCGTAGGTGAAAGGGTTTGTGAGTAAGGTGCCCGCGGATACCGTCTTCTTGTCCGGACAACTGTGCCTAAATCCAGAACATGTTTCGTGGTAAGAACCGGACTTAATGTGCTCTTCTCTTACAGCAACAAAGACTTGACGGTAGCGTTATGCGAGCGAGGAACGGTCCAAAACTATATTTCGCGTATGAAGAAAAGGATCCACTGTCGGAAAGCATCCGAGCTCTAATTCAGCATACGCAGAAAGAGGGCATGGATTTAATCCTTGGGTATGATGCTCATGCCCACAACACTTTTTGGGGGAGCAAAGACACCAACGAGAGGGGGGAGTCTCTGCTTGAATTCGTGATGCTTACAAATCTTACTGTGTGTAACCGGGGTAGCCACCCTACCTTCCGCAACAAGAACCGAACAGAGGTTTTTTATTTAACCCTAGTGACTTACAACGAATCTCACTCCGTAGAAGACTGTCACGTATCCACGAAATGCACTTTTTCGGATCATTGTGTATTGTGTTGAGTAATTTCGTAAACATCAGTTGCGTTTTGTCTGGCTCCGCCTATTTGTGTTTTAAAAGCATACAATTTTGTAAATTTTAGTTATATATCGATTTTAACCTTTTGGTGCATGAATTGTGTTAAATTTTATTCTATTGTTTGTAACATAAATTTTAAATTACAACTTTTAAGTTGCTGTGCTCATTGCTTGTGTCTAAAAATTCTATGTTTTGGTTTTCTCTGGTAGTCGCTTGCAACCCAAGTTTGTTTGTGTGTTCGCTGTGCAGTTTTGTGTGGTGTATATTTGCTCTCTTTTGCTGGGCCTAATAGGCAAGTTGTTGTTGGGTGTTTTTGATTTCGCTCACCGTCATACACTGCTTGTTCGTTATTTTGCGACCCAGTGGGAATTTCAAGCTAGGAGACCAGAACACAGTACAATGCGCAGTCTCAAAAATCCGTCACGTTGTTTAACCGACTGAAGGAGGAATCTTGATAATGTCCTTTGTTATCTCGATGGAATCAACAAGTGAGGAGCCACAACAATACCCAGACTGTGTTGTCAGGGACGGACTCTATCGACACATTGTGCATCGGACTTCGATGACGTGTTCTGGGGACATGCATGTTCCACAGGACATGAGACTTCTACTATTACAGCAGCAGCACATATCCTTGCTTATAGGCAATAGCAACCCATCCTTGGCATGAATATGTTCCTATGACAGCACATCCTCTCCAACACAGACGATGCATTCTTATCAAAGTTAGCTCCAAAGTTTGACGGCCTTACGTCGTCAAGAAATTTATATCTCCGAACACCACTCCTTGACCCTCCAGTGGCGAGTAGCCATTATTGTCAATCTGAAGAAGTTCCTAGTACGGGGTGAGGAGGTCGAAAGTGAGAGCCATGGAGATGAACCAGACTTGGTTAACAAAGTTACTAGCCCTTTCGTTGCTGCCAGCCCAACCCGACGCTCCTGATTTTTACTTCGGCTGAAGTTATTGTCTTCTCTGCAAAAATATTATACAAATACTAGGAGACCCACGCGCTTCGCGGCTTGTTGTGCCATGTATATTTTTTCTAGAAAACATTTTTTTAGTTCAATGAAAATAATTATTAATTATTAATCTCTCAGCGCAATGGAGTGTACAATATTCTTGGTGAGTCCGTCTTTAGCCAGCACAAATAAACTGGATGGTTTTCCCACGCGAGAACATGCCACTTATGCCAATCTAATTGGAAATTCAGTGTGTTTGAATTCAATTGGCACATCTGTAGGAATCATTGGGATTCGTGGCAACAACACATTTTCATCTCGAAACTTCCCAATCGAAATGATGGATTCAATGACATTTTTCATAAATTTCTTAATTTTTAATTGTGTACCATTACACAGCCGTGGTGGGTTCAAGTTACGAAGTATAGTAGAATGATCGAAGCTCCAATCTTCAATTGTAAATGGTGTGGTAGTATGCTTGGCAAATCCAATGAATTTAAAAACTCAGTTAGATAATTCACAGTTTCGTTAGTATCACAAACTGCGTCAATAGATTTATATGACCCAATTCCCCAGGCAACAACAGTATGCATTGATTTCATCAGCGTAAGTTGAACGTGGAATAACACGAAAAGTTTGTCTGAAATCACCTGAAACGAGTGACAAAGTGCCGACAAATAGTTCATCATTGGTTTTTATATCCCTCAATGTCCTATCCAATGTTTATGAGCCATAGTGCATTCATCCTAAATAATCATTTTACATTGTTTCATCACTATGCCCATAGACGATTGTTTTTTTATGTTGCACACTGAATCTGCCTCCATTTAATAAAGTTGCTGCAATGCCAGTCGTATCTCAGAAGTTTTGAGAAAATTGTACAATACTTTCATTATTTACAATTTCAATCGCCATAAATATTAGAGATGGGGTCCAGAAACGAATGTCGCATTTATGTTGGAAATCTACCACCAGATATTCGTACCAAGGATATCCAAGATCTTTTTCACAAGTTTGGCAAACTCACATTTGTCGATTTGAAAAATCGGCGTGGTCCGCCATTTGCTTTTGTCGAATACGAAGACGCGCGTGATGCATATGATGCGGTCAAGGCCCGCGATGGATATGAGTATGACGGCTACCACCTTCGTGTGGAGTTCCCACGCGGCGGCGGTCCTGGCAGCTATCGCGGTAACAATCGTAACGACCGCAGCCACGATGATGGCGGACGAATGGGTGGCCGTGGACCGCCTGCTAAACGCTCACAGTATCGCGTAATGGTGATAGGCTTGCCCGGTTTTGGGTCATGGCAGGACCTTAAAGATCATATGCGTGAAGCGGGACACGTTTGCTTTGCCGACACCTACAAGGATGGCTCTGGCGTAGTCGAGTTTTTGCGCCATGAAGACATGAAATACGCCATAAAGAAGTTGGACGATTCTCGTTTTCGTTCACATGAGGGAGAAGTTGCCTATATACGGGTTCATGAAGACAGCGGTGATAACGAACGTGATAGGTCGCGTTCACGTTCGTTCTCATCCAGACCACGTCGACGCGGTACACCAACATATTCCCCGGTGCGTCGGCAATCATATTCCAGGTCTCGCTCACGCTCTAATTACTAAATTATACAATCATTATCCATTAATCTTAAAATTTCTTACGAGCAGGAAAAATTAGGAAACACAAGCTATAACTAACTATCAAGAAACACAATTCAGACCCCCCAACCCTCCTCCTAATTAATAATCATACTTACCGTTTGTTTAAATATGCAGAAATAACTGATTGTCAAGATTGATCAAGATGGAACCTTAATTCAAGACTGGAGATACCATTATGATTTAAAATTAGGAACTTTTACTGTAAAGATAATTCTCTTAAATTATTTAATGCATACAACAAATACAAATACACATTTGACAAATTTACTTTAAACAATAATTATAATTCAAAGATACGCTCCCTTCGGAATCTTTGTTGTAACATTTGGTTGCATGTTTTCTTAGAATTTATGTCCCTTTAAACTTAACAAATGGAACCCACATTTATTATTAATAAAATACATATGTAATCTCGGCAAGAAGTAGCGAGATAAGGAATGTTTTGCCAGTTCCGCCTGGTGCATCCAAAAAAATAACCCTCCTTGTCCTGCCGAAACTGCGAGAATAATGTGGTCGTAAATAATTTTTTGTTCGTCAGAGAGTAGTGGAACATTGTGATTAACAATGCCTGCCATTTCTATCGTACTGTAGGCCACGATTCACATCTGTGTTGAGTAATTCAGATGCACTTCGATGTCATACTGAAATGACTGATTGGTAAATTCGCAATAGCAATGCAAAGAACCTCGATAGCAATCAAAGCTTCATTATACATTGCATCGCTGAATGATATCGTTAGATTGTTACATCTTGTACGATGTCGATACAATATATAATCAGTCATTGAATCTTTGTGTTGATCCCACAACATTTGTACTCGGCCCTGGAAACTTGTCGTCAGTACTACAGTAGACGAATTTGTGTTCCTGTACAGTTTAGTCCTGCTTCAGCAAGCATATTGTCCCAATGGTTCTCATCTTCTAGCAAGCCAAGAACACGGCGTCTTTATACGTTGGATACTGTTGTCCATCTACTTTACGTATATCTTGAAATGACAATTCGTTTGTGAAATATACGCGCTGGCCGTTTTCAAGATGAACAGCTAAATGGATAACTGCTGGATCTCGTTTATGAATTGGGAAACTGAAAATACGCCAGACAGCTTCATTAGATCTGGTATACCGCCCAATTTGATTTCGTAATTTCATCATTTGGATTCAGAAGAGGAGCATTTACATTAGTATTTTCAATTCTAAAGACAGTCATATCACTTCTTTTATTGAAATACTTGCAAATGTATTTGATACTCTTCACCCAACTACATGACTCGATATTAATATGAGCGTTGAATGTTTTGCTCAGTAGAGGGGAATATAGTACCACCCACCGATTGTCAATGTCGATATCTGCGTTTTTAATAGTTTTAATGAATGATTGTCTACCATATTCGAAACTTCTTCGACGATATATTGGATATCCGTCAATTTGTGTGATCGTATCGTTAATGAAATCTTTAGGAAAATGTTTTGTACATTTTGCGTCTTCCACGCAAGGCGATGAACGATTCAGATGTCCACACGAACCATGAATCATGTTTGTAGTAACAATATCGAACAGTAATTGATCAGTAGACGGATCTAGAATCTCTGCAGAAATTACACTATCCGTGTCTTCAGGACGTATTTTATCGACTAACCAAATTAAAAAGTGATCATGAGGTAAACCACGCTTTTGCCACTCCACTGAATACATCCAACAACGTGTGGATAATAAAGTCGATTAATGACTTTAATTTTTGTTTAAGCACGTGCAGTAATGTCATGACGATGTATTGGATTTTGTCCTGGTGATAGCAGCGATAATAATCTCTTTCCACTTTGGATTACATGTGAACGTAATGAAAAGACACGGTCGTCCATATACACGCACGAGAGTCATAGCATCCCGTATGTATTCTTGTATATGTCGTGGGCTACCTATGTACGATGATGGTAAGATAATATTCAACATCAGGCTCGTACTGGAATGCTAGAAATGACCCTAATGTAAATGCTCGATGAACTTGTTGGCGTTGTTGGTCAATTCTTCTAAGTCTATTGACTATGAATCTACGCGCTTCTCTTCGTTGCAGTTGTCTTTGTTGATTACGTTCATCTCGTGCCTCTTGTGATTGTGCTTCACGTAATTGCGTCATTCTCACACGTGTATTTTCATTATCTTCTTCGATTTGTATCTCGCGCAGCTGTAGAGCTAACCGTTCGACGACTCGCGACTTTACGTATTTTTGGCATTGCTGACTGTAGATAAAATACTTAAAAACTACTTTTTTTTTTTTTTTTTTAAGCTTGGTTTGTTTTTATTGGATCTTCTCTTTATGAGTCTAACAATAAGGTTGCAAATCGTAAAATAATACAATATCTAACAGTTTAATTTTAACTGAATAGAGACTACATGGTCCTAATAATTAGCGCTGGATTGGAAGGTCGTTGCGGAGAAGACGAGAACTGCTGGAAACTCGCGTGAGGGCGCTCGCGAGATGATTTGGATGTACTGATAGCCTGTCGTAGTACTTTGTTATGATTTGTGCTATCTCTTCTCTGACGAGTGGTATGTGAAGGTCCCTGTGAATGTTTTCATTCCGAACGTACCACGGTGCCCCGGTGATGGTTCTGAGAATTTTTGATTGAGTTCGTTGCATTAGAGAGCCGTACATCCAGATTGGAGTTTTCTTCTCTAGTGATCAAAGGTTTTCAGAATAAGTTGCAGACTGATGTTATTTATTCTGACAATAGTAAAGCTTTTGACTCTGTTAACCATTGCCTTTTAGATAAAAAAAAATAACCTTGATAGGATTTCCATATAATTTTCTGTTATGGGTATGACTAACTTAATAATAGAACTCAAACAGTAATATTTAAGTCCGCAACTTCTAAACCTGTCTTTGTAACCTCAGGTGTTCCTCAGGGTAGTCATCTCCTCTTCTTTTTAACCTTTTCATTACGAACTTCCCAATGTTATTTTGAATTCTAATATTTTAATGTATGCTGATGATGTCAAGATTTGCCTAGGTTAGGTTAGGTTGAACGGACGGCTCGACCGGAGTCGAGAGCACCCGGAGACCATATGGTCCATTGTGATATCTGATCTGTGTTAACTGTAGGAGGGATTGTTGGGATATAGGAGGAAAACTCTGATTGTATTATTACGTCTACGTGCTACTGGCCAGTTCTGTTGGGCTGCGGTAGCCTCTGGAACCAGCCAGTAGAGTCAAGGAAAAGCGCCATGTTCTTTAGCCGAATATTCCCAAGACTTCCCAGTTCCCAGTTCAACGAAGAAAGGCTTGCCCAGAAATTGGGTCCTCTTTCTAAGAAGTGCAGGGCAGTCGCAGAGAAGATGCTGGATACTCTCGGTTTCCTCTTCGTCCCCGCAGCTGCGACAGAAGTCCTGTTGGGGTCCATCGTACCGTTGAGCCATACGGCCGATGTAGCAGTGTCCCGTTAAGACTGCTGTCAGTAACCTTATCTTGTTCTTTTTAAAGTTTAAGAGCTCGGTTGTTCGCTTGGGACTGTATCTTGGCCAGAGTGCTTTTGACACCTCGCAGCCCGATGATGCTGCCCAGTGTCTCTCAGCCGCCGTTCTCATGGAACAATTAAGTTCCGATAGCACGTGCTGAATAGGTCTCTTTATATCGTTCGCCGCGAGAGTTTCTGATGACGCTGACCCCAGCCGAGCTAACTCATCAGCCGCCTCGTTACCAGGTACTCCCATGTGCCTAGGTACCCAGACAAGTCTGATAGAGAGTGGTTGGCATAGGTTCAGTGACATCACTGTGTCTCGGGTTAGTTTACTCTTAATGGTGTTCGATGCGAGTGCTTTTATCGCTGATTGGCTGTCGACATAGATGGACACGTCCCTCGGGCCCCCGCCCAGTGTCCGTATCAACTTGGTCGCTTGCCAAACAGCGTAAATCTCCGCTTGGAACACACTGCACCAGCCAAGAAGACGAAAGGAAAGCTTGGTTGCAAGGTCTTCGGAGAAGACCCCCGATCCAGTGCCTTCTATCGTCTTTGATCCGTCTGTGTAGATTGACAACTCATTCTGCCTCAAAGGAGATTCCAGTTGCCAATCGGATCTGTCAGGGAATTCAGCTGTAAACCTGTCATCCCACTTATGTTCTGATACCCAGTAGTCGTTCTCAGCCACAGTCAATTCTACTGTACGTAGAATGGAGTTGTGACCTGCACCAGGCTTAAGGAGGCACTGGGCGTGAAGCCTGACCGCACTCCTTGCTGCCGCGTGCTTGAGGAAGACTCCGATGGGTTCCAGATTTAACATTACATCCAGCGATGCTTGGGGGGTAGAACGAATACATCCTGTTATTCCCAAGCATGCTAGTCTCTGAACTTTGCGGAGATTGTTTAGATAGGAGTCGGTGTGTCCCGCCTCCCACCATACAAGAGCCCCGTACGTCAGTATAGGTCCGACAATTGCAGTGTAGAACCATTGAAGGATGTACGGTAGCAATCCCCATCCCTTACCAAAAGTCTTTTTGCACACAAAGAAGGCTAGTAACGCTTTCTTCATCCTTTCCTCCGAGTTTCTCCTCCAGGAGAGTTTGGAGTCCAGGATTCAACCAAGGTATTTTGCCTCCTTTGATAACTTGAGCTCTGTTCCTCCCAGTGTCGGAAGCTTGAAGCTCGGTATCTTATATCTTCGAGTGAACAGAACTAGTTCGGTCTTTTGTGGGTTGGCCCCAAGACCGTTGTGTTCCGCCCATCGCAGAGTTTCGCTCAATGCGGCATTCAGTAGCTCACTGACTGTTGGCAGGAATCTGCCAGTTACCATTAGAGCCAGGTCGTCCGCATAAGCAGTCACTCTGCAGCCCTTATACTTCAGTTTGAGAAGAAGGTCATTAAGGACAAAGTTCCACAACAAGAGGGATATCACACCCCCTTGCGGGGTGCCCCTGGTTGCCCTTCTCCTGATAGTCGAGGCGCAGAGTTGGGCGTTTATCATTCTTTGGCGAAGCATGTTGCTAAGCCATCGAGTGATTGTCGGGTGTGAGCCTATGTTGACAAGTGCTGCCGTTATAGACTCGATCCTGACGTTGTTAAAGGCACCCTCTATGTCGAGAAATGCCGCTAACGTAAACTCCTTCCTTTGCAGTGCGCCTTCAATTACTACTGATCTACCTTTGAGGTAGGCGTGTTGGGACTTGCTAAAAGTGTGAGGTGTTAGCTTACTTCTGAGATGAAGGTCCAGAAGTCTCTCTAGTGTTTTTTAATAAAAACGATGAGAGACTTATGGGCCTATAATCTTTTGCTGAGCAGTGGTTTATCTTTCCTGCTTTGGGAATGAATGCCACCCTCACTTCTCTCCAGGTTTTTGAAATGTATCCCGTAAGGAGACATCCCCTGAAGATTTCTAATAGCCATTGCGACAGATGTACGCATACCATCTGTAACATGACCGGTCTGATGTCATCCGGTCCTGCTGATTTGTAGGGGTGGAACGACTTGATAGCCCAGATTATCTTCTCTGTGTTGACAATTTCGTCGATTAGGACTTGGCTCTCATGAGGCGCGTTTCCCTCCGGCTCGCCGCTGATGTGAGAGGTGGGGATCCCATTCTCGTCTTCAGCTTGTATGCAGCCTGGAAAGTGTGCGTTCATGAGGAGTTGCAGAGACTGCTGACTATTTTTAGCGAATGTGCCATCCAGGATGGAAAGCAGCCCCGGTGTGGCTGGATCTTTCGCTAGCAACCTTCGAAGTCTGGACGCTTCAGTGGTGTTGGTTAGTTCCTCGCAAAATTTAGACCATGAGTCTCTTTTTGCCCTTCTGATTTCCTTCTTGAAGGTCTTGAAACTGTGATGGTAGGCATTCCAGTCTACCTGGCAGTTTCCGTCTTTAGCTCTATTGTAAAGCTTTCTCGTTTCTTTCCGTATCTGGCCGAGTTCCGGAATCCACCACTTGTTGCGGTTTGACTTCGGTGGACGGCTGATTGGACAGGATTTGATGAAGGCCTTACATAGAGTATCTGTGACATTCTGGGTCGATTCCTCCAACTTGTCTGGGTTGTCTAGCCTTCTCACTAGGTGGTTGGGAATAGATTCCATAACAAGCTTTGAGTATTTGACCCAGTTTGCCTTTCGTGGGTTCCTGAAGGGCGCCTTTGCCTCTCTGCACCATCCAACTTCGAACACTATCCTGTAATGATCCGAAAAGGAGCATTCCGTGGATACGTGCCAGTCTTCTACGGAGAGGGAGTCGCTGTTGGTCGCTAGAGTTAAATCTATAACCTCAGCTCGGTTCTTATTGCGGAAGGTGGGGTGGCTACCCCGATTACACACATTAAGATTAGTGAGCATCACGAATTCAAGCAGCGACTCCCCTCTCTTGCTGTCTTTGCTCCCCCAAAAGGTATTGTGGGCTTTAGCATCACACCCAAGGATTAGATGCGTGCCCTCTTTCTGCGCATGCTGAATGAGGGCTCGAATACTTTCCGACGGTGGATCCTTTTCTTCGTACGGGAGATATGCTGAGGCTGGGTAAAGACTGGGTCCGTTCCTACGCTCGCATAGCCCTACCGTCAAGTCCCTGTTGCTGTAACTGGAAGAGAAGAGCACATTAAGTCCGGTTCTTACCACGAAACAGGTTCTGGACTTACGCACAGTTTTCGGGACAAGGAGATGGTATCCGCGAGCTCCCAAACCACAAACTCTTTCACCTACGATCCTGGGTTCTTGGATAAGAGCCACATCCACCCTCTCCTTGTCCATCAACCGTAGTTGGTCTGTGGAAGGAACCCTCGAGTGGTGCAGATTAATCTGCACTACCCGAATTCTTTCCGGTCGACCTAGCATCTTCGCGCCCAGCACCTCCAGGAACGATTGCCCGAACGCAACCCATTCCCATCTTCAGCCGGCCGTGCTTACTAAGGAGTTGGCTTTTGGACTCTGGACCAATGCTGATCCAGAGATCCTTGCCGTTTCCTTTGTCTCGGGCTAGACTTCTTTTGATCGTTCTGTCCGCTGTGTGGCAGTCCGCATTCTGGCCACGAATGGATTCTGCGGTCGAGTGATGGCAGCAGCAATCCCCTGGTCGATTCCAGGAAAAGCCAGTTGCTAGTGAGCTTCCCATAGTAGCTCCGGTTTCGTGCTTAATGGATGTCTCATTGACATATCCGCTTACTTTCCGAAGCCTTCGCCGAGTCGCCTGACCTCAGCCTCTTGTTGACGGATGGGTTGGCCTTTTTCGGTTGCTTACTCAACGTTCTCTCCTTTCCAGGAGATGTGGCTTTTCCCTTTTGGAGGTAACTTGGGTTTCGTGGGTTCCACCATCTTCGACGTAGAAGGTTTGACTTCAGCCGTCGGGTTGGCTCCGGCTACTGTCTGAATGCCCTGGTCGCGTTGTCACCGTACACTCGCACTCGGTGCAGCGGACTGAGTGTTGCCGGACAGTCCAGCGACCCTAAAGTACCGCCTCACGTTGTACTCGTGTTTTTTTGTGCAATTTCCTCTCGCGCCCGTTCAACGACACTGGGGTGCGGCCTTCCAGTCCCTTTAGGAACTTTAAAGAGCTCTCTTACCCTGAGCGCTGTTTGCGCTTGAGGTTAGCGCCTTCCTTGTTGGATGGTCCCTGGACTACTGTTACTTCGTCTTCATCAGTGCTCGATGACTCATCCAACGGCATCCTCGCTAGCGCAAGCGCTAGCTCGGACTCCGTCATCGATGAGCCTGTAAGCACAAACTCCGACTCTGTGGCAGTTGGTTCCAGGTCCCAACCCTCCTGTCAATGGAGTTTGTCCACTCCACCGTCGTGACCACTGGCGACACGCAGAGAGGATTTCTCCTCCCCGTGCCCGCCGGTGGTAGCGGTCACACTTCCCACCGACGTTTGGGCTGACATCCCAGCCCAAGTTGACGCCTCTATATCTTCCTCCATGCTGAATCCAAGGATTCATGATGCATTTTATACTTACTGCCAAGTACCTCTGAGCATGGTCCTGGACCTCAGCTTTCCAGAATAAATCTAAAAAGCTTGGGCACAGTCCCTTAGCTAGAAACTGCAAGGTGTCATAAGCGAGCAAGTGATGCTGACATCTCTCGGTCGCCCGAGACGATGCAGTATCCATTGCCCAGCCGGCACCCTCGTGGAGGGTTCAGTCAGAGGATTTTTGCCAGCCAGATTTGCCAAACATATAATAATATAGCTTCTAACTCTCTATTACAAGCTGATCTTGATCGTTTTTATTCCTGGTGTAAAAGTAATTATCTACTACTAAATTGTTCGAAATGTAAGGTTATGTCGTTTTACAGAAACTCCGCTAACATCAGTTATTATACTCTTAATATGCTACCTCTGATTAGAGTAGACGATGTGAATGATTTAGGAGTTCTTCTAGATCATAGGCTAAAGAGTGCCAAACACATTTCAATTACTGTCAACAAAGCGACTCAAGTTCTTGGGTTCATCAAGCGATGGGCAAAGGAATTTGATTACTTAATCGACTTTTACAAGTCGACTTTAAATAAATAAAATAAAATAAAACGGTGTTGTATAGAAGTACGTTATAGTCCAAGCTAAGGGGCGAGCGGCGATATTTAAGCCAGTTGAGGCTGTTGGCTTTGAGCTTTAAATGTGTTCTTTTGGCTTCAATGTGGCTGCGCCAAGTAAGTCGTCTATCGAGGTGTACGCCAAGATATGTTACTTCATTTGCTATCGGAACCACTGTGTTGTTTAGAATAAGTGGAGGGCAGTCTTGCCTGTTAAGTGTGAACGTTACGTGTTTGCATTTTTGTTCGTTAACTTTGATTCGCCAGTCGGATAGCCATTTCTCCACTGCCACCAGGTGTATAGCAAGTTGCGCCGTTGTTTGCTTGAGGCATCTCGAGCGGCTTAGGTACGCTGTTTCATCAGCAGAAGTGGATGTGGTTAGTTGCCAGCTCGTTGGGATGTTCGCAATGTAGATATGGTAAAGTGTTGGTCCAAGCACGCTGCCTTGAGGAACTCCGGCTCTAATGATGTAGTCATCGGACATGGCAGAATTACATCTTACTGAGAATTTCCTGTTGTAAAGGTATGACTTCAGAAGTTTGTGAGTGTTGGTTGGGAGCATTTCAGTAATTTTGTGCATTAAACCTTCTAACCATACTCCATCGAAAGCTTGTGATACGTCCAGAAATATCGCAGTGCAGTACTCCCTTTGTTCGAATGCATTTCGGATTTTTGATGTTATGCGGTTGACTTGCTCAATGGTTCCGTGTTTTTCTCGAAAACCGAATTGATGAGTCGTTGTGTGTTCTGATATATGGGGTAATATGTGCCAAGAAGCATTTTTCAAAGAGTTTTAATAGACACGTTAGTAAACTAATTGATGAGGCAATTGTGCGGTCTTTGCCAGGTTTTGGTATCATTATAATGATCGACTTTTCCCATCTCTCTGGGAAGTGTCCATGTCTCGTTATTGCATTGAAGAGTTGGCAAATAGCTCGAACAGCACAGAAAGGAAGTTCAATACTCATTTTTGGTGATATTAGGTCGCATCCTGGAGATTTTTTTAGGTTGAGTTGTTCGTTTATGATTTTGAGAAACTCATGTGGCCTAAATACAATAGGTTCATACGTTGATGTGTCGATATCTGATGTTTCTGGCAGTGAGATCCCGTTTGATGATGTATTGGGCTGAAATACATTTTGAAGATGCTCTGCAAATCTGTCGGCTCTTTCTTCGTCGCTGCGAGCCCAGTTGCCTGTGGATGTCCTTATTGGCATTGCAGATTCGATTGGTGCGCTGAGAGATGTGTGTACTCTCCAAAGTGGGAACTTGGAGCTCATTGGGGATAACTGCTCTATGTAATGTTTTTAGGACCTTTCTTCTTCATGACGTAATACAGCTGAGAGCCTCCGTGTAGCGTCTTTTAACCTTTGTTTTGCGGATGGTGATCTGCTGGATTGCCATTCTCGCCGTGAACGTCACTTTGCTAGAACAAGCTGCTCTATTTCAACGTTCGTGTATCTTTGATTGTACGATGTTTCTTGCGTTTGTGGAGTTGACAAGCGAGCTGCTGCGACCAAGACGGATTCAAGAGTGTTTGTGGATAAGTTGATATCAGCTTCGTCATTCAAACGTGGATTCAACTCTATATGCGAACTTATATATTTTTTGTACTTAAGCCAATTGGTTTTATTCGTTGTTAGTCTGAATGGTTTATCTACCGCAACTGGATGTAGATTTAGTTGAAGGAGTACAAGCGAGTGATCAGACGATAGATCTGGCACTTATCAGGTTGCGAGGAATGTTTTTTGTGACTGCAAAATATATCAAGTCTGACAGTTTTCTGGGATCTGTTGGCCAATATGTAGGTGTCCCAGGTGACACACAGTCTAGCTTGTTGCTTGCTTTTATTATTGCATTGTACAACTGCCTTCCCTTTGGAGTCACAAGTCGAGATCCCCAGCGCGTATGCTTGGCATTAAAGTCTCCTGCTGCTATAAATTGTTCGCTCAGAGAGTTGAAATAGTCCATGAATTGGGATTCGGATATTGTAATCCGAGGAGGACAGTAGCGGCAAGCTTTAAAGATCGGGAATCCATTTGTACATCTATAGATGTAGCTTGCATGAAGTTAGTGGCGAAGCTATTGTGGAAGCAGTGCTTGATGTGATTTCTAATCAGAATCCCAGTGCCTCCATGTGCTTTCCCGTCTGGGTGATTCGTGTTGTAGAAGAAGTAGCATGGAATTTGGAAATTATATTTATTTGTTAGATGAGTTTCTGCGACTAGCATTACATCGATATGGTTATTATTAAGGAATTGAGTTAGCTCGAGTTTGCGCTGTGAGACGACGTTGGCGTTCCACAGTGATATACGGAGTGGAGCCATTGATTACTTAGTCTGTTTTTGAGCAACAAGCAGCTCGATCAAAACGTTCTGGTTTCGCATAAGATCTTGCATAGTTGTCTGCATGAATGACATGAACTCCATCATACTTTGTTGAAGATTACATATCATTGTTTCAATTTTGTTCGTAGACTGTTCTTCTGGTTGATGAAGGGAAAGTGATGATCGTGGCTTGGTGGGAGCGGTACTTTTAAGACTTAATTTTAGAGCAGTTGCAAAGCTTGCGGATTTGTCGGTGAACTCATTATTGTTTAAACTGTGTCCACACTTTTTGCTGCTGGGATCCTCTTTATTTTTTGGGCATTTGTGGGAGTCATGAAGGTCTCCACAAGCAACGCATACTGGACGAAGCGTGCGATAAGACCTTGTGTGGCCATATTCCTGACAATTATTACACTGCACCGGTCCATTTCTTTTATGCGGCTCTTCTACCGTAATTCTGCGGTGTAGTAGGAACTGGAGAGTGAAAATTAGAAGCACTTCATTTTGTTTAAGAGGCTTGGATTTGGTTTCGGGTTCAAGTTCTACCTTGAAAAGAGGTTTCTTTCTCTATTCAAAATGTTAATAACAATTTTTACGTTAAAACCTTTCTCATTCAGTGCACTTGTAACTTCAGCTGGTGTTACTTCCGGGTCAATACCTTTAAGTACTACTTGCTGGCCTTTACTGCTTTTTAATTGGTACGTGTAGAAGTTTTTATTATTGTCGTTTAAATACTTTGACAACATTCCGTAGTTTACTTTCGTATTAGTCTGAACTTTTGTTTCGTGAATATTTCCCTTTGTTAATAGAATTATGTGGAAATTGTCTGGTCCTATTAGATTCAGTATCGAGTTTACGAGAGCATTAGAACTTCTCTCTCGAATGTAAATCGGCGGCGGCTTAGGCTTTTTATTGTCCCCTACGATGTTTTCAGGAGGTATATCATCGGATTTATCTGTCAAAATATCAAATCTGTTTACTTCTATGGGCTTCTCTATTGTAGATTGTTTTGAGGTGCCTCGAGTTATTTTAGCAGAATTACCAAGTCTAGAGTTCTGCGGGCTATTATTATTTGTATGTAGTGATCCATACCAGTCTGTACGGCCGAACGTTGTTTAGAAGAGTGCGCGCTGGTGTAAGGTGCTGCATTATTTGGTTGCACTGCAGATTCCGTTGTTACAGTAGATGGTATTGCGCGAGCAGTCGATACCATTGTAGTTGTTGTAATAGTTGCCGTTACAGTTGCTAATGACGTCACTGTATTGGTGACCGTGGTTAAGCAGGTTGGCATGAGGGAAGGGTATGGGGCTTTATCCAACAAGAGCGCTGGAGAGCAAGAGCGCGAGTAACATAGAGCACCCTACCCTGTCTCTGTACCCACGTCGCTTTCTGCCACTGGACAAATATAAAAAGTGTATAAGACTCACGCATCGATTGTGGACATTGTAACGAACCGTTACAATGTCAAGATAGCCAGCGACTGTCCAAGGTTCGGAAACAAGAATATTTGTCATTGGTCAGGTGGACCGTCAGATGTCGAGGGATTCACGGGGCAGACGTGATCGTCTCTACAGGAGTTGGGGGAGGAAGGCTGTTCTCGTAATATGTGTTACGACGTTGTCGTCGAAACAGCACGGTAGCGAGATCGGCTGATTTAGCATAGTCGCTAATGGAACTAGAATTAAAGGTTTCGCCCGCTGAAAGATCCCCTCCCAGAAATACGTGTTCGTGAGTTCACAAATATTAGCTTTTATTTAGAATATTTTTGTAGTATCTTAAGCATAAGTTTAACTCTAGAAGGGGGTGGGAAACCGACTATGGTCGTTGGTAACACGGAACCGGAAGGCCGCCCGTATTTATACAGCGGCCCTGGTATTACTTGCGTGTGTGTATGATTACGCAAGCCGCAAGCCTAAGAAACGGGTAGCCTCTATGTGTATGCCTAGTTCGCACGACTAAGAGAGTACAACGATGCGTCGTAGGCACGAGGGGAGTGTGCGAAGAATCTCTGTCCTCATATGTCATATGTGTGGTCACATAAACTCAAACACAAAGCGTGTACAGAGTCAGCGCAACTGCGTAGTCGCACTGCTAGACTCTGTGCTTGCACTTCTTGGACACGAGGGGAGGGAGTGGTCGCGGCTCTCTGCTTGTTTGTGTATGTGTGTGGTCACACAAATCTTGAGTACGCACAAAATCTATGCAGCTGCGTAGTCGCACTGCTACGGTCCGTGCCGGTACTTCGTGGGCGCGAGGGGAGGGAGCGATCGCGGCTCTCTGTTTGCGTTTGTGTATATGTGTGGTCACATAAACTCAAACACAAAGCGCGTACAGAGTCGGCGCAACTGCGTAGTCGCACTGCTGGACTGTGTGCCGGCACTTTGTGGACACGAAGGGAGGGATCGGCTCACGTCTCTCTACGTCTGCTCGCGTGTGTGTAGTCACACCAACACAAAATATGCACAGAATCTGCGCAAGTGTGTAGTCACACTGCTAAGAACTGTGGCGGCACTTTGTAGACGAGGGGAGGGAAACGAGCAACTCGCAAACGTTGGTTATGCACGTGTGTAGTCGCACGACATAAGCCGGCACATGCAGCGATCTACGCACGTAACTAGTCACACTGCTAGAGTACTGCGACGGCACCGTTTATAGGCGAGAAGAGGGAAGCAGGCTTCGATATATAAAATCACTCGCGAATGTACAGAGGAGCGCCCGCAGTTGCGCTGATCTATTTGATTTTTGTTTCACTTAACACGGTTTATTTGCGATGAGAGATTAGAGTGGTACCAATGTGCGTACCTATTGACATCCCTGTACATAGCTTCTCCTTGTACTGCACACTTTGTATACTTTGCTTTGTCTTTGCTTTGTCGATCGCTGCTAAGAGAGTGAGAGCCTGCGTCGTCGCATCTCATTAAGTAGGTCAGTTTTTCTACTTAACATAACTCGGTCAAGCTCACTTGGGTCTCCTAGCGCTAAGCTCCTGCTGACTTAAGTGAGTTGTTAACTCGCGTGAGCGGTCCTAGTTTTAAGAGGCAGTATATATACGCTGTTTGGTTTGGCTTTTGTTGTGTGGCCAGATTTCTGGTCCATCACACCCCCCCCTTTCCTCCCGGGCGGATATGAACCCTGATTCGGCCTGTTCGGGAACGATGGATCTAGTAGACTGTATCCAGACAGACATGAGTGAAGCGGGCGCGGCTGTTGTGCCCCTCGGTCTGCCGGATTTCCTCGATAAGACCTCGCGGAAGCTGACGTCTCGGCGTCTCCACGGCCCAGGACGGGGGTGCCTCCACCAGTTCGCTTTCGTGAGCGACAACTTCTACCAGATCTAGATCGTCTTCCCCGACGTCCGCTGGGAACTCCTGGGGCAGAATGTTCCAGAGTTCCGACCACGACTCCCTGGTGGTGTCGGGATCGTCTCCTGCGCCCTCTCCTGCAACTTCTCCTGCGTCTTCTGAAGTCTCGGTCTGGGGTACGTCTGGGTCCGGGACTGGGGTTGCGGCTGGGGGTGACAGGTATTGTCGCCGAAAGCGCGGACCCTCCATATCGTCATCCGACGATGCCGACTGCTAGAACGGCCCAGCTTCTACCACCGTTCGTCCGCCTCTTCGACCCTGGCCACTGCGCACACCAAGGAGATGTTGGGTTCGGCCCTCCGGGGTGGGGTGGTCCATGCGCCGGTATTTCACACTGGTAGGAGACCGCCTGCGCCACGCCCTCCACGAAGAAGGGTTCGTCTTCCTCGCTGTCGGACGTGGGAGCAGCCTCCCAACGAGCCAACTCGTCTCCGTCCGTAGGGATGGCATGGTAGATGCCATGTCCCTGGCGTGGGTCCTGCCGTCGGACGTTTGGTCGGGGCGACCACGCCCCTAGGGCTGGTCCAATGGGCACCTCGTCATCATCATCGTCTTCTTCCTCCTCTCCTCCCTCGTACGATGGGAAGGGACGCTGTTCGTCGCAGCTCGTCGGCGAATACTGGCTCTATTCGTACGACTCCGGCCCACACGAATATTGTCATTCGCACTCCGTCGGGGGACAATGCCTATCCTCGCGTGATTCCGGTACGAATAAATACTGCCATTCGCACTCCGTCGGTGTGTGGCATGATTCCTCTTGAATCCTGCGCACGCTCGCGTACCATGCGGCGTCCTCCGGTCGAACTGCGGAGTTGTGAGGAGCGTCGGGGTGAAAGAAGGTCGTGGACGGCGCATCGTGACCTGACCGTTCCTCCGGTCCAATGGCGGTGGCCATTCTACTCAGTCCTTCTGTTCTGTTGCTGTCACCGGCGTTGTCGCGCGGTGGTGGAGTGCCGGTTAGATCTATGGTCTCCATTTTAGTTTGACCTGTGGAATAGTAGAGTGGGTTAGCGGATGTCAGGAATAGGACTGGAGTGTTGAGTTCGGGGTGTTCGCGATGGGAGCGTTATCGACTACGTTAGTTTTGGTCTTGTTCACATTCTTCCTAGCTTTCACCTTCGACCCCCTCTTCCCGATCTAGGAACTCCTTCAGATCGGCAATGTTGGCGACTCGCCGTTGCAGGGTCGTGCTGTGTTGCAGCCGCACAATGTTCGGGGATATGAACTTCTTGACGATATAAGGCCCGTCGAACTTTGGAGCGAGTTTCGCGGCGAATCCTTCAGCACCATTAGAAAGGTGGTGTTGTCGTAACAAAACCTTCATTCCTAGAGCGGGTCGCCACTGTCTACGGCGCAGATTATAATGTCGGCTTTGGTCATTGCTAGCTTGGTCTAGGTTTCCTCTGACGAGCGTGAATATCTCCCGGAGTCTTTTGGCCTTGGTGTCGGGATCTTCGGGATTCGGAGGTAGTTCAGGGGACACCTCCTCATATAATTCTGCTGGGAGTCGAGGCTCCCTACCCTGTACCAGGAAGACTGGGCTATATCCAGTTGACTCGGATATACTGGAGTTCACGGCCAACGTGATCTCGGGGAGTAGGGTATCCCAGGTGTTCTGTTGGCCGTCGATGAGTTGGGCGATCATGGTCTTCACCGTCCTGTTGGCTCGTTCCGTTGGGTTTTCGAGTGGAGCATATGGCGCAGTGTGTTGTAGCTCCACACCGGCTGTTTTCAGGAACGCCTTGAAAGCCCGGCTGGTGAACTGGGTCCCATTGTGGCACACGAACAGCTTTGGAACCCCGAAGTGAGCGAGGATACGCTCCCGGAACGCCCGTTGCAGTCCAGCCGCTGTTTCGCTTCGTAAGGGCACCAATTCCACCCACTTCGAAAAAAGGTCGAAAAATACGAATAACATGGTGTTACCCTGTTTAGAGCGCGGGAGGGGTCCCACGAAATCGGCACACACTGTGGCGAACGGCTCTTCGGCTGTTCGAGTGTGCATGTGTTCTGCAGGCTTTTGTTGTGATGCTTTGTACTTCTGGCAGCTCAGACAGTGTCGAATGTGTCGTTTCACGTCGCGGTGCATCCCCGGCCAGTAGTATCGCTGTGCGACTCGGAGGATAGTCTTCCGTACGCCGAGGTGCCCTTCAGACGGCTGGTCGTGGCACTCTTGGAGCACACGAACCCGCATATATCGGGGTACGCACAACTTCCAGGTCACATCGTCGAAGTCGTCAGCCCGATGTACGATGTGGCGGTACAGTTGGCCCTCTCTTACTGCGTAATCCGGGTATCGCTGTGGTTCATCGCTTTCCTGTTGGATCCGTCGAGACAACCAAGGACACGAGCGTGGCTCCTCCTTTAGTCGGTCCAGACGGGTGACGGGTTGTCGAGACAGGGCATCGGCGACTACGTTCTGCTTCCAGGGACGATACCTCACGTCGTACTGTTACTGCTGCAGCTCCAACGCCCAACGTGCTACTCGGCCATGTGGTGATTCCAGTGAATTCAACCACTTGAGGGCCAGATGGTCGGTGATAGCCTCGAATCGATATCCTTCCAGGTAGTAACGTAGTTTCCTGATGGCCCAGATCACTGCCAGACACTCCTTCTCGGTAGCCGAATAATTTTCTTCTGCCTTGTTCAAACGTCGGCTGACGTAGGAGATTGCGCGCTCCTGGCCGTCGATTTCCTGTGTCAAAACGGCTCCGATTCCCACGTTGCTTGCATTAGGCTGTAGCACAAACTTGGCGTGGAAGTCTGGGCACGCTACGACGGGTGCGGTAGTGAGGAGGACCTTTAACTTAAACCTTCGGCCTTTCTTGAGGAGTTGAGACATCGGTTGCACCACGGTGGCAAAGTTGGGCACGAACCTTCTATACCACGAGGCCTTTCCAATGCACTGTCTCAATTCCTTAAGATTCGTTGGAGGAGGTAGGTCACGGACGGCGGCTGTTTTACCTGGGTCGGTATGAATCCCTTCCTCACTTATGACATGTCCCAGGTAATGGATTCGTCGTTGGAAGAAGGCACACTTCTCGTAGTTAATCCGGAGGTTGGCTCGGCGGAGTCGGTCCAACACTTCACGCAGAATCTTTGCGTGGTCTTCCATGGCGTTCCCGACGACACGATATCATCCAAGTATGCGAACGCATGCAGTTCCATGTCCACTCTTATGACCCCGTCCACAGCTCGTTGGAAGGTCGCCGGAGCCGAGTGCAGTCCAAATGGCATCACCTTCCACAGGTAGAAACCGCGTCCTGGTACCGTAAACGCAGTCGCTTCCCGACTGCTTGGTGCCATGGGGATCTGCCAGTAGCCATTCTTGAGGTCCAACGTCGAAATAAACTTTGCGTGCCGGAGGCGCTCCAGAATATACGTAATCCGGGGAAGAGAGTACGTTCATCTGGGAGAATTTCGGGATTTATTCTTCCAGAAATGCCTGAACGCTTGGGGCGATCTCCGGCGGCCATGCGTCTGTGGTTGGTGGGGTCGGATCCAGCTCGTCTTCCTGATCTGTGAGCGAAGTCTGTAGATCCGGGATGAGTGTGACATCGTAGGTACTGGGGCCTTCCGTCTTGGAACCTGAGTTCGTCGTAGGCTCCAAGTCTCGAGCGAGAGGTTAACAGAGTCTCGGTGCAGGGATTGGGATATTGGGAGTATCCCGGACGATGATCTTCCTCGGTGCTGGCGTGGGTGGAGCATGATTCACCGAGCTTGGTTCTGATGTTGGTCTCCATCGCGCACAGGAAATCTATCCCGAGGATCACAGGCTCCAGGACATTAGGGAGGACCAGAAGGGGCATTCGTAATTCTCGGTCTGCCAGACGAATGCATGCTACCAGTGTCCTCGTGACCTCGCGGACGAAACCGTCGGCCAAGCGGATCTTGGCACCTCTCTGTTGGGTATTCCTCGGAGTAGCGAGTCCATTTGCCAGGTCTTCGCTGATGAAGCTCCGTGTGGCTCCGGTGTTCATACAAACAGATGGGCAGACAGATAGCCGGACATGGCTATATCGTCTCGGCTGTTGACACTGATCAATAATATATATACTTTATGGGGTCGGAGATGCCTCCTTCTGCCTGTTACATACATTTTCTGTTGGCACTAAGTTATAATACCCTTCTACCCTATGGGTAGCGGGTTTAAAAATGAGCCAATTTATTAAATTTTTAAGCAATGATTCAACAAGAGTAATTATTTATGAAAATAGCTCCTTAGGGGACGCCTAGTCGATTAAGGTGTTGGATTTATTTGGGAAAGTTTGCCTTTCAAAAGAACAATTAATTAAATATTATTAAGTTTATTATTAATACTAAAGATTCCGATGAGAAGTTAAAGTCTACGGCAATTGAACACCACAGCCTTTTTGAAGAACGGAAGAACGGTGTTGGCTGTAAATTGTGTACTTCGAAGGAAAGCGTTTTGAATCCGAAATATCCAAACGAAGTTTCCGAAAACACAACAAACAAAAGTAAGAAAGCTTCAGTCGACAGTGCTCGACCGTATGATACCCGCAACCCATTTCAAAAGAAAACAAAAAGCTCAAATGATATTTGAACAAATAATATACCAATGAATATACTGAAATCTGTCTTTTGTAAATATTTGAAAAAAATCCATAACATACCGACATGGTCACACTATTAACTAAACAAACAAAACGCGAGCAGCTGCAAGTGAATTTTGCATATAAAATTGATTCTTTGGTGACTTCCTTGTTTTTCATTCGATCTCAATTAAATTCACAGGAATCATTGAGACAATATTTTTAAAATGCATACCAAAATTCAATGCTCTAGGTCCATTATTACGACTTTTCCAGTTTTTGGGGGCGGTAAGGGGCGTGTAATAAATCTACAACAAACTTGAACTGCATAAGACCTACACGAATACTGTCATTCACACACTTAAAACGGCCATATGCATTGGGCACAACTATTTTAATAAATAATTTAACGAATAACTTTTGTTCTACTTATCCGATTTTTACCAAAAGTACAGGGTATATTAGGAGTATTAAGCACAGAAGGCTTACCAAATTACATCATTACACAAACAACTTTTGGAGTTATACGCGATTTACATAAAAAAAAATTGACTTGTTCGAGATTTATCCATATTGTGGGCGAAGGGGGCGTGGCATCTAACGTTTTAAATAAACTTGATCTGCGTAAGGAATGCAGGAACCTATGTACCAAATTTGGCGTCTCTATGTCTTATAGTCTCTGAGATCTAGGTGTTCATACGGACAGACAGACGGACAGACTGGCAGACGGACATGGCTATATCGTCTCGGCTGTTGACACTGATCAAGAATATATATACTTTATGGGGTCGAAGATGGCTCCTTTTGTCTGTTACATACATTTTCTGTTGGCTCTAAGTTATAATACCCTGGTACCCTATGGGGAGCGGGTATAAACACAAAAAATAAGTGAAATATTTTAGTAATTTTAATACGCAAGCCACGCACATTTTGATAGGTTATAAGATATTAAATTAGTTCTTTGAAGAAGACTATAAGGAAGTTTAAATCGTCTAATCGGAGTCCAATTGTAATAATAATAACATAGGATAGAAGGGTATTAAAACCTAGCATTAACAGAAATAGTATATAACAGGCATTCCTACCTCATAAAGTATATATATTCTTAATCAGTGTCAACAGCCGCGACGATATAGCCGTATCCGTCTATCTGTCTGTATGAACACATAGATCTTAGAGACTATAAGAGCTAGAGATATCAAACTTGGTGACAGTACTCGTGTACATATATCCTACGCAAATCAAGTTTGTTTCAGATTCAGATGTTCCACGCCCCTTTCTGCCTTTTACAAGCTGTAGCTTTCTTACTTGTTAACTTTGGATCTTTTACCAGGAAATACTCTGGGCAATAGCTGGACAAGTATATAATAATTTTTAAATATGTAAATTTTATTTTTTTAATTAAATGATTATTTTAACAATTAAGCATTTGTCATCATTGTCTGCTTAGTAAATATTGAGCAAAAATTATGATAATAACCTACGTACTTCACTTGTTTATATTATTATAGTCTTGGTATGACTACAAGTTGAGATGGGAGCCTAAGGAATACGGTGGAGTTCATATGCTACATGTTCCCTCTGATCATATTTGGAGACCGGATATTGTGCTTTACAATAAGTAAGTACCCTATACCTGACACAATGTACAAAAATCAATATGTACAAAATCAACAGCCCAATTTATTTGTATCATATAAAAATTCTGTCTTAAAAAGGTAGAGAAGAGTTTTACAACATAGCTATTACCAAAATATTATTGTATTTAGCCTTAATATGCAGGTTAATTGTATTGATCTCTTGCTCGTTCGTGTGATCGAAAACTTTCATACGACTAAAAGTGCGTAGAAGATACGTCTATGCCTTTGCGATGTATAAATATTTGGTAAAAAGTTGAAAACGTAATTATGCTCCCGTAACAAAATAACTTGTTACTCAAAAGACAAGCATGGAAGAAAATAAAACTGACTCTGTAAAGCACCTCTGTTAGAGTTACCACATGCAAATAATTTTTTATTCTTATGTATATCTTGGGAAAACAAAATTTTTGACAAAATGTGCTTAAGCTGTAATTTTTGTTCACTACAAATTAACATAAATATTTTAAACAATTTTTTGATGTACTACTGTGGGCAAAAGCTAAGGTGAATTTTCAATTTTAAATTCTCGGGTTTAACATTTCTGACTAGTTCTTTTTTTCTTGAGTTGGAAGGACTGTTGATGACATCTGAGGGTAATTTCATGTCTACCAATTACACATATCGCGGCAATAGTCGCGAATTATTTTGCTTTTTAAACATCTTATTTTTCCATTATTTTTTCATAATTACCAAAAAAAACTAAAAGGGTTTCAAAACATATTGTATACATAGTTAAAATATAAAAAGATTGGCTTCGATAACATAGAAATAAAAAAGAAATGGAATTATGTCTCTGAAAACTTCAATTTCGGTTGGCAATCAAAATAGGTGTACCCCTTTAACATAGTTATTAATATTAAGATTTCGCTATTTTTATACCCGCTACCCACACAACAAACAAAAGTAAGAAAGCTTCAGTCGACAGTGCTCGACCGTATGATACCCGCAACCCATTTCAAAAGAAAACAAAAAGCTCAAATGATATTTGAACAAATAATATACCAATGAATATACTGAAATCTGTCTTTTGTAAATATTTGAAAAAAATCCATAACATACCGACATGGTCACACTATTAACTAAACAAACAAAACGCGAGCAGCTGCAAGTGAATTTTGCATATAAAATTGATTCTTTGGTGACTTCCTTGTTTTTCATTCGATCTCAATTAAATTCACAGGAATCATTGAGACAATATTTTTAAAATGCATACCAAAATTCAATGCTCTAGGTCCATTATTACGACTTTTCCAGTTTTTGGGGGCGGTAAGGGGCGTGTAATAAATCTACAACAAACTTGAACTGCGTAAGACCTACACGAATACTGTCATTCACACACTTAAAACGGCCATATGCATTGGGCACAACTATTTTAATAAATAATTTAACGAATAACTTTTGTTCTACTTATCCGATTTTTACCAAAAGTACAGGGTATATTAGGAGTATTAAGCACAGAAGGCTTACCAAATTACATCATTACACAAAGAACTTTTGGAGTTATACGCGATTTACATAAAAAAAAATTGACTTGTTCGAGATTTATCCATATTGTGGGCGAAGGGGCGTGGCATCTAACGTTTTAAATAAACTTGATCTGCGTAAGGAATGCAGGAACCTATGTACCAAATTTGGCGTCTCTATGTCTTATAGTCTCTGAGATCTAGGTGTTCATACGGACAGACAGACGGACAGACTGGCAGACGGACATGGCTATATCGTCTCGGCTGTTGACACTGATCAAGAATATATATACTTTATGGGGTCGAAGATGGCTCCTTTTGTCTGTTACATACATTTTCTGTTGGCTCTAAGTTATAATACCCTGGTACCCTATGGGGAGCGGGTATAAACACAAAAAATAAGTGAAATATTTTAGTAATTTTAATACGCAAGCCACGCACATTTTGATAGGTTATAAGATATTAAATTAGTTCTTTGAAGAAGACTATAAGGAAGTTTAAATCGTCTAATCGGAGTCCAATTGTAATAATAATAACATAGGATAGAAGGGTATTAAAACCTAGCATTAACAGAATAATCAGTGTCAACAGCCGCGACGATATAGCCGTATCCGTCTATCTGTCTGTATGAACACATAGATCTTAGAGACTATAAGAGCTAGAGATATCAAACTTGGTGACAGTACTCGTGTACATATATCCTACGCAAATCAAGTTTGTTTCAGATTCAGATGTTCCACGCCCCTTTCTGCCTTTTACAAGCTGTATCTTTCTTACTTGTTAACTTTGGATCTTTTACCAGGAAATACTCTGGGCAATAGCTGGACAAGTATATAATAATTTTTAAATATGTAAATTTTATTTTTTTAATTAAATGATTATTTTAACAATTAAGCATTTGTCATCATTGTCTGCTTAGTAAATATTGAGCAAAAATTATGATAATAACCTACGTACTTCACTTGTTTATATTATTATAGTCTTGGTATGACTACAAGTTGAGATGGGAGCCTAAGGAATACGGTGGAGTTCATATGCTACATGTTCCCTCTGATCATATTTGGAGACCGGATATTGTGCTTTACAATAAGTAAGTACCCTATACCTGACACAATGTACAAAAATCAATATGTACAAAATCAATAGCCCAATTTATTTGTATCATATAAAAATTCTGTCTTAAAAAGGTAGAGAAGAGTTTTACAACATAGCTATTACCAAAATATTATTGTATTTAGCCTTAATATGCAGGTTAATTGTATTGATCTCTTGCTCGTTCGTGTGATCGAAAACTTTCATACGACTAAAAGTGCGTAGAAGATACGTCTATGCCTTTGCGATGTATAAATATTTGGTAAAAAGTTGAAAACGTAATTATGCTCCCGTAACAAAATAACTTGTTACTCAAAAGACAAGCATGGAAGAAAATAAAACTGACTCTGTAAAGCACCTCTGTTAGAGTTACCACATGCAAATAATTTTTTATTCTTATGTATATCTTGGGAAAACAAAATTTTTGACAAAATGTGCTTAAGCTGTAATTTTTGTTCACTACAAATTAACATAAATATTTTAAACAATTTTTTGATGTACTACTGTGGGCAAAAGCTAAGGTGAATTTTCAATTTTAAATTCTCGGGTTTAACATTTCTGACTAGTTCTTTTTTTCTTGAGTTGGAAGGACTGTTGATGACATCTGAGGGTAATTTCATGTCTACCAATTACACATATCGCGGCAATAGTCGCGAATTATTTTGCTTTTTAAACATCTTATTTTTCCATTATTTTTTCATAATTACCAAAAAAAACTAAAAGGGTTTCAAAACATATTGTATACATAGTTAACATATAAAAAGATTGGCTTCGATAACATAGAAATAAAAAAGAAATGGAATTATGTCTCTGAAAACTTCAATTTCGGTTGGCAATCAAAATAGGTGTACCCCTTTAACATAGTTAATAATATTAAGATTTCGCTATTTTTATACCCGCTACCCATAAGGTAGAAGGGTATTATGACTTAGTGCCAACAGAAAATGTATGTAACAGGCAGAAGGAGGCATCTCCGACCCCATAAAGTATACATATTCTTGATCAGCGTCAACAGCCGAGACGATATAGCCATGTCCGTCTGTCCGTCTGTCAGTCTGTCCGTGTGTCCGTCTGTCTGTCCGTATGAACACCTGGATCTCAGAGACTATAAGACATAGAGACACCAAATTTGGCAAAAAGGTTCCTTCATACCCTACACAGATCAAGTTTATTTCAAAAGTTGGATGCCACGCCCCCTTCGCCCACAATAAGCATTAATCTTGAAAAAGTCAAGTTTTTTTTTATGTAAATCGTGTATAACTCCAAAAGTTCTTTGTGTAATGATGTGTAATTTGGTAACCCATCTGCGCTTGGCACTCTTAATATACCCTGGTATATTTTGGTACAAATCGGATAAGAAGAACAAAAGTTATTCGTGAAATTATTTATCAAAATTGTTGTGCCTAGTGCATATGGACGTTTTAAGTGTGTGAATGACCTAGAGATATCAAATTTGGTGACAGTATTCATGTAGGTCTTACGCAGATCAAGTTTGTTTTAGATTTTTGCCACGCCCCTTTCCGCCCCCAAAAACTGTAAAAGCCGTAATAATAGACCTAGAGCATTGAATTTGGGTATACATAATTACAATGATAGTCAGAATGACTCCTGTGAGTTTGGTTGAGATCGAATGAAAAACATGGAAGGTATTAAAGAATCAATTTTATATGCAAAATTCACTTGCAGCTGCTCGCGCTTTATTTGTTTAGTTGACAGTGTGACCATGTTGGTGTTGTGGATTTTTACCCGCTATTTTCAAATATATACAAACAAAATACAAGTTTCAGTATATTTTTGGTATATTTGTTGTTAAAATATCATAAAAATTTTTTTTTTCTCTCGAAATGGGTTGCGGGTATCATACGGTCGAGCACTCTCGACAGTAGCTTTCTTACTTGTTAGCCTTGTTTGGTATTAAATTCATTAGATAGCAGCTAATACCCGGTATATCCGCAATTATTTTGCAAAACTTTAGTCATTCTGGTATGCATAGACGATATAAATTTCCTGCACTTATTTATTGGAATGATGTACCAAGATTTTTGGATATTTTCCCAGGTTTGGTTTTATTGTAGCAAACGGTTTTCCCAATCTCTCTTTTAAGCTCTCCTTATAGGTTATCAATGGGATTAAGGTCGGGGGATTGACTTGGCCACTTGAGAACGTCCACCTTTTTCTCTTAAAACCAATCCTTTATCACTCTTGATGAGTGTTTTGGGTCGTTATCCTGCTGGAACTTCCATATCAGTGGCATGTTATCCTCGGCATATGGTAGCATTACCGTATACAATAAATCGTTGTAGACAAATCTGTCCATAATGCCATCAATCCGATTTATCGGACCAACACCTGCCCATGAAAAGCAGCCCCATACCATGAGGCCACCACCTCCATGCTTTACAGTTTTTGGGTGGACCTTAAATGAAATTCTTTGCCTTTAGGGCGAAGAACATTCCTAAAGGCATCATTCCCAAAAAAATTGTTCTGACCCTCCAGGCCGCACCAGGTTTTACGATCCAATGTAATTTTTTTGTTCATCTGTAGCTTTGCTGTTCGAAGCATAGGAACCTAACGAGCTATTCTTCCTGGTTGATTTTTAGTTTGTAAACGACTTCTGACGGTTTGAGAAGATATAACATTATACATTTCATTAGCAATTGACCTGGAAGACATGAAGTGATCGCGTTTTACAAGTGTAACCATGTAATCTTCACTAAATGATGATGTTTTTCGGGAACTTGGCGGAGTTCTTAAGCCTCTTTCTGGCTTAAATGCATTTGTGACAAAGTTTTGTGAACGTTTCATGACCTCAGCAATTTATTTAAAGGTTTTACCCTCATTTCAAAAACTTCGAACGAGTCCGCACTGCAGTGAGGTCCACGACCCATCTAATGTAAATTTATTTATAAATAATCTCACAAATAGTTGCATTTCCTTTATATCTTACCTTCTGTAAACAAATATTTATCTTAAATTTTCACAACTCAAAGTTATTCTAAATGCACCTATTTGGATGGGAGCCCGAATTTGTAGTATCAGCAGAAAAGCGCTTTGCAATATTACCCAACTTCAAAATAATATCATTAAATCACGAAATGCAGTTTTAAACAGTATCACCAGATAAAAAGATCGTTTTTTTATTTTTATACCCGCTACCCATAGGGTAGAAGGGTATTATAACTTAGTGCCAACAGAAAATGTATGTAACAGGCAGAAGGAGGCATCTCCGACCCCATAAAGTATATATATTCTTGATCAGTGTCAACAGCCGAGATGATATAGCCATGTCCGTCTGTCCGTCTGTCCGTCTGTATGAACACCTAGATCTCAGAGACTATAAAAGCTAGAGCTACCAAATTTGGGGACAGTACTCTTATAGGTCCTACGCAGATCAAGTTTATTTCAAAAGTTGAACTGTTGGATTCTTTAATAACTTCCTTGTTTTTTATTCGATCTCAAGCAAATTCACAGGAATCATTGAGAATATTATTATTATTATGCATACCAAAAAATTCAATGCTCTAGGTCTTTTATTACGGCTTTTGGAGGCGGAAAGGGGCGTGGCATCCAACTTTTGAAATAAACTTGATCTGCGTAGGACCTATAAGAGAGATGCCTCCTTCTGCCTGTTACATACATTTCCTGTTGGCACTAAGTTATAATACCCTTCTACCCTATGGGTAGCGGGTATAAAAACAAGTTTCAGTATATTTGGTATATTTTTTGTTAAAATATCATTTAAGTTTTTTGTTTTCTCTCGAAATGGGTTGCGGATATCATACGGTCGAGCACTCTCGACTTTAGCTTTCTTACTTGTTTTTATTTATTTAAAGTCGTCTATGAACAGTCGACATTGAAGAAATTAATAA
This sequence comes from Drosophila immigrans, assembly GCA_963583835.1. Lineage (NCBI taxonomy): Eukaryota > Metazoa > Arthropoda > Insecta > Diptera > Drosophilidae > Drosophila > Drosophila immigrans. The sequence goes on from OY757143.1 coordinate 8,081,228, forward strand.
AATTATGACTAAAAGAGTAAAATTATGATTAAAAATATTTTTATAGTTTAATTCAATAATTCAATTAGAATTAAAATATGAAATATGAATATGCGAAGAAAACGCAGTTTACATATTTTTGTATCGATAAATAAAAATTGGCAGTGTTCACACCTATTGTCGTGACCATATGTGTAAATATGGAATATTATTTGAGCGTTATGCGTCGTTTGCGTGAAGCCATTCCAGAATTATGGGCCAACAACTCTTGGTTTTGCATCACGATAATGCACCGTCTCACACTGCACTCGTTCTTTTACGCACATTGTTCCGTACCACCGAATTCTCCTGATTTGGCTCCGTGTAACTTCTGGCTATTCCCAGAACTCAAGAGACGACTCCGGGGAACGCGTTTTGAGTCAATTGAGGAGATAAAAGCTGAATCGAAGATGGAGCTCTTACCGTAAATGCACTATTTGTCATGCTTCAAGGATTTTAAAAAACTTTGGCATAAGTATATTTTATCGGGAGGGCATTACTTACGAAGACTCGCTGCAGTTTTCCAAACGAATATTGGAATTTACAGCTGAACGAGATGGACACTTGACTCACCAGTATCAATGCTTGACGTCGACGTTCTGGCAAGTCTCCAACGGATGACGCAATTGCTGGCCAATTGGATGCTTCTGTTTGCAGAAAAGCAGGTCCTTCAGACCACAAGCTTAAACCGAGCAATTCCAGAGGCGTGCATCCACGAGACAATAGGTCCGCGGGATTCAACAGTGACTGGATATGCCTCCATGACATGCCTTTGATGCTTTCCTATATTTGAGCTATCCTGTTGGAAATGAAGACATTGAAATTAGATGGAGCTTCACGAATCCAGCAGAGAACTATCGTAGAATCCGACCAACTGCAAGATAATGAAACCTTCTTCAGACAATAAGTGTGCTGCAGCCAACTCCAACTCAGGTATTGTAAGTGTTTTAGGCGGTGCGACTCTTGACTTGGAGCAGAGCGGATGCGATGTGATTTTTCCACCTAATTCAGATCGTATGTATAAACAGGCAACTTAGGCAGACATGCTTGCATCACAAAATCCATGGATCTCAAATGTAGCTTGAGGTAGTAAAACAAAACGCGGAAATTTGAGACTTATGCTATAACCAAGACGAATGAAGAGCTTAAGGCAGGCTTTCATCCCAGTCAATTTTAGGTTTCCAAAACTTCTGCTGAAATATTTAAAGCTTTGGAATGATTGGCGCTATTAATCCGAGAGGATCGTAGAATTTGGCTATGGCCGATAATATTGATATTTTAGCGAAAACGAAGAAGCGAAGATAACAATTTAGGAGCAGATCGTTTAACGAAAAAGCCAGAGGTAGATTTTGCCGACCCATCAAAGACGATTTGTTTCTTGGTCATTGTGCTATCCATTTTGCGAACTCAAAATTAACAAGTAAGAAAGCTACAGTCGAGAGTGCTCGACCGTATGATACCCACAACCCATTTCGAAAGAAAACAAAATACTCAAATGATATTTTAGCAAAAAATATACCAAAGAATATACTGAAACTTGTTTTTTTGTAAATATTTGAAAATAGCGGGTAAAGCTGCAAGTGAATTTTGCATATAAAATTTATTCTTTAATAACTTCTTTGTATTTCATTCGATGTCAACCAAATTCACAGGAGTCATTGGGACTATCATTATTATTATGCATACCAAAATTCAATAGTCCATTAGGTCCATTATTACGGCTTTTTAAGTTTTTGGGCGGAAAGGGGCGTGACAAAAATCTAAAACAAACTTCATCTGCGTAAGACCTACACGAATACTGTCACCAAATTTGAAATCTCTAGGTCATTCACACACTTAAAACGTCCATATGCATTGGGCACAACTATTTTGATAAATAATTTAACAAATAACTTTTGTTCTACTTATCCGATTTTTACCAAAATTACAGGGTATATTAAGAGTATTAAGCACAGAAGACTTACCAAATTATAACATTATAACACAAAGAACTTTTGGAGTTATACGCGATTTACATACAAAAAAACTAGACTTGTTCTATATTTTTGCTTATTGTGGGCGAAGGGGCGTGCCATCCAACTTTTGAAATAAACTTGATCTGCGTAAGGAATGCAGGAACCTATGTACCGAATTTGGTGTCTCTATGTCTTAAAGTCTCTGAGATCTAGGTGTTCATACGGACGGACAGACGGTCAGACTGACAGACGGACTGACGGACATGGCTATATCGTCTCGGCTGTTGACACTGATCAAGAATATATATACTTTATGGGGTCGGAGATGGCTTCTTCTGCCTGTTACATACATTTTCTGTTGGCACTAAGTTCTAATACCATTCTACTCTATAGGTAGCGGTTATAAAAATGTCAATCCAAAAGGGGAAAATTTTAAATTTGCTTTTGATAGACAAATTGCATCTTTCAAGATATATGTCGCACCTTCACTTTTTGAAACCATATGCTTGCCAAGTTTTTGGCCAGAGTATTTGGTGGCAAAAAAGACAAAGCTAAAAATCGGACTCCGATTGGGACTCCGATTAAACTTCTTCTTCATCTTAAAAAAACTAATTTCATCATTTCTTATAACCTATAAAAATGTGCGTGGTTTGCGTGGTAAAATAAATAAGCTATACTTTCGTACTGATGTAGTTTCACTTTTTCTACTGATGTAGTTGATTTTTCGGAAACCTGGTTAAGTTCGGATATTTATGATTCCGAACTCTTTCCGTCAAAATACACTATTTACAGACAAGATCGTTCATCCCGAAGAGGAGGTGATGTTCTATTTGCAGAAGACTAACCTCTTTTTCTCTACTTGCTCATATATACCTCCGTCGTCCGATTTATCTGTATACCAGGATAACCTGGAAGCAATCATATCTGATTTTGCCTTGTTATCCGACAAAGATCATATTGTTGTTCTAGGAGACTTTAACCTTCCTGGAACAGCTTGGTATCCTTGTAACTTTTATTTTCGTATTCCTTCAAACCGACATGACTTTATTGACGGTTTACTTGAATTATCTTTGAGTCAAATTAACAATATACGAAATTCTCTTTGCCGGAAATTAGATCTGTGCTTTGTCTCTGAACCTACCAGCGTAGTTCTATCTAGATCGGAACCCCTTACATCTCCTGAAGACCCTTATTATCCAACTCAGGAGTTAAGGATCGATCTGTACTCACTAATTCAGAAGTACCTGCCGATCGAGTTCGTTGCTCTCGAAAGACAAACTTTCACAAATGAATCCAACTTCTTAATCGAATCTATTGGTCTAATTTGTATTCTTGCACTGACATAAGTGCCACCGTCAATTTGTTCTGGAATAAATTAAATCTTTGCTTTGATGCCAGTATTCCCTCTAATTTTCCGCATAGGTCTAATAATCCTCCTTGGTTTTGTAAGCAACTTTCTAATCTTAACAATCAGAAATCTAACTTATACAAAAAGTTTAAGCTTAACGCTGTGTGGTATACAAATTACTTAGCTCGCTGTCGGGTTAGCTTCTCTGAAAACTCAAGGAAGTTATTTAGTTTTGTAAACACTAAGCGTAAGTCTTCCTCTTATCCTCCTTGTCTATCTTAGGAAAATTCGAAAGCAAATTCTGGTCAGGCGATCGCTGATCTATTTGCTTCTTTTTTCAAACCTATTCTTCTTCTTCTTACTGCAACGCACCCTATCCTTACAGCCTGTCTCGGTCGAATTGTATCTTCTGTCCCTTAATAAGTGAGGAGTCTCTGATTCGATATCTTAACAAGTCATTTATAACATTTGTGTAGTTCTATTATTTCCCCTGGTAGGGGGATTTGTGAAACATAGATCTACTGTTACTAATCTTCTTGAGATTTCTTCGTTCGTTAACCAAGGTTTCCTTAAAAACGAATAAACTGACGTCATCTATACCGATTTTAGTAAAGCCTTTGACTCAGTTAATCATTCTCTTTTGCTATATAAGCTTGACTTAACTTGTGACTTTAAGTTATATATCGATTTTAACCTTTTGGTGTATGATTTGTGTTTAATTTTATTCTATTGTTCGTAATATAATTTGTAAATTACAACTTATAAGTTGCTGTGCTTATTGCTTGTGTCTTAAAATTTTTTGTTTTGGTTTTCTCCGGTAGTCGTTTGCAACCCAGGTTTGTCTGTGTGTTCGCTGTGCAGTTTTGTGTGGTGAATATATATTTGCTCTCTTTTGCTGCGCCTAATAGGCAAGTTGTTGTTGGGTGTTTTTGTTTTCGCCCGCCGTCTTACACTGCTTGTCCGTTATTTTGCTATGGGTATCTGACTATCTTAATAATAGAACTCAAACAGTAATATTTAAATCCGCAACTTTTAAACCTGTCTTTGTAACCTCAGGTATTCCTCAGGGTAGTCATCTCGGTCCTCTTCTTTTTAACCTTTTCATTAACCATGTATGCTGATGATGTCAAGATTTGCCTAACATATAACAATATAGCTTCTAACTCTCTATTGCAAGCTGATCTTGATCGTTTTTATTCCTGGTGTAAATGTAATTATCTACAACTAAATTGTTCGAAATGTAAGGTTATGTCGTTTTACAGAAACTCCGCTAACATCAGTTATTATTCTCTTAATATGCTACCTCTGATTAGAGTAGACGATGTGAATGATTTAGGAGCTCTTCTAGATCATAGGCTAAAGTTTGACAAACACATTTCAATTACTGTCAACAAAGCGACTCAAGTTCTTGAGTTCATCAAGCTATGGGCAAAGAAATTTGATGACCCTTATACGACTAAAAGAAGCTTAGTCGTATAAGGGTCATCAAATTCCTTTGCGCATCGCTTGATGAACTCAAGAACTTTCGCTTGTCCGTCCCATTCTGGAATACGGTTCTTGTATTTGGTCACCACAAAACTTAAATCATAACAATCTTATCGAGGCTGTACAAAAGAAATTTCCTCTTGCATTGAGAGGCTTCAACTGGGTTTAAGGTATTGACTTACCCTCTTATAATAGTAGACTTCTTTTACTTAATCTTTACTCATTAACTAATTGTCGTAGCATGCTTAGGGTTATGTTCATAATCAAACTACAAAAGGGTGATATAGATTATTTTTACCTTCTTAGGCATATAAACCTTTCCCAGTTAGACATACACGTAACTTTCCACCTTTATCTCTTAACCTATGTACAACTAACCTTTTTGAGTTCTCTGTGCTGACTTCAACAGACTCTACTGTGTTTTCAACGCCGATGCATCTCTTTTAAATATTAACAAGTAAGAAAGCTATAGTCGAGAGTGCTCGACCGTATGATACCCGCAACCCATTTCGAGAGAAAACAAAAAACTTAATATGATATTTTAACAAAAAATATTCCAAAGAATATCTGATTTTGCCTTGTTATCCGACAAATATCATATTGTTGTTCTAGGAGACTTTAACCTTCCTGGAACAGCTTGGTATCCTTGTAACTTTTATTTTCGTATTCCTTCAAACCGACATGACTTTATTGACGGTTTACTTGAATTATCTTTGGGTCAAATTAACAATATACGGAATTCTCTTTGCCGGAAATTAGATCTGTGCTTTGTCTCTGAACCTACCAGCGTAGTTCTATCTAGATCGGAACCCCTTACATCTCCTGAAGACCCTTATTATCCAACTCAGGAGTTAAGGATCGATCTGTACTCACTAATTATGATGTACCTGCCGATCGAGTTCGTTGCTCTCGAAAGACAAACTTTCACAAATTAATCCAACTTCTTAATCGAATCTATTGGTCTAATTTGTATTCTTGCACTGACATAAGTGCCACCGTCAATTTGTTCTAGAATAAATTAAGTCTTTGCTTTGATGCCAGTATTCCCTCTAATTTTCCGCATAGGTCTAATAATCCTCCTTGGTTTTGTAAGCAACTTTCTAATCTTAAGAATTAGAAATCTAAACTTTACAAAAAGTTTAAGCTTAACGCTGTGTATACAAATTACTTAGCTCGCTGTCGGGTTAGCTTCTCTGGAAGCCCAAGGAAGTTGTTTAGTTTTGTAAACACTAAGCGTAAGTCTTCCTCTTATCCTTATTGTCTATCTTAGGAAAATTCGAAAGCAAATTCTGTTCAGGCGATCGCTGATCTATTTGCTTCTTTTTTCAAACCTATTCTTCTTCTTCTTACTCCAACGCACCCTATCCTTACAGCCTGTCTCGGTCGAATTGTATCTTCTGTCCCTTAATGAGTGAGGAGTCTCTGATTCGATATCTTAACAAGTCATTTATAACATTTGTGTAGTTCTATTATTTCCCCCTACCAGCACGGATTTGTGAAATATAGATCTATAGTACAGTTACTAATCTTCTTGAGTTTTCTTCGTTCATTAACAACCGTTTAAAAACGAACAAACTGACGTCATCTATACCGATTTTAGTAAAGCCTTTGACTCAGTTAATCATTTAATCGTTTCTATTTTCATTTTCTGTTATACATATATATTTATATAGATATGCAGTGCTGCAAATTAAATTGTACCTGTGGGCCGTCTCGTGATGGAGACCAGCCTCAGTTTGTTTCTTGTTAGCTGTGTGATAGTTTGATGCATATAAAATGTGTAGGCATTACCGGGCGCGATCATGATAAGATCAACGCTGCTGTGAAAAAGGGCAGCGGTGGAATTAAGTGGTCATGTCCGGTATGCATTGAAAAGCAATTGGATTTTTCACGTATGTATAACTACGTGAAAAACCAATTTGCTAAACTTCGTACAATGACCAGGTCTCTTTCAAGTGAATTTGATAGTAGTATGGAATCGCTTGGTCAATACGAATTTAAGAAAGCCCTGCTCGGACCCTGTTGTGGCTCCGAGAAAGCAGATATTCATTTCTCGATTATCTGCCGATACTTCGTGCGAGTCCATCTCAGCATCTCAGGCAAATTTTTATAAATTAAATGACCTCATTTTAAATTATGATTGTTCTTTTTTTCAGGATTCCATTAATTTAGAAGGTGATTTGACTATTTTTTATAATACGCTACAACATTTTTTTGTCCAGTGTGTTCCTCGTAGATATCCATTGAAGTCTAATAGGCCACTTTGGTTTTCTCGGGAATTAAGTGGATTAAAAAACCTAAAGTCACGATATTTCAAAAAATATCAACGCACAGGAAATTCTTCTGATTTCGCGCGATATGCTATTGCTAAATCGAATTTAGTTTCACTTAACACCCAACTTTACAATATTTATTTGCGTCGGTGTAGGTACAGTTTGCTCAGAATCCTAGACAGTTCTATAATTTTGTTAACTCCAAACGAAAATGTTCTTCACTACCTTCCTCAATTTCATTTCAAAATAAGACTGCATGCAGTGATCAGGTCGCTGCCGATCTGTTTGCAGACTTCTTTCAATCTACTTACTCAATTGACAGCTACTCACCTCATATATCTTATCCCTATAACTTGCAAAAGTCTAACTTTATTCCGGAACCTGTGATCACTGAATGCTCCGTTTTAAGCGAACTCAATCAAATAAAACCTGTATTTGCACCCGGTCCAGATGGTATTCCAGGCTGTGTCCTTAGGTATTGTGCGGAATCATTGCATTTACTTTTACATAAATTATTTATTATGTCTGTTGAGTCTGCCTCTTTCCCGGCGATATGGAAGGATTCATTCATAATCCCCTTGCAAAAAAATGGTTCGAAACATAACGTTAATAATTATAGAGAGATATATTATCAAATTGTCCGCTATACCGAAACTCTTTGAGAAAATTATTACATCTCAACTTAGTCATTTTTGTAGATCTAATGTCTCTCCCTTCCAGCATGGTTTTGTGAAACAGAGGTCTACGACTACCAATCTATTAGAGTTTTCTTTTCTAGTGATCAAAGGTTTTCAGAATAAGTTGCAGACTGATGTTATTTATACTGACTTTAGTAAAGCTTTTGACTCTGTTAACCATTTCCTTTTAGTTAAAAAATTAAACATGATAGGATTTCCATATAATTTTCTGTTATGGGTATCTGACTATCTTAATAATAGAACTCAAACAGTAATATTTAAATCCGCAACTTCTAAACCTGTCTTTGTAACCTCAGGTGTTCCTCAGGGTAGTCATCTCGGTCCTCTTCTTTTCAACCTTTTCATTAACGATGTATGCTGATGATGTCAAGATTTGCCTAACATATAATAATAAGGCTTCTAACTCTCTATTGCAAGCTGATATTGATCTTTTTATTCCTGGTGTAAATGTAATTATCTACTACTAAATTGTTCGAAATGTAAGGTTATGTCGTTTTACAGAAACTCCGCTAACATCAGTAATTATACTCTTAATATGGTACCTCTGATTAGAGTAGACGATGTGAATGATTTAGGAGTTCTTCTAGATCATAGGCTAAAGTTTGACAAACACATTTCAATTACTGTCAACAAAGCGACTCAAGTTCTTGGGTTCATCAAGCGATGGGCAAAGGAATTTGATGACCCTTATACGACAAAGCTTCTTTTTGTTTCGCTTGTCCGTCCCATTCTGGATCGAGGCTGTACAAAAGAAATTTCTGCTTTTTGCATTGAGAGGCTTCAACTGTTTTAAGGTATTGACTCAATTCGCTGTCACTCTTTGTAGCAAACAGACGTGTTTTTTTGTGCGCCCCGCAATTTTTCGCTTTTTGTTATTTAACAACCGGTGTTTAATACATTTTCTTTAAAGTTATTACTTTAATTGTTTGCTACATCGCGTCTCTATCCTGTGATAGTGCATGTTATTAGTGTTTTATCACATAATTGTGAATTTTATTTGTACTTAGTTTGAGCTCTGTTTATTTCTACATAAACTGAGTTCAAAGTTTTGTTGTTGTGGTAAGCATTAGATTTTGCGTGTTTATTCTTTGTGCTTTCCTTCCCGCTCGCAGTGTGACGGTTTCTCTCTCAACAACTCTCAGTTGACAGTATTCCGTTAGTGGCGCTCTCTGCTCTCATTGCTTGCTCTACTGTTTTGTTGTTGCTAACATATTTTGGTTTTGAATCTGTACAGTGGGCATAGTTCCTACTATTTCAAAGTAAATTTTTTTTTTTAATTTTGTAAAGTTTTTAATTTGCTTTTCTTTATTTTAATTTATAATGGAAGGCAAAATTGTGTGTTGTCTGAATCTGATTGGTGGCTTTCATAAGTTAAATGATCAGTTTAGTGCTTTGAATTCTCAGTTCAATAGTTTGAAACTTATGGCTGAGTCTCCAAAGCGAAAAAATCAACTTCTTGTGACTTACAATTATCCAAATTTTTACCTCTACCATCGACTGACCCACCCACTACCCCGTTGATTCCACAGTTAATCTCGTTTGCTACCCCAGTAGCAACAACCGCTGCTGGAAAGCATTCCCATTAGAGAACCTGCTCCACCGACATTAGTTAATGCCGAAGTTGTGTCTGAATTGTCCACGGTTGCCATTAGAAGTAGAGGCAAGCCGAATCCTAATAAAAAAATTTCTTCCGCACCTCCTCCAACTGTCGGATCACCGACTTTATTAGGTTCCAAAGATAATATACCAAATATTACTCCTTTGGCTCCTAAACCACTTGTGGGGGTTCCACCAATGAAACAGATTTTTGTTTCAAGGCTTGCTCCTGATCTCACGTCAGATGACGTAAAGGCTTTCATTATAGCCAAAAAATGCCAATCCAAAAGTGGAAAAATTTAAATTTGCTTATGATAGACAAATTGCATCTTTCAAGATCAATGTCCCACCTTCACTTTTTGAAACCATATGCTCACCAAGTTTTTGGCCAGGGCATTTGGTGGTAAAAGAGTTAAAAGCCAAAGTTAAAAATCGGACTCCGATTGGGCTTTTACCAAATGGACCTGTACAGTCTCAATCTCAACCTTCTTTTTCATCTTCAAAAAACTAATCTCATCATTTCTTAAAACCTATCAAAATGTGCGTGGTTTGCGTAGTAAAATAAGTAAGCTATACGTCGAAAGTTTCACTTTTTCTACTGATGGTTACCTGGTTAAGTTCGGATATTTCTGATTCCGAACTTTTTCCGTCAAAGTACACTATTTACAGGCAAGATCATTCTTCCCGAAGAGGAGGTGGTGTTCTATTTGCAGTAGACTCCAACTTCTCATCGGAGCCATTACATTATAATAATCCTAATAATATAGAGTTTCTATCAATAAAAGTAAATTTTCATGGTGTAAGTTTATTTCTTACTTGCTCATATATACCTCCGTCGTCCGATTTATCTGTTTACCAGGATCACCTGGAAGCAATAAAATCTATTTTTGCCTTGTTATCCGACAAAGATCATGTTGTTGTTCTAGGAGACTTTAACCTTCCTGGAACAGCTTGGTATCCTTGTGATAACTTCTGTTTTCTTATTCCATCGAACCGACATGACTTTATTGATGGTTTACATGAATTATCTTTGGGTCAAATTAACAATATACGAAATTCTCTTTGCCGGCAATTAGATCTATGCTTTGTCTCTGAACCTACCAGCGTAGTTCTATCTAGATCGGAACCCCTTACATCTCCTGAAGACCCTTATCATCCAACTCTGGAGTTAAGGATCGAACTTAGCAGATCTGTACTCGCAAATTCTGATATATCTGCCGATCGAGTTCGTTGCTTTCGAAAGGCAAACTTTCCCAAATTAATCCAACTTCTTAATGAAATTGATTGGTCTAATTTGTATTCCTGCACTGACATAAGTGCCGCCGTCAATTTATTCTATAATAAATTAATTCTTTGCTTTGATGCCTGTATTCCTTCTTTTTTTCCGCATAGATTTAATAAGTCTCCTTGGTTTTGTAAGCAACTTTCTAACCTTAAGAACCTGAAGTCTAGACTTTACAAAAAGTTTAAAATTTCAGGCTCTACCTTAACTTTTTCGCAATATATAATTGCTCGGTCTAATTTTATCGAGCTTAACGCTGTGTGTTATAAAAATTACTTAGCTCGCTGTCGGGTTAGCTTTTCTGAAAACCCAAGAAAGTTTTTCAATTTTGTAAACACTAAGCGTAAGTCTTCCTCATATCCTCCTTGTCTATCTTACGAAAATACGAAAGCAAATTCAGGTCAGGCGATCGCTGATCTATTTGCTTCTTTTTTTCAAACTATTTATTCTTCTTCCTCCTACTCTAACGCGCCCTATCCTTACAGTCTGTCTCGGTCGAATTGTATCTTCAGTCCCTTAATGAGTGAGGAGTCTCTGATTCGATATCTTCAAATGGTTAAGCCGGTGTTTTCGCCCGGTCCGGATGGAGTTCCTGGCTGTGTACTTCGGTACGGAGCCGATGCTTTATGCGGACCGTTGCTGAAATTATTTGATTTATCACTTGAGTCATCGACTTTTCCCTCTTTATGGAAGGAATCTTTCATTATTCCTCTCCATAAGAAGGGAAGTAAGTCTGACGCCAAAAACTATAGAGGGATATGTAAATTGTCTGCTATACCAAAAGTTTTTGAGAAGATATTAACAAGTCATTTACAACATTTATGTAGTTCCATTATTTCCCCCTACCAGCATGGGTTTGTGAAACATAGATCCACTGTTACTAATCTTCTTGAGCTTTCTTCGTTCGTTAACCAGGGTTTCCTTAAAAACGAACAAACTGACGTCATCTTTACCGATTTTAGTAAAGCTTGACTTAATTGGATTTCCCAATAATTTGATTTGCTGGATTTCAAGCTATCTCAGCCAAAGAACGCAAAAAGTTTCTTTTAATAATTTCCTTTCTAATACATTCCGAGTTACCTCCGGAGTTCCCCAAGGTAGCCATCTCGGTCCCTTACTTTTCACTTTGTTCATAAATGATCTACCTACTGTTTTGACACAATCTCGCGTACTAATGTATGCAGATGATGTTAAAATATGCCTGCAGTACAGGGATTGGCCATGCCATATCAAGTTGCAGAGAGATCTTGACTCTTTCCAGTCATGGTGCAAAGTGAAATTGAAATTTAAACTTTTCTAAATGTGTTGTGATGTACTTCTATAGAGTTAATCCACATTTGGCCTCTTTCTTACTGAACGGTAACGATCTAAAAAGAATTACTGCTGTTGATGATCTAGGTATTCTCTTAGATCATAAACTTAAATTTTCAGACCACATTTCTAGAACGGTCAATAAAGCTATGTCTGTACTCGGTTTCATTAAGAGGTGGTCAAAGGAATTTGATGACCCTTATATTACTAAGACCCTTTATACATCACTTGTTCGTCCGATTCTGGAATATGGTTCGTGCGTATGGTCTCCACAGTATTCTGTGCACCAAGATCGCATTGAATCTGTTCAAAAACAGTTTCTCTTATTTGCTTTGCGTGGCTTGAACTGGAATGCTGAAGTGAGATTGCCGTCATATAGTAATAGACTTCTTTTAATTAACCTACCTTCTTTAGCTAAACGTAGAATAATGCTTGGCATTTTATTTATTTTTAATCTTATTAATGGTGATATTGAGTGAGTTAATATCGCGACTAACCTTTTCCGTTCCATCTAGACTGACCCGTAGTTACATCCCGCTTGCTCTCCCCCTATGTAGATCTAATTTTGCATTGCATAACCCTTTTAGAGTTTTATGTTATAACTATAATAGATTTTATCATGTATTTTCTAGCGCTAACACTGTTTTTAATCTTAAAGCTTTACTACTAACCTATTTAATTAATAATTAGACCGAATTTAGCTTATAGTAATAAATTAAAAAATTTGCATTCCACCCGTTTATTTCTTATGTCCGATCATGAATTTCTATTTTATGCTATCCGCGTTTTTTTTTGCATGCCCGAATCTATCCTGTCCGAACGCGAATCGTGTCGTTCGTCCTGCGTCAGCGCCTCTCGGTCGGTTGGGCGGGAGGAGGGTTTTTTGGGATCCGCGCGTAACAAGCATTGGCTTGGTATCGCTTGGGCCACTTGAATGTGCATACAATGTACGTCAACGTCCAACTTACAATCTTATAATAGTAGTCTTCTTTTACTTAATCTTTATTCATTAACTAATCGTCGTAGCATGCTTAGGGTTATGTTCATAATCAAACTACAAAAGGGTGATATAGATTCTTTCAACCTTCTTAGGCATATAAACCTTTCCCAGTTAGACATACACGTAACTTCACACCTTTATCTCTTAACCTATGTACAACTAACTATTCTAAGCATGAACCTTTTTGAGTTCTCTGTGCTGACTTCAACAGACTCTACTGTGTTTTCAACGCCGATGCATCTCTTTTAAATATTAACAAGTAAGAAAGCTATAGTCGAAAGTGCTCGACCGTATGATACCCGCAACCCATTTCGAGAGAAAACAACAAACTTAATATGATATTTTAACAAAAAATATTCCAAAGAATATCTGATTTTGCCTTGTTATCCGACAAAGATCACATTGTTGTTCTAGGAGACTTTAACCTTCCTGGAACAGCTTGGTATCCTTGTAACTTTTATTTTCGTATTCCTTCAAACCGACATGACTTTATTGACGGTTTACTTGAATTATCTTTGGGTCAAATTAACAATATACGAAATTCTCTTTGCCGGAAATTAGATCTGTGCTTTGTCTCTGAACCTACCAGCGTAGTTCTATCTAAATCGGAACCCCTTACATCTCCTGAAGACCCTTATTATCCAACTCAGGAGTTAAGGATCGATCTGTACTCACTAATTCTGATGTACCTGCCGATCGAGTTCGTTGCTCTCGAAAGACAAACTTTCACAAATTAATCCAACTTCTTAATCGAATCTATTGGTCTAATTTGTATTCTTGCACTGACATAAGTGCCACCGTCAATTTGTTCTAGAATAAATTAAGTCTTTGCTTTGATGCCAGTATTCCCTCTAATTTTCCGCATAGGTCTAATAATCCTCCTTGGTTTTGTAAGCAACTTTCTAATCTTAAGAATTAGAAATCTAAACCTTACAAAAAGTTTAAGCTTAACGCTGTGTGGTATACAAATTACTTAGCTCGCTGTCGGGTTAGCTTCTCTGAAAGCCCAAGGAAGTTGTTTAGTTTTGTAAACACTAAGCGTAAGTCTTTCTCTTATCCTCCTTGTCTATCTTAGGAAAATTCGAAAGCAAATTCTGTTCAGGCGATCGCTGATCTATTTGCTTCTTTTTTCAAACCTATTCTTCTTCTTCTTACTCCAACGCACCCTATCCTTACAGCCTGTCTCGGTCGAATTGTATCTTCTGTCCCCCTATGAGTGAGGAGTCTCTGATTCGATATCTTAACAAGTCATTTATAACATTTGTGTAGTTCTATTATTTCCCCCTACCAGCACGGATTTGTGAAATATAGATCTACTGTTACTAATCTTCTTGAGTTTTCTTCGTTCGTTAACAAGGGTTTCCTTAAAAACGAACAAACTGACGTCATCTATACCGATTTTAGTAAAGCCTTTGACTCAGTTAATCATTTAATCGTTTTATTTTCATTTTCTGTTATACATATATATTTATATAATTATGCAGTGCTGCAAATTAAATTGTACCTGTGGGCCGTTTCGTGATGGAGACCAGCCTAAGTTTGTTTCTTGTTAGCTGTGTGATAGTTTGATGCATATAAAATGTGTAGGCATTACCGGGCGCGATCATGATAAGATCAACGCTGCTGTGAAAAAGGGCAGCGGTGGAATTAAGTGGTCATGTCCGGTATGCATTGAAAAGCAATTGGATTTTTCACGTATGTATAACTACGTGAAAAAAACAATTTGCTAAACTTCGTATAATGGCCAAGTCTCTTTCTAATGCATTTGACACTAGTATGGAGTTGCTTGGTCAATACGAATTTAAGATGCCTACAAAGCACTGCTCGGACTCGCAATCTGCTCCTAAAACTGATGGTCCTCCGCTTTTAGTATTTTCACCGCTGCCTTCTTATCCTTGCATTCCTGAAGAGCCATCCCCCTCCATTTTGTGAAACAGAAATCTACGACTACTAACCTATTAGAGCTTTCTTCACTAGTGATCAAAGGTTTTCAAATGTTGAAGACTGATGTTATTTATACTGACTTTAGTAAAGCTTTTGACTCTGTTAACCATTGCCTTTTAGTTAAAAAATTAAACATGATTGGATTTCCATATATTTTTTTGCTATGGGTATCTGACTATCTTAATAATAGAACTCAAACAGTAATATTTAAATCCGCAACTTCTAAAGCTGTCTTTGTAACCTCAGGTATTCCTCAGGGTAGTCATCTCGGTCCTCTTCTTTTCAACCTTTTCAATAACGATGTATGCTGATGATGTCAAGATTTGCCTAACATATAATAATAAGGCTTCTAACTCTCTATTGCAAACTGATCTTGATCGTTTTTATTCCTGGTGTAAATGTAATTATCTACTACTAAATTGTTCGAAATGTAAGGTAATGTCGTTTTACAGAAACTCCGCTAACATCAGTAATTATACTCTTAATATGCTACCTCTGATTAGAGTAGACGATGTGAATGATTTAGGAGTTCTTCTAGATCATAGGCTAAAGTTTGACAAACACATTTCAATTACTGTCAACAAAGCGACTCAAGTTCTTGGGTTCATCAAGCGATGGGCAAAGGAATTTGATGACCCTTATGCGACAAAGCTTCTTTTTGTTTCGCTTGTCCGTCCCATTCTGGAATACGGTTCTTGTATTTGGTCACCACAAAACTTAAATCATAACAATCTTATCGAGGCTGTACAAAAGAAATTTCTGCTTTTTGCATTGAGAGGCTTCAACTGTTTTAAGGTATTGACATACCGTCTTATAATAGTAGTCTTCTTTTACTTAATCTTTACTCATTAACTAATCGTCGTAGCATGATTAGGGTTATGTTCATAATCAAACTACAAAAGGGTGATATAGATTCTTTCAACCTTCTTAGGCATATAAACCTTTCCCAGTTAGACATACACGTAAGTTCACACCTTTATCTCTTAACCTATGTACAACTAACTATTCTAAGCATGAACCTTTTTGAGCTCTCTGTGCTGACTTCAACAGACTCTACTGTGTTTTCAACGCCGATGCATCTCTTTTAAATATTAACAAGTAAGAAAGCTATAGTCGAGAGTGCTCGACCGTATGATACCCGCAAACCATTTCGAGAGAAAACAAAAAACTTAATATGATATTTTAACAAAAAATATTCCAAAGAATATCTGATTTTGCCTTGTTATCCGACAAAGATCACATTGTTGTTCTAGGAGACTTTAACCTTCCTGGAACAGCTTGGTATCCTTGTAACTTTTATTTTCGTATTCCTTCAAACCGACATGACTTTATTGACGGTTTACTTGAATTATCTTTGGGTCAAATTAACAATATACGAAATTCTCTTTGCCGGAAATTAGATCTGTGCTTTGTCTCTGAACCTACCAGCGTAGTTCTATCTAGATCGGAACCCCTTACATCTCCTGAAGACCCTTATTATCCAACTCAGGAGTTAAGGATCGATCTGTACTCACTAATTCTGATGTACCTGCCGATCGAGTTCGTTGCTCTCGAAAGACAAACTTTCACAAATTAATCCAACTTCTTAATCGAATCTATTGGTCTAATTTGTATTCTTGCACTGACATAAGTGCCACCGTCAATTTGTTCTAGAATAAATTAAGTCTTTGCTTTGATGCCAGTATTCCCTCTAATTTTCCGCATAGGTCTAATAATCCTCCTTGGTTTTGTAAGCAACTTTCTAATCTTAAGAATTAGAAATCTAAACCTTACAAAAAGTTTAAGCTTAACGCTGTGTGGTATACAAATTACTTAGCTCGCTGTCGGGTTAGCTTCTCTGAAAGCCCAAGGAAGTTGTTTAGTTTTGTAAACACTAAGCGTAAGTCTTTCTCTTATCCTCCTTGTCTATCTTAGGAAAATTCGAAAGCAAATTCTGTTCAGGCGATCGCTGATCTATTTGCTTCTTTTTTCAAACCTATTCTTCTTCTTCTTACTCCAACGCACCCTATCCTTACAGCCTGTCTCGGTCGAATTGTATCTTCTGTCCCCCTATGAGTGAGGAGTCTCTGATTCGATATCTTAACAAGTCATTTATAACATTTGTGTAGTTCTATTATTTCCCCCTACCAGCACGGATTTGTGAAATATAGATCTACTGTTACTAATCTTCTTGAGTTTTCTTCGTTCGTTAACAAGGGTTTCCTTAAAAACGAACAAACTGACGTCATCTATACCGATTTTAGTAAAGCCTTTGACTCAGTTAATCATTTAATCGTTTTATTTTCATTTTCTGTTATACATATATATTTATATAATTATGCAGTGCTGCAAATTAAATTGTACCTGTGGGCCGTTTCGTGATGGAGACCAGCCTAAGTTTGTTTCTTGTTAGCTGTGTGATAGTTTGATGCATATAAAATGTGTAGGCATTACCGGGCGCGATCATGATAAGATCAACGCTGCTGTGAAAAAGGGCAGCGGTGGAATTAAGTGGTCATGTCCGGTATGCATTGAAAAGCAATTGGATTTTTCACGTATGTATAACTACGTGAAAAAAACAATTTGCTAAACTTCGTATAATGGCCAAGTCTCTTTCTAATGCATTTGACACTAGTATGGAGTTGCTTGGTCAATACGAATTTAAGATGCCTACAAAGCACTGCTCGGACTCGCAATCTGCTCCTAAAACTGATGGTCCTCCGCTTTTAGTATTTTCACCGCTGCCTTCTTATCCTTGCATTCCTGAAGAGCCATCCCCCTCCATTTTGTGAAACAGAAATCTACGACTACTAACCTATTAGAGCTTTCTTCACTAGTGATCAAAGGTTTTCAAATGTTGAAGACTGATGTTATTTATACTGACTTTAGTAAAGCTTTTGACTCTGTTAACCATTGCCTTTTAGTTAAAAAATTAAACATGATAGGATTTCCATATATTTTTTTGCTATGGGTATCTGACTATCTTAATAATAGAACTCAAACAGTAATATTTAAATCCGCAACTTCTAAAGCTGTCTTTGTAACCTCAGGTATTCCTCAGGGTAGTCATCTCGGTCCTCTTCTTTTCAACCTTTTCAATAACGATGTATGCTGATGATGTCAAGATTTGCCTAACATATAATAATAAGGCTTCTAACTCTCTATTGCAAACTGATCTTGATCGTTTTTATTCCTGGTGTAAATGTAATTATCTACTACTAAATTGTTCGAAATGTAAGGTAATGTCGTTTTACAGAAACTCCGCTAACATCAGTAATTATACTCTTAATATGCTACCTCTGATTAGAGTAGACGATGTGAATGATTTAGGAGTTCTTCTAGATCATAGGCTAAAGTTTGACAAACACATTTCAATTACTGTCAACAAAGCGACTCAAGTTCTTGGGTTCATCAAGCGATGGGCAAAGGAATTTGATGACCCTTATGCGACAAAGCTTCTTTTTGTTTCGCTTGTCCGTCCCATTCTGGAATACGGTTCTTGTATTTGGTCACCACAAAACTTAAATCATAACAATCTTATCGAGGCTGTACAAAAGAAATTTCTGCTTTTTGCATTGAGAGGCTTCAACTGTTTTAAGGTATTGACATACCGTCTTATAATAGTAGTCTTCTTTTACTTAATCTTTACTCATTAACTAATCGTCGTAGCATGATTAGGGTTATGTTCATAATCAAACTACAAAAGGGTGATATAGATTATTTTTACCTTCTTAGGCATATAAACCTTTCCCAGTTAGACATACACGTAACTTCTCACCTTTATCTCTTAACCTATGTACAACTAACTATTCTAATCATGAACCTTTTTGAGTTCTCTGTGCTGACTTCAACAGACTCTACTGTGTTTTCAACGCCGATGCATCTCTTGAAATATTAACAAGTAAGAAAGCTATAGTCGAGAGTGCTCGACCGTATGATACCCGCAACCCATTTCGAGAGAAAACAAAAAACTTACAATGATATTTTAACAAAAAATATACCAAAGAATATCTGATTTTGCCTTGTTATCCGACAAAGATCATATTGTTGTTCTAGGAGACTTTAACATTCCTGGAACAGCTTGGTATCCTTGTAACTTTTATTTTCGTATTCCTTCAAACCGACATGACTTTATTGACGGTTTACTTGAATTATCTTTGGGTCAAATTAACAATATACGGAATTCTCTTTGCCGGAAATTAGATCTGTGCTTTGTCTCTGAACCTACCAGCGTAGTTCTATCTAGATCGGAACCCCTTACATCTCCTGAAGACCCTTATTATCCAACTCAGGAGTTAAGGATTGATCTGTACTCACTAATTCTGATGTACCTGCCGATCGAGTTCGTTGCTCTCGAAAGACAAACTTTCACAAATTAATCCAACTTCTTAATCGAATCTATTGGTCTAATTTGCATTCTTGCACTGACATAAGTGCCACCGTCAATTTGTTCTAGAATAAATGAAGTCTTTGCTTTGATGCCAGTATTCCCTCTAATTTTCCGCATAGGTCTAATAAGCCTCCTTGGTTTTGTAAGCAACTTTCTAATCTTAAGAATTAGAAATCTAAACTTTACAAAAAGTTTAAGCTTAACGCTGTGTGGTATACAAATTACTTAGCTCGCTGTCGGGTTAGCTTCTCTGGAAGCCCAAGGAAGTTGTTTAGTTTTGTAAACACTAAGCGTAAGTCTTCCTCTTATCCTTATTGTCTATCTTAGGAAAATTCGAAAGCAAATTCTGGTCAGGCGATCGCTGATCTATTTGCTTCTTTTTTCAAACCTATTCTTCTTCTTCTTACTCCAACGCACCCTATCCTTACAGCCTGTCTCGGTCGAATTGTATCTTCTGTCCCCCTATGAGTGAGGAGTCTCTGATTCGATATCTTAACAAGTCATTTATAACATTTGTGTAGTTCTATTATTTCCCCCTACCAGCACGGATTTGTGAAATATAGATCTACTGTTACTAATCTTCTTGAGTTTTCTTCGTTCGTTAACAAGGGTTTCCTTAAAAACGAACAAACTGACGTCATCTATACCGATTTTAGTAAAGCCTTTGACTCAGTTAATCATTTAATCATTTCTATTTTCATTTTCTGTTATACATATATATTTATATAATTATGCAGTGCTGCTTATTAAATTGTACCTGTGGGACGTCTCGTGATGGAGACCAGCCTAAGTTTGTTTCTTGTTAGCTGTGTGATAGTTTGATGCATATAAAATGTGTAGGCATTACCGGGCGCGATCATGATAAGATCAACGCTGCTGTGAAAAAGGGCAGCGGTGGAATTAAGTGGTCATGTCCGGTATGCATTGAAAAGCAATTGGATTTTTCACGTATGTATAACTACGTGAAAAAAACAATTTGCTAAACTTCGTATAATGGCCAAGTCTCTTTCTAATGCATTTGACACTAGTATGGAGTTGCTTGGTCAATACGAATTTAAGATGCCTACAAAGCACTGCTCGGACTCGCAATCTGCTCCTAAAACTGATGGTCCTCCGCTTTTAGTATTTTCACCGCTGCCTTCTTATCCTTGCATTCCTGAAGAGCCATCCCCCTCCATTTTGTGAAACAGAAATCTACGACTACTAACCTATTAGAGCTTTCTTCACTAGTGATCAAAGGTTTTCAAATGTTGAAGACTGATGTTATTTATACTGACTTTAGTAAAGCTTTTGACTCTGTTAACCATTGCCTTTTAGTTAAAAAATTAAACATGATAGGATTTCCATATATTTTTTTGCTATGGGTATCTGACTATCTTAATAATAGAACTCAAACAGTAATATTTAAATCCGCAACTTCTAAAGCTGTCTTTGTAACCTCAGGTATTCCTCAGGGTAGTCATCTCGGTCCTCTTCTTTTCAACCTTTTCAATAACGATGTATGCTGATGATGTCAAGATTTGCCTAACATATAATAATAAGGCTTCTAACTCTCTATTGCAAACTGATCTTGATCGTTTTTATTCCTGGTGTAAATGTAATTATCTACTACTAAATTGTTCGAAATGTAAGGTAATGTCGTTTTACAGAAACTCCGCTAACATCAGTAATTATACTCTTAATATGCTACCTCTGATTAGAGTAGACGATGTGAATGATTTAGGAGTTCTTCTAGATCATAGGCTAAAGTTTGACAAACACATTTCAATTACTGTCAACAAAGCGACTCAAGTTCTTGGGTTCATCAAGCGATGGGCAAAGGAATTTGATGACCCTTATGCGACAAAGCTTCTTTTTGTTTCGCTTGTCCGTCCCATTCTGGAATACGGTTCTTGTATTTGGTCACCACAAAACTTAAATCATAACAATCTTATCGAGGCTGTACAAAAGAAATTTCTGCTTTTTGCATTGAGAGGCTTCAACTGTTTTAAGGTATTGACATACCGTCTTATAATAGTAGTCTTCTTTTACTTAATCTTTACTCATTAACTAATCGTCGTAGCATGATTAGGGTTATGTTCATAATCAAACTACAAAAGGGTGATATAGATTATTTTTACCTTCTTAGGCATATAAACCTTTCCCAGTTAGACATACACGTAACTTCTCACCTTTATCTCTTAACCTATGTACAACTAACTATTCTAATCATGAACCTTTTTGAGTTCTCTGTGCTGACTTCAACAGACTCTACTGTGTTTTCAACGCCGATGCATCTCTTGAAATATTAACAAGTAAGAAAGCTATAGTCGAGAGTGCTCGACCGTATGATACCCGCAACCCATTTCGAGAGAAAACAAAAAACTTACAATGATATTTTAACAAAAAATATACCAAAGAATATCTGATTTTGCCTTGTTATCCGACAAAGATCATATTGTTGTTCTAGGAGACTTTAACATTCCTGGAACAGCTTGGTATCCTTGTAACTTTTATTTTCGTATTCCTTCAAACCGACATGACTTTATTGACGGTTTACTTGAATTATCTTTGGGTCAAATTAACAATATACGGAATTCTCTTTGCCGGAAATTAGATCTGTGCTTTGTCTCTGAACCTACCAGCGTAGTTCTATCTAGATCGGAACCCCTTACATCTCCTGAAGACCCTTATTATCCAACTCAGGAGTTAAGGATTGATCTGTACTCACTAATTCTGATGTACCTGCCGATCGAGTTCGTTGCTCTCGAAAGACAAACTTTCACAAATTAATCCAACTTCTTAATCGAATCTATTGGTCTAATTTGCATTCTTGCACTGACATAAGTGCCACCGTCAATTTGTTCTAGAATAAATGAAGTCTTTGCTTTGATGCCAGTATTCCCTCTAATTTTCCGCATAGGTCTAATAAGCCTCCTTGGTTTTGTAAGCAACTTTCTAATCTTAAGAATTAGAAATCTAAACTTTACAAAAAGTTTAAGCTTAACGCTGTGTGGTATACAAATTACTTAGCTCGCTGTCGGGTTAGCTTCTCTGGAAGCCCAAGGAAGTTGTTTAGTTTTGTAAACACTAAGCGTAAGTCTTCCTCTTATCCTTATTGTCTATCTTAGGAAAATTCGAAAGCAAATTCTGGTCAGGCGATCGCTGATCTATTTGCTTCTTTTTTCAAACCTATTCTTCTTCTTCTTACTCCAACGCACCCTATCCTTACAGCCTGTCTCGGTCGAATTGTATCTTCTGTCCCCCTATGAGTGAGGAGTCTCTGATTCGATATCTTAACAAGTCATTTATAACATTTGTGTAGTTCTATTATTTCCCCCTACCAGCACGGATTTGTGAAATATAGATCTACTGTTACTAATCTTCTTGAGTTTTCTTCGTTCGTTAACAAGGGTTTCCTTAAAAACGAACAAACTGACGTCATCTATACCGATTTTAGTAAAGCCTTTGACTCAGTTAATCATTTAATCATTTCTATTTTCATTTTCTGTTATACATATATATTTATATAATTATGCAGTGCTGCTTATTAAATTGTACCTGTGGGACGTCTCGTGATGGAGACCAGCCTAAGTTTGTTTCTTGTTAGCAGTGTGATAGTTTGATGCATATAAAATGTGTAGGCATTACCGGGCGCGATCATGATAAGATCAACGTTGCTGTGAAAAAGGGCAGCGGTGGAATTAAGTGGTCATGTCCGGTATGCATTGAAAAGCAATTGGATTTTTCACGTATGTATAACTACGTGAAAAACCAATTTGCTAAACTTCGTATAATGACCAAGTCTCCTTCTAATGCATTTGACACTAGTATGGAATTGCTTGGTCAATACGAATTTAAGACGCCTACAAAGCACTGCTCGGACTCGCAATCTGCTCCTAAACCTGATGGTCCTCCTCTTTTAGTATATTAGCCGCTGCCTTCTTATCCTTGAATTCCTGAAGAGCCATCCCCCTCCATTTTGTGAAACAGAAATGTTCGACTACTAACCTATTAGAGCTTTCTTCACTAGTGATCAAAGGTTTTCAAATGTTGAAGACTGATGTTATTTATACTGACTTTAGTAAAGCTTTTGACTCTGTTAACCATTGCCTTTTAGTTAAAAAATTAAACATGATAGGATTTCCATATATTTTTTTGCTATGGGTATCTGACTATCTTAATAATAGAACTCAAATAGTAATATTTAAATCCGCAACTTCTAAAGCTGTCTTTGTAACCTCAGGTGTTCCTCAGGGTAGTCATCTCGGTCCTCTTCTTTTCAACCTTTTCATTAACAATGTATGCTGATGATGTCAAGATTTGCCTAACATATAATAATAAGGCTTCTAACTCTCTATTGCAAACTGATCTTGATCGTTTTTATTCCTGGTGTAAATGTAATTATCTACTACTAAATTGTTCGAAATGTAAGGTTATGTCGTTTTACAGAAACTCCGCTAACATCAGTAATTATACTCTTAATATGCTACCTCTGATTAGAGTAGACGATGTGAATGATTTAGGAGTTCTTCTAGATCATAGGCTAAAGTTTGACAAACACATTTCAATTACTGTCAACAAAGCGACTCAAGTTCTTGGGTTCATCAAGCGATGGGCAAAGGAATTTGATGACCCTTATACGACAAAGCTCCTTTTTGTTTCGCTTGTCCGTCCCATTCTGGAATACGGTTCTTGTATTGGGTCACCACAAAACTTAAATCATAACAATCTTATCGAGGCTGTACAAAAGAAATTTCAGCTTTTTGCATTGAGAGGCTTCAACTGTTTTAAGGTATTGACTTACCCTCTTACAATAGAAGTCTTCTTTTACTTAATCTTTACTCATTAACTAATCGTCGTAGCATGATTAGGGTTATGTTCATAATCAAACTACAAAAGGGTGATATAGATTCTTTCAACCTTCTTAGGCATATAAACCTTTCCCAGTTAGACATACACGTAAGTTCACACCTTTATCTCTTAACCTATGTACAACTAACTATTCTAAGCATGAACCTTTTTGAGCTCTCTGTGCTGACTTCAACAGACTCTACTGTGTTTTCAACGCCGATGCATCTCTTTTAAATATTAACAAGTAAGAAAGCTATAGTCGAGAGTGCTCGACCGTATGATACCCGCAAACCATTTCGAGAGAAAACAAAAAACTTAATATGATATTTTAACAAAAAATATTCCAAAGAATATCTGATTTTGCCTTGTTATCCGACAAAGATCACATTGTTGTTCTAGGAGACTTTAACCTTCCTGGAACAGCTTGGTATCCTTGTAACTTTTATTTTCGTATTCCTTCAAACCGACATGACTTTATTGACGGTTTACTTGAATTATCTTTGGGTCAAATTAACAATATACGAAATTCTCTTTGCCGGAAATTAGATCTGTGCTTTGTCTCTGAACCTACCAGCGTAGTTCTATCTAGATCGGAACCCCTTACATCTCCTGAAGACCCTTATTATTCGTTGCTCTCGAAAGACAAACTTTCACAAATTAATCCAACTTCTTAATCGAATCTATTGGTCTAATTTGCATTCTTGCACTGACATAAGTGCCACCGTCAATTTGTTCTAGAATAAATTAAGTCTTTGCTTTGATGCCATATTCCCTCTAATTTTCCGCATAGGTCTAATAATCCTCCTTGGTTTTGTAAGCAACTTTCTAATCTTAAGAATTAGAAATATAAACTTTACAAAAAGTTTAAGCTTAACGCTGTGTGGTATACAAATTACTTAGCTCGCTGTCGGGTTAGCATCTCTGAAAACCCAAGGAAGTTGTTTAGTTTTGTAAACACTAAGCGCAAGTCTTCCTCTTATCCTCCTTGTCTATCTTAGGAAAATTCGAAAGCAAATTCTGTTCAGGCGATCGCTGATCTATTTGCTTCTTTTTTCAAACCTATTCTTCTTCTTCTTACTCCAACGCACCCTATCCTTACAGCCTGTCTCGGTCGAATTGTATCTTCTGTCCCTTAATGAGTGAGGAGTCTCTGATTCGATATCTTAACAAGTCATTTATAACATTTGTGTAGTTCTATTATTTCCCCCTACCAGCACGGATTTGTGAAATATAGATCTACTGTTACTAATCTTCTTGAGTTTTCTTCGTTCGTTAACAAGGGTTTCCTTAAAAACGAACAAACTGACGTCATCTATACCGATTTTAGTAAAGCCTTTGATTTAGTTAATCATTTAATCGTTTCTATTTTCATTTTCTGTTATACATATATATTTATATAATTATGCAGTGCTGCTTATTAAATTGTACCTGTGGGCCGTTTCGTGATGGAGACCAGCCTAAGTTTGTTTCTTGTTAGCTGTGTGATAGTTTGATGCATATAAAATGTGTAGGCATTACCGGGCGCGATCATGATAAGATCAACGTTGCTGTGAAAAAGGGCAGCGGTGGAATTAAATGGTCATGTCCGGTATGCATTGAAAAGCAATTGGATTTTTCACGTATGTATAACTACGTGAAAAACCTTTAGCAAATTCGTATAATGGCCAAGTCTCTTTCTAATGCATTTGACACTAGTATGGAATTGCTTGGTCAATACGAATTTATGACGCCTGCAAAGCACTGCTCGGACTCGCAATCTGCTCCTAAACCTGATGGTCCTCCTCTTTTAGTATTTTCACCGCTGCCTTCTTATCCTTGCATTCCTGAAGAGCCATCCCCCTCCATTTTGTGAAACAGAAATCTACGACTACTAACCTATTAGAGCTTTCTTCACTAGTGATCAAAGGTTTTCAAATGTTGAAGACTGATGTTATTTATACTGACTTTAGTAAAGCTTTTGACTTTGTTAAACATTGCCTTTTAGTTAAAAAATTAAACATGATAGGTTTTATACCCGCTACCCATAGGGTAGAAGGGTATTATAACTTAGTGCCAACAGAAAATGTATGTAACAGGCAGAAGGAGGCATCTCCGACCCCATAAAGTATATATATTCTAGATCAGCGTCAACAGCCGAGACGATATAGCCATGTCCGTCTGTCCGTTATTTGGTAAGCCATCTGTGTTTAATACTCCCTGTAATCTTGGTTGAAATCTAATTAGTAGAGCAAAAGTTATTTGTTAAATTATTTATCAAAAAAGTTGAAACCAATTCAAATGGACGATTTAAGTGTGTGAATGACCTAGAGATATCAAATTTGCTGACAGTACTCGGGTATGTCTTACGCAGATCAAGTTTGTTTTAGATGTTTGCCACGCCCCTTTCCGCCCCCGAAAACTGGAAAAGCCGTAATAAAAGACCTAGTGCATTGAATTTTGGTGTGCATTATAATATTTATAGTCTCAATAATTCTTGTGAATTTGGTTGTGATTGAATGGAAATTTTGAAAGTTATTCACGAAATAATTTTATAGGGCAAAATTCAAATACAGCTGCGTGCGCTTTGTTTGTTTAGTTGTCAATGTGACCATGGCGGTATGTTATGGATTTTGTTAAATATATACAAAAGAACAAATTTTGGTATATTTGTTCGGTATATTTCTTGCTCT
The DNA here is from genome assembly GCA_963583835.1 of Drosophila immigrans. Taxonomy (NCBI): domain Eukaryota; kingdom Metazoa; phylum Arthropoda; class Insecta; order Diptera; family Drosophilidae; genus Drosophila; species Drosophila immigrans. The sequence goes on from OY757143.1 coordinate 8,108,009, forward strand.
AATATCATGAAAGTATTTTATATTCTCTCGATATGGGTAGCGGGTCGAACGCTCTCGACTGTAGCTTTCTTACTTTAAACGTGAGTATTTTCATAGGGAACATTAGATTTTTGGCTCAAAAATTGTTCGTCTGTACCGTTGGGCAATATTTTAAAAGAATGTTATTCATTCAAAGCGTTATTAGCCTGGAAAGGTCATTAAATTTAGAAATGTATGTATTTTATTATGCAATTGTTTTAAATAACAATTTTTGGTTATTGAAAATCTTTACTTTAACTCCACTTCAATGCGCTATAGCCGTTTCTAACAATACCACTGCTTATCGTTTAATCAGTCAATATACAAAATTCGAAGTCATAAATATATCATTGGTTTTCCTGAGGTTTATTGGCATTGACATTTGCTTAATTATATGTAGGGTCCAGTTTATGAGTATTTAATAAAGTGACTGCAGCGCACCTTTTTTCTATTAAATTGCAATATTTGTAGCGTTAATGAGAAGTGTGAATAACTAAAAATTCTTTTGAATTCCATATAAATTGCAATTAAATAAGCGTCAGAAGTTGCGGTTGCATGACTTGGCCAATAATCAGTACTTTTAATAAGAAAAAATAAAAATCATGCTTATCATTATTCCGCCATTGATTTTTTCATTAAATTCTTGTTTGAATACAACGCGGTGTGACCTTAAAATAATTTTTTTTTTTTTAGCGTTCCAAACTTTGGCATTCCAAATTTGGTAAGAACGGTAACACTGATATTTTTGGAATAGTTCTTTCCGAAAAAATGAATTTGGTTCATCTGAGTTTATGTATATATGTAGCAGAGAACGTCAAAGGTGGTTGTTTTTGGTCATCTACTCACACCCATGAAATTTTGTGTTGCGATGCTACTCACACCCTTAAGCAAAATTCAAGGCACACACACACACATTATTGTCGCGAGTATTGCGAGTGCTTGCGCTTCGGCCACTCGGTCCCAACTTGTGTGTGCCTTTTCGGGACCGAATCAATTTGCTACTCGTGATTCAAACACTTGTGCTTGACGGGTATCTTGCATTTCGGCAACTGATCATTCTTGCACTTGTGACAAAATTCGAAAAACACCCGAATATGTCGACAATGATTCGAATGGTTGGGCAAGTATTCGAGTGTTTTTCCCCACCTCCTTTCTTGATCGTAAATGATTTTGCGTCGCGACGCAGCTGTTCGCGGTACTATCTTATGAGTGCCTTTTGCATGCCTTGCACTGACTTTTTTTATGGAATTTCCGGAAATTAAAGATACCTGCAAAAACCCTTTTTGTTATATGTACATATACATGTACATTTACCACAAGGTCATAAACATACAATTTAAACAATTTAAAATTAATACAGGTAGATTTTCAGTATATTGATTTTCTCTTTACCACTGACTGAATTTAAAAACAAGTAAGAAAGCTACAGTCGAGAGTGCTCGACCGTATGATACCCGCAACCCATTTCGACAGAAAAAAAAAAAAACATAAATGATATTTTAACAAAAAATATACCAAATATACTAAAACTTCTTTTTTGTATATGTTTGAAAATAGCGGGTGTCAACCAAACAAACAAAGCGCGGGCAGCTGCAAGTGAATTTTGCATATAACATTGATTCTTTAATAACTTCCTTGTTTTTCATTCGATCTCAACCAAATTCACAGGAATCATTGAGAATGTAATTATTATTATGCATACCAAAATTCAATGCTCTAGGTCTATTATTACGGCTTTTACAGACTTTTGGGGGCGGAAAGGGGCGTGGCATCCAACTTTTGAAATAAACTTGATCTGCGTAGGACCTATAGGACAACTGTCCCCAAATTTGGTAGCTCTAGCTCTTATAGTCTCTGAGATCTAGGTGTTCATACAGACGGACAGACGGACATGGCTATATCGTCTCGGCTGTTGACACTGATCAATAATATATATAGTTTATGTGGTCAGAGATGCCTCCTTCTGCCTGTTACATACATTTTCTGTTGGCACTAAGTTATAATACCCTTCTACCCTATGGGTAGCGGGTATAATTAGTCAATACAACAGGTAAATTGAAGTTTAATTCAAATTTGGATTTCCTTTGTTCACTGAATTTGTATACATATGTGTGTTAGTAAATTTGTTATTTAGCTATTATTATTATTTGTATTAGTATAGATCCCAAATAAAAATTAAATAATAAAGCCAAAAGGGTTTTTTTTTAAATATACCAGATAAAAATAACTAGCATGAAGTACAAAAAACCCAACATCTATACATTTACGTATACACAAAATATCCGCTCACAATCTTCAAATACCCACAGCAAATATTACGAGTGTGCATTTCCACCCCTTTTGCCGATCATAAAAATTATTCGGTGGATTCGGCACTCGCACTTGCTAAGCACGAATGGTATTGGCACTTGCACTTGCTAGGCACGCATGGTATCGGCACTCGTACTCAGTAAGCATAAGTGGTATCGGCACCCATACTCGGTAAGCACGAATGCCATTGCCACTTGCACCCGTAAATACTCAATCATTTTTCTACTCGTAACAAATATACTCGAATGGCAAAAATACTCGTGAGTTACGAGTATACACATTTTTGCGGTGGCTTGTTGACGATCTCTGATATGTAGTCAGAAAAAAATCGTTTTTTTTTTTTTTAATCAGCTTTTACGCTATGATCAACAGTAGTTTCTGTGTATAATGAACAACTTTACAATCAATGGTCTGACAGCGCACAAAAAATGGATTTTAAAACTGTAAACAGTTCTAAAAAGTTGGATTGAAATACTTTAATTCTCTTTCTAAATATGTTGTCTACGATCTACGATCGCAAGTTAGCGATCACATGTCTGATTTTTTTCATCTACATACTCTGTTAGCTTTAGGTGTTATGTTAGGTTGATAAGTAGCTATCAACAAACAAAACAAATTGTAAAAGAATCTCTCGATTTTATTTTTTTTGCTGGCGCCAACGGTTCCAAAGAGTAACAACATTGATAGCTGTTTTTTTTTTAAATAGTAAAAAAGAACGATTTTTCATATCTAAGTATCAAAGCATTTTGTATACCATGTCCTTATTCACTTATATTGTTTCTTCAAATAAAGAAACTACTTTAATCGGACCACAATATTCTGTGTTTTTTCATCGATAACTTATTAATTAAGTTATTTTTATATAAACATCTGATTTTGTTGGGGTTGAATTTTGTATTCCATCATTATATTTTGTATGCCTGCCATACCCTTATTTTATTTTTACATTTTAAAACCACCTAATTATCTACGGACCACAGTATATAAAATAGCGCAGATATGCCATCTCTAAATATTAAACAGCTGATTTTGTTGGGGTTGAATTTTGTATTCCATGACGCCTTATTCCATTATTTTGCTATAACACGAGATGGAAGAATGACAGACCAATTTAAGATTACTTATGGTCCACAGTTCTCTGAGAAAAGTTTGTTTGTTTATTTCGGCGTTGATGGTATTGCTAAGAATATTGTAGGTGTACTATCAGTTTTCAAGTTAACAGCGGTTCATAAGTAAAATTTAAAAAAAAATGTTAATCAAGATGTTCTTGTGAATATTTCGCGTGTCGCTAACTTTTCAAGTATGTATAATAATTAAACACTTAAAAAAAAAATTGATTTATTAAGTGTTTATTTTATCAATGTGTTTAAAGACAAAAAAAAATACGAGGGCGTAAATAATAATGGACTCTATTTGGCTAGGACAATATTTAATGTCAAAACATTAAATTAAAGTTTTTATAAAGATACATATGTACAAAGCGGAAGTGTGTATTTATATGTGATGGAATTTAAATCGAGTTATGTTGTCGGTTGTTTTTATTGTTTATTTTTAACATAAATTCGAATAATTGTTATATACACATACATATGTATGTTCGGTGTGCTAAATAAATTTCACAAATTTTTATACATAATCGTATATTTGTTACATAAATAAAAAAAGTTCGATTGTTTATAAATATACTATAAACTGGCATTCTCAATTTACCTACAATTAGTTTTATGTAAAGGATTTGAGCAATTATGAATGGATACATACATTTATGTACATATGTATATGGAATTATATTTACATTTGTAAATGTCCTTCCCCTACCACTCTGCTTCAACACATGGGGACGACGCCCAGTTTAATTTGTTTGCCTGGCTTTGATATTGGTATTTCTGTGTGTATTTGAGAAAAGGAATTTTGTATACAATATATTTTATAACATTACAAGAAAAATTACTATTCAAATTACATAATGTAACAGTAACATTAAAAAATTTTCAACTGATAATTTTGTAGTATTTATATTTGTTTATGCCGCCAGATATCTTAGTGCTTATATACTATCGCATTAGCTCTTGATTTAATTTGTATAATTAATTATATTCTTTATCTGTCACATATAATTTAAATAGTAATATTTATATATGTATGTTGTTAACAACATATTATCAGCCGATATATATATATATGTATATTCAAATCCCATAATTGGCAGACCTCTGAACATTGCAATTTATATACCCTCTTCCCATGGGGTAAAGGTGTATAATAACTGGGTGCCAAAAGAAAATGTATGTTACAGATAGAAGTTGGCCTCTTAGACCCCAAAAGTATTTAAACCTGTATTTTCGCACGGTCCAGATGATGTTCCAGGTTTTTTGCATTTACTTTTACATGTTTAAATTGTTTATTAGGTCTGTTGAGTCTGGCATTTTCCCTGAAATGTGTAGGGAATCAAATGTTTTTGCCTTGAAAATGGTTCCAAACTTAATGTTTATAATTATAGAGGTATTTCCAAATTGTCCGATATACCGAAAATTGTGGAGAAGATTATTACATCTCAACTGAGTAAGCTTGGTATATCTATTGTCTCCCATGGCTTTGCGGAACGCAAATCTACCATCGCTAACCTATTGGAGTTATTTTCACAAATGATCAAAGGATTTTAGAATGAGTTTCAGACTGAAATTATTTGCACTGATTTTAGAGAAGCTTTTAAATGTTAACCATCGACCTATTAACTAAAAAATTAAACATAATACATAGATTATAATATAATTTTATGTTATGGCAAACTGACTATCTTAATAGTAGAACTTAAACAGTAATGTTTAAATTTCCAATCTTAAACACATCTTTGTAACTTCTGGTGTTCGTCAGGGTAGTCACCTCAGTCCTCTCCTCTTAAATCTTTTCATTGACGATTGTCCCAATTTTATTTCGCACTTTAATAGTTTAATTAGTGTATGCTGATGATGTCTGTACTACCAATTCTAAGCATGAACCTATTTGAGTGCTAACTACAACATACTCTACTGTGTTTTTAACGGCGAGGCATCTATTCTAGGCGTTTACACACTTTATTTATTATTATTATTTGCATTGGTATATTTCGAGAGTATAAAGCAGAGATTGTTTACCAAATTACAATTAACAACACTTAGAAATTGTTAAGCTATACGCAATTTACATACAACAAATGGAACTTTTTCTAGATTTCTGTATATTGTGGGCGTGGCATCTGTGTAAGGAATGCAGGAACCTACTTACCTATTTTCCAGCTGTTCGCGGTTCTATTTTATGAGTGACTTTTGCATGCTTTGCACTGACTTTTTTATGGAATTTCCGGAAATTACAGATATCTGCAAAAACCCTTTTTATTATACTTATTCATTTACCACAAGGTCATAGACATACAATTTTAAATGAACATAGGTAGATTTTCAGTATCTTTAAAATATTGACATTCTCTTTTACCACTGACTGAATTTAAAAATTAGTCAATAAAACAGGTAAAGTGAAGTTAAATTAAAAAAATTTGGATTTCCATTATTTACTGAATTTGTATATGTGTGTTAGTAATTTTTTTATTCAGCTATTATTATTATTTGTATTAGTAGTATATATTCTGTATATTGTGGGCGTGGCATCTGTGTAAGGAATGCAGGAACCTACTTACCTATTTTCCAGCTGTTCGCGGTTCTATTTTATGAGTGACTTTTGCATGCTTTGCACTGACTTTTTTATGGAATTTCCGGAAATTACAGATATCTGCAAAAACCCTTTTTATTATACTTATTCATTTACCACAAGGTCATAGACATACAATTTTAAATGAACATAGGTAGATTTTCAGTATCTTTAAAATATTGACATTCTCTTTTACCACTGACTGAATTTAAAAATTAGTCAATAAAACAGGTAAAGTGAAGTTAAATTAAAAAAATTTGGATTTCCATTATTTACTGAATTTGTATATGTGTGTTAGTAATTTTTTTATTCAGCTATTATTATTATTTGTATTAGTAGTATATATTACAAATAAAAATTAAATTAAAAAGCCAAAAGTTTTTTTTTTTAAATATACCAGGTAAAAATAACTAAAAATAACAGAAAACCCATAAAACACACATTACAATTTTAATACCCGCTACCCATAGGGTAGAAGGGTATTATAACTTAGTGCCAACAGAAAATGTATGTAACAGGCAGAAGGAGGCATCTCCGATCCCTTAAAGTATATATATTCTTGATCAGCGTCAACAGCCGAGACGATATAGCCATGTCCGTCTGTCCGTCTGTCTGTCTGTATGAACACCTGGATCTTAGAGACTATAAGACACAGAGATACCAAACTTGGCACAAAGGTTCCTGCATTCCCTACGCAGATCAAGTTTATTTCAGTTGGATGACACGCCCCCTTCGCCCACAATAAGCATTAATCTAGAAAAAGTCAAGTTCTTTTTTATGTAAATCGCGTATAACTCCAAAAGTTCTTTGTGTAATGTTGTGTAATTTGGTAGGCCACCTGTGCTTAATACTCTTAGTATATCCTGTAATTTTGGATCGGATAAGTAGAACAAAAGTTATTCGTTAAATTATTTATCAAAATTGTTGTGCCTAATGTGTGCATGGACGGTTTAAGTGTGTGAATGACCTAGAGATATCAAATTTGGTGACAGTATTCGTGTAGGTCTTACGCAGATCAAGTTTGTTTTAGATTTTTGCCACTCCTCGGATACACAAAATATCCCCTCACAATCTACACTTGTGCAACAAATACCCACAGCAAATATTGCGAATATTCATTTCCACCCTTTTTGCCAATCATAAAAATGATGCGGTGGCTTTAATACTCGTACTCGCTAAGCACGAGTGCTATTAGCACTCGCACCCGTAAATACTCAATCATGCCAGACACTTGCTCGAAAATACTCATACTTATTCTTATCACCGGCAAATAGATTATAATTTACTTTCTGGACGTTGACGTACATAGTATACACATTCAAGTGGCCCAAGCGATACCAAGCCAAAGCTTGTTATGCGCGGATCCCAATAAACCCTTCTCCCACCCAACCGACCGAGAGGTGCTATCGCAGGACGAGCGACACCATTCGCGCTCGGACAGGATAGATTCGGGCATGCAAAAAAAAACGCGGATAGCATAAAATAGAAAAAAAAAAAGAGGCAGCGGACATACAAAAGAAATGGGTCGAATGAAAAATTTTTAATATATTACTATAAGCTAAATTTAGTCAATTATTTTTTAAGTAGGTTAGTAGTAAAGTTTTAAGATGGAAAGCAGTGTTAGCGTTAGAAATTACATGATAAAATCTATTATAGTTATAACATAAAACTCTAAAAAGGGTCATGCAATACAAAATTAGATCTACATAGGGGGAGAGCAAGCGGAATGTAACTACGGGTTAGTCTAGATGGAACGGAAAAGATTAGTCGCGATATTAATTCTGTAGAATCAATATCACCATTATCATTAATAAGATTAAAAATAAATAAAATGCCAAGCATTATTCTACGGTTATCTAAAGAATGTAGGTTTATTAAAAGAAGTATACTACTATATGACGGCAATTTCAGCATTCCAGTTCAAGCCACGCAAAGCAAATAAGAGGAATTGTTTTTGAACAGATTTAATGCGAACCTGGTGCACAGAATTCTGTGGAGACTATACGCACGATCCATATTCCAAAATCGGACGAACAAGTCAAGTATAAAGGTTCTTAGTTATAATCTTAGTAATAATATAAGGGTCATCAAATTCCTTTGACCACCTCTTAATGAAACCGAGAACAGATATAGCTTTATTGATCGTTCTAGAAATGTGGTCAATAAATTTAAGTTTATGATCTACGAGAATACCCAGATCATCAACAGCAATAATTCTTGTTAAATCGTTACCGTTCAGTAAGTAAGAGGGCAAAATTTTTTTTTTTTTTTTTTTAAATACTTTGCTTTTATTTATTGGATCTTCTCTTAAGTTGAGACTAACAATAAATTATCTAATCTTATAACTAAACATTAATTAACAATACAAATTGAATTGTTTTTGGGTTGCACGTCCCTAGAATCTATCGCTGGGTTGGTAGATCATTACGACGAAGACGGGAGCGGCTACACAGCCGGGTTAGCCCTCGCGCGATTGGGTTCGGGTGCGAGGAAAGCTTGCTGTGATACTTCTCTTTCTGTTCAGCTACTACTTCTCTGACAGGTTGAATGTTGACATCTTTGTGTACGTCTTCGTTGCGAACATACCACGGTGCCCCGGTGATGGTTCTCAGGATCTTTGATTGAGCTCGCTGGACAACATCAATGTTGCTACTACTAGCGTTCCCTCATAACTGGGAGCCATAGGTCCAGATTGGTTTAAGTACGGAAGTGTAGAGCAGGACCTTGTATTCTAGACTAAGAGAGGACCGAGCGTTGATAAGCCAATGAAGACTATTAGCTTTTAGTTTTAGTTGTGTTCTCTTGGCTTCGATGTGCCTTCGCCAGGTGAGTCGTCTGCCGAGGTGTACTCCTAAATACGTAACGTCGTTCGCTTGCGGAAGTGTGGAATTGTTTAGTCTGACCGGTGGGCAATTTTGCCTGTTTAGGGTAAACGTAACATGCTTGCATTTTTGTTCGTTTACTTTTATTCGCCAGTCAGATAGCCACTTTTCCACTTCGACTAGATGAAGACCCAGTTGCGCTGATGCTTGGATAGGACACTTGGAACGGCTGAGAATAGCTGTATCGTCGACAAAGGTAGATGTTATTAGTCGTCTGTTTGTTGGGATGTCTGCTGTGTATAGAAGGTATAGCGTTGGCCCCAGTACGCTGCCTTGGGGGACTCCAGCTCTAGAGGCGTAATCGTCAGACATAGCAGAATTGCATTTCACTGCGAATTTCCTGTCATATAGGTAAGATTCTAATAGTTTATGTGTATTATTAGGAAGTGTTGCCCTGATCTTATGCATTAGACCTTCTAACCAAACTCTATCGAATGCTTGGGCTACATCTAAAAATATTGCAGTGCAATATTCTCGATTTTCGAATGCTCTTCGTATTTCAGAGGTTATCCGGTTGACCTGCTCGATAGTTCCGTGTTTTTCACGAAATCCAAATTGGTGTGATGGGATTTTATTATGGATTCTTAGAAATGAGTTTATCCGAGTCAGCACACACTTTTCAAAGAGTTTGGATAAGCATGATAATAAGCTTATTGGTCTGTACGAAGAGGGAATTGTGTGATCTTTGCCAGGTTTCGGAATCATTATTATCATTGATTTTTTCCATCTCTCTGGAAAGTGGCCAAGCCTTGTAAAGGCATTGAAAAGCTGGGTGATAGTGCGAACTGCGCAATATGGGAGCTCAATAATCATTTTTGGCGTTATTTGGTCGGAGCCTGGTGATTTTTTCGGATCCATGTGATTTTTTATGATATGAGCGATTTCGTTAGTTTGAAAATCCATTGGCTCACGTTGAAGCTGTAAGTCATTTGTTACAGGCGGTAGTGTAAATGCGTTTGTGGCAGGATTTGGCTGGAACACATTTTCAAGGTGCTGTGCAAATGTTCTGGCTCTGTCTTCATCACTGCGTGCCCAGCCGCCCACTGTGTTTCTTATAGGCGCCACAGTTTCTGTCGGGGAGCATAGGGTTGGGTGGGCTCTCCATAGAGAGTGCTTTTTGGAAGATGTTGATAATTGCTCTATATAGCGGCGTTGGGTGTTTGCTTCTTGTTGCTTTAACGCTCTGGTGAGCTTGCGGGATGCGTCTTTTAAAGTTTGTCGTGCATATGGCGACCTATGAGACTGCCATTCTCGTCGTAGGCGTCGCTTTTCGATTACGAGCTGCTCGATTTGATGATTTGTCATCTTTTGCATGTAAGGTATTTGTGCAGTTTGAGGAGTGGAAATGCGAGCAGTAGTGACAAAGTCGGACTCCAGTGTGTTGGCAAAGTTGTCGATGTCGGCTTCAAGGTTAAGTACAGGATTTATATCAATATGCGAGCTTAGATATTTCCTATAAGAGATCCAATTGGTTTTGTGTGAAGTCAATCCAGTCGGTTGATCTACATTTATTGTATGACGGAGTAGATAAATAAGAACAGGCGAGTGATCAGATGAAAGATCCGAAAGACTATCGGCGCTAATCAGGTTTCTTGGAATGTTTTTAGTGATTGCGAAGTCAATTAAATTGGGCAGTTTTTTTGGATCTGTTGGCCAATATGTTGGTCTGCCAGGGGAAACGTGGTCAAGCTTGTTACTGGCTTTTATAATTGCATTGTAGAGCTGCTTACCTTTAGGAGTTACGAGGCGAGATCCCCAGTGTGTGTGCTTGGCATTATAGTCTCCTGCTGCTATGAAGTGCTCGCCTAATGAGTTAAAGAACTGCATAAACTCAGCTTCAGTTACAGTGAAACGAGGAGGGCAGTATACTGCGGCTAGAGTAAGTTGGTTACCACTATCCAGTTTTATTCTTATTGATGTTGCTTGAATATAAGTAGTTGCTAGATCCTTATAGCGGTGGTAATTAATTCGGTTTCTAATCAAGATACCAGTCCCACCGTGTGCTTTACCATCGGGATGCTTAGTTGCATAGAAAGAGTAGCCTCTTAAATTAAAGTTATATTTATTTGTAAGATGTGTTTCTCAGAGCAACATTACGTCGATATGTTTGTCAAGTAGGAATTGATATAACTCAAGTTTATGCTGTGAGACACCATTAGCATTCCACATGGATATACGTAGGGAAGTCATTGATTATTTGGATTGTTGTGATACGAACATTTGAATCAATATGTTTTCATTACGCATTAGATCTTGCATAGTAGTCCGCATGAAAGACATGAACTCCATTAAGCTTTGCTGTAGGATAGAGAACATGGCCTCAAGGTTGTTTTGAGGCTGCTCCATAGGCTGATAATGTTTAGTTGTGTTTGGTTCTGGTTGAGGTAGTTTAAAGTGCGATGTACTTGAGGAAGGAGGCTCCAATCCTGATTTTAGAGCACTGGCAAATGTCACATTTTTCCTTATGGAGGACTCGGAGTCAAAGACAAATGACGATCTAGCTGCGTTCGAAAAGAATACGTCTGGGTTTGATTTAGATGGTGTAACCCGTACATTTGCAGAGCGGGGAGTAATCACTCGTTGATGGATTCTACTTTTTAAATCCTTATAAACTGGACAACCTCTGTAATTAGGGGTGTGGTTACCTCCGCAGTTACCACACCTTTTGGTGGTAGAATCGCCTTTGTTCGACTGACAGTGTGAGGAGTCGTGAAGCTCTCCACAAACTACACACACTGGGCGCAGTGTGCAGTATGACCGTGTATGGCCATATTCTTGACAATTCATACATTGTACTGGTCCTTTGCGTTTGTGTGGTTCTTCTACAGTGATTCTACGATGTAGTAGAAACTGAAGTTTGTATATATGGTGCACTTCGTCTGGTTCAAGTTCTACCTTGAAAAGCGGTTGAGGCTTCCTTTCCTTGTTTAAAATGTTAAAGACTGATTTTGCGTTAAATCCCTTGTCTTCTAACGCCTTGCTTATTTCTGCTGGTGCTACATCAGACTCTATGCCTTTTAGTACTACTTGTAGGCCCTTGCTGCTTTTCAGTTGGTACGTGTAGTAGTTCATTTTATTGTCCGTTAAATGCTTTGATAAAACTCTATAATTATCTTCCGACTTCATTTGAACTTTTGTTTCATGGATTTTACCCCGTACAAGGGGAATTATATGAAAGTTGTCCTTTCCAATAAGCTCTACAATTTTGTTAACAAGGGCATTGGAGCTTTTCTCCCGTATGTATATTGGTGGTGGCTTTGGCTTCTTTTTAACATCTTCCTCGGGTTCGCCCGAAAAGTCTGCTAAAATTTCAAACCTATTGGTGTTATTGAGCTTCTCGCTTGAAGATGCGCTGGAAATGCTACGGATAATTTTTGCATTCGAGTTTAAAGGGCTTAAGCTCCGTTTAATTTGTATGTAACGATCCATTCCAGTCTGCACAAGCGGGTCAGTTACGTTTTTTGCTTTTGGTTTTATTGGCAACGCAGCAGTCGTAGAATTTGTTTTAGTTTGGTTTGTTTTGATCGGTAATTCGTAAAGCGCTTTTGTTGTTGTCATCAGTGACACAAAAAGAGCATTTGTTGATGAAGATGGGATCGAGCGGGCAGCCGACACCGTTACAGTTGATGTTGTTGTTGCAGTTGCAGTAGTCAGAGAGACTGTTGTGGTAGTCTCCGTAGGTAGGAGCAGGTCTCTCAGTTCATTACTTACTTGATTAGCAGTACGCTCTGCAATCTGAGATGGTAATGCCGGAGAGCATGAACGAGGTCGCTCACTTGCTAAATGCAAGAGTTCTTTCGTTGGGTTGGGGGTTATTGACCGCTGTGTTTTTGCGTCAGCAGAATTTTGGGTTGGTTCGGCTACAAAAGAGAAGTACGCATTGTTTCGTTGCAGAGAGAGCCGGCGCTCGTCTTGCTCACGCTGCATTTGCTTACGAATGTCGCTTTGACTCATCTTTTTAACCGCGGTTTAGTTTTATTGGATATAAGTAAATATTAATTAATCAATTGGTAAATAATCAAATAATTAGATATTTTGTGCGACTTCATCGCACTAAGCGTCTTTTCGCGTTGTACACTTATTAATACGTCTCTCGCTACGCTTTAAACTTGTGAAATTTATTTTGATTCCGGAGCTCAGTAATACACGTCTGCATGCGGCAACAGTTCACGGCGTTCAAATTTAAATTAATTTTATAGAAGGACATCACAACATATTTAGAATATTTTGAATTTAACAAGTTCTCTTTGCACCATGACTGAAAAGAGCTAAGTCAATAAACATTCACATTTTAATTTACGCAACTACTTGAAAACCATTATCGACTAATACTAAGAATTTCTATGTTTGTAAAACTTTCAGATAAGTTTAAATCAAAATAAACAAATTTCATCACTTATGCACTTAGTATCAGTTTATATACGGGCGTTTGTTATGAAGTTAACATCTCAAGAAAGCATAAGAGCTTGGATACTATCAGCTCTTATGGTCCATGGAGCAGTTGCTGGAAATCCTGATGCTAAACGACTTTATGACGATCTTCTCAGTAATTACAACAAATTGGTTCGGCCGGTTGTTAATACCACAGATGTTCTTAAGGTCTGCATAAAGCTGAAACTCTCGCAACTAATTGATGTAGTAAGTCTTTTTTAATTAAACACAAACCTTTTTTTTTTAATAATTCTTAGATCTAATTTTTTGGCGCAACTCCAGTCTGGTTGACTGAAGATTTTACTTGTTTTCAGATAAGTATCGACGCATTTTAATAAATTTAATATTTTATTATACTATAATTTATTAAATAGAATAAGAGAATGAACATTTTATTGATAATTATACACATCTTATTTCTTTTTAGAATTTGAAAAATCAGATCATGACAACAAATCTCTGGGTAGAACAAGTAAGAAAAGTTTTAGTAAATTTAATAATAAACACTCTGAGCAAGGAAAGCGTAATGCAAATATATAATAAGCGCTATGAAGTTCACACATATATAAATATTGTATTTGTTTAATCGATAAAATGGCTTATTTAAGCAAAGTTCCCAACGAATTGTTTGGACTCGACTAAGAAGTATAATTTAACTTAATTTAATCATTCATTTTTTTGGTTAGGAACTTCGGCAAGATTCGCTCTTAAACATAAACAAGTAAGAAAACTAAGTCGAGAGTGCTCGATGCCCGCAACCCATTTCGAGGGAAAACAAAAAACTTAAATAATATTTTAACAAAAAATATACCAAAGAATATACTGAAACTTGGTTTTTTTTTTGTATATATTTGAAAATAGCGGGTAAAAATCCACAACAACGACATGGTGACACTGTCGACTAAACAAACAAAGCGCGAGCAGCTGCAAGTGAATTTTGCATTTAAAATTGATTCTTAAATAACTTCCTTGTTTTTCATTCCCAACCAAATTCACAGGAATCATTGATAATATAATAATTATTATGCATACCAAAATTCAATGCTCTAGGTCTTTTATTACGGTTTTTACAGGAAAGGGGCGTGGCAAAAATCTAAACCAAACTTGATCTGCGTAGGACCTGTATGAGTACTATCACCAAATTTGATAGCTCTTGCTCTTATAGTCTCTGAGATCTAGGTGTTCATACAGACGGACAGACGGACAGACGGACATGGCTATATCATCTCGGCTGTTGACACTGATCAAGAATATATATACTTTATGGGGTCGGAGATGCCTCCTTCTGCCTGTTACATACATTTTATGTTGGCACTAAGTTATAATACCATTCTACCCTATGGGTAGCGGGTATAAAAATACTGTTATCGACCAGCGTTAAAACTCGCACAAGTGATTGCATGCAGTCGCGTCATCTTTGTGTGTCAATTAGTTAAGAGACTTCTCCAGTTGGAATTTATGCGTCAGCAGTCCATTAGACGTCGAAAGGTTTTATCAAGCCGTTAGCATTAATAATTTGTCGACGCCTGGCACTGATCAGCATAGAATCATCGACTATCTAGTCGAATACACAACGCAAGTTGATTAAGTGAACCATTATATTGCCAAGAAACTATAAACTATAATTACCGGACTAGATTATTTTAGATCTGCACTGGTTGCAATCGGAGGTCGATAAGAAAAATATGGTTTGCGTTATTTATTTGCATGATTATGCGAGCCGTACATTAAGAACTAAGATTTATCTTCAGCTGTGTCGCGGCGAGCAAACTTGGTTGGATCGAAGCTTCAAATGCCATGGCATTGCAGAGTGTTCCTGGGAATCCTGTTGCTTGCGGTACCTCGATTTATACATACATATATGCAAATTATTTCAGGGATGTTTTCCAGCATTCTCCACTTCCCCAAAAATTAATCCATTTATCTTTTATTCAAATTATATTAAGCTTAATGCTTTGAAAGATTTTGTTCAATCAATACAATCAATAACAAGTAAGAAAACTACAGTCGAGTGTGCTCGACATTAAGAAAACTTGTTAAATTTGCTAAAAAAAAAATAAAAAAGTTAAATGTCAACAAATCTAACAAGAGTGATTCGAATTCAGGCACCGACGCACACCGACGCATGCGGACGCTCTAACAACTGCGCCACCAAACGACTGTGCGTGAAACGTTCTAATGAGATTAAGGTTTCCAGTGCATATTGTTTGAGTTTTCCTTTAGAAATTGCAAGATTTGCAGCATTCTTTGGGTGACTTTTTATACCCGCAACCCATAGGGTAGAAGGGTATTATAACTTAGTGCCAACAGAAAATGTATGTAACAGGCAGAAGGAGGCAATTTCGACCCGATAGAGTATATATATTCTTGATCAGTGTCAACAGCCTAGACGATATAACCATGTCCGTCTGGCTGTCTGTATAAACACCTAGATTTCAGAGACTATAAGACATAGAGACACCAAATTCGGCACAAAGGTTCCTGCATTCCTTACGCAGATCAAGTTTATTTCAAAAGTTGGATGCCACGCCCCCTCGCCTACAATATGCATAAATCTAGAACAAGTTTGTTTTTACGTAAATCGCGTATGACTCCAAAAGTTCTTTGTGGTATGATGTTATAATTTGGTAAGCCATATGTGTTTAATACTCTTAATATACCCTGTACTTTTGGTAAAAATCGGATAAGTAGAACAAAAGTTATTTGTTAAATTATTTATCAATTTAGTTGTGCCCAATGCATATGGACGTTTTAAGTGTGTGAATGACCTAGAGATATCAAATTTGGTGACAGTATTTATGTAGGTCTTACGCAGATCAATATTGTTTTAGATTTTTGTCACGCCCCTTTTCGCCCCCATAAACTGGAAAAGCCGTAATAATGGACCTAGGGCATTGAATTTTGCTACGTATAATAATAATTATAGTCTTAATGAGTACTGTAAATTTGGTTGTGATCGAATGAAAAAAAAGGAAATTATTAAAGAATCAATTTTATATGCAATATTCACATACAGCTGTTTACACTTTTTTTGTTTAGTTGGCAGTGTGACATGTTTGTATGTTATGGATTTTTTTCAAATATATACAAAAAACATATCTCAGTATAATTTTCTTTGGTATATTTTTTTTCCAAATATCATGTTTTTAATTTTTTTTTTGTCTCGAAATGGGTTGCGGGTATCTTTTCTTACTTGTTTAGTTGCTATCTATACTAATACGAATAATGGATAAATGACAAAATTATATGTATTTAAACTCAAAAGAAACAAAGCGAGAATCCAAATTTGAATTAAACTTCAATTTAGTCATTGATAAAAGGTAAAATGAATATTTTAATGATACCGAGTATCTACCTTTCCTTATTTTAAATGTGCCCTTATGACCTTGGGGTTAAGGCATATCAAAGAGGGTTTTTGCAGATAGATTCTGTAGATTCCGGAAATGACATAAAAAAGTCAGTGCAAAACATGCAGTCACTCATAAAATATAACCGCGAACAGCTGCGTCGAGTCTCAAACTCATTCACGATCGAGGATTCAGGCGGGATAAAAACATCGGAGTAGATGGCTAGACATTGGAATGAGTGTGAGTAGAGTGCTAAAAACAGCCACCTTTGAGATTCTATATGTACCAACATATGTAGTATGCACTCGAGTGGCTCAAGCGATACCAGGCTAGGGATGTCACGATTATTCGAAAATTTGATTATAATCGATTATTTTGCTTAAACTTTCGATTTAATTGAATCGATTAATTGCATTAATTGCAATTATAATCGATTATTTGAGGAAATAACCGAAAGAACTAACTTCACTCTTGTTCGCTCATTCGATTCTTATTTAAGAACGCTTAAGAACTGAATGAACGAACCAAGAAGAAGAGAGAACTCAAATGAATAAAGCCATTCAATTTGTGAACTGCGCCAAAGTTGTCCCAAAATTGACCTACAAAAATAAAAATAAAATATCAAATGGCTCCGTTACGCAGCGGAGTCTGGAAACATTTTTCGAAAAATGGCGAGTCGAATGTTCAATGCAACATATGCCATAAGGTGTTAAAGTGTTCATCGATTAATTAATCGGTTTTTTTTCTTATTTTTTGATTAATTGCAATTATTAATTGAAAATTCGGAAATAATCATTTGGTGTCATTAATCGATTAATCAATATTTTTTGAGATACCTATACCAGATCAAAACTTGTTACGCACGGGTTCCAGAAAACCGTCGCGAATAGCACAAAATCGCAAATAATTTTAAGGATCGGACATAAAATGGAAATGGTTAGAATCAAAACACATTTTAATAAGATGAATCTAGGTTGATTAGTATATTAGTGGTAAAATTGTTAAGCTGAAAACAGTATTAGCGCTAGAAAATACATGATGCATTCTCTTATAGTTAAAATATAAACTCTCAAGTTTAGTTGCGATATTAACTCTTACGAATCAATATCACCATTAATAACATTAAAAATAAATAAAATGATTGTACGGTTAGCTGAAGAAGGTAGGTTTACTAAGAGAAGTCAATTTTCAATTGTTAAACAGTGATTATATATAGTTAGAGTAATTATTTCAGAAAATGTCTCCTTTGTGGATGTTCATATCTATGTTGTGCAGCATCGTAGATTTTACCGATTGGGCTGTGTGTTGACAGTACTATAGCTCAGCTATAGCCTCAGAGCCCAGATGGAGGTGATTTTAAAATCTCGAGTATTTTACACCGCGATTCGCGTCAATATTTTGTATGCTATCAATAAAAACGTTGTTGTTCTGGAAAGGTAATTAATTATTTTAGTGTACAGAATTGAATTATTAATTTTTGATTATTCAAAATCTCTATTAAATCTCTAGTTAAATTTTCCATTCGTTGTTGCCATGTTGTGTATTAACAAAGTTACTGCAGCGCACATCTTTTATATTATGTGGCAAAATTTGTAGTGTTAATGGCAAGTGAAATATCAAAAGTATGAATAAGTAACATAGAGCGCAAAGTAAATTACATCGTTTATAATCATGTATCCTAAGAAATATGAATATACATACATATGTATGTATAGTTCTGACGTTATATATCACTATATCGATATTTCCGATGTTTTTGTAGATATGGCCGCAGAAAACACTTCCAATCGAATGTCCCTTAAATTTCATGTGAAAACTTTTTTGATTTGTAAAGAGTCAATTTGTGGTTAAACTGCAGTAAAACAATAATACATTCTGTGGGTCTAATTAGCAAAATTTATATTTTTGTAAAGCACTAATAAAATCACTTGCCTTGAGTCGGCAAAACAGCTGCAGTGGTTTGCTGCCGTCTTAAAGTGATGTCAACTTTTGGTATCCGAAATCGGTATACATGTTATTTTAATGAAATGAACGTAGCTCAATATAAAGAATAACAACAAAAAATATAATTTTTTTTGGTATGAATTCTCGTTTTCAAAAGTTTTGCTCATTTATTGCACACTTATCAATACAATTTTTGGCTGTTTTGTTCAGATTAACTAGAAGCTCAAAAAGTGAAAACAATAAAAAAACAAGTGAATAAGAATAAGAGCATGGCCAACAGACAAATGCTATTGTTTATGTTAATATTGCTGCATTTTTTACAAAACCTTGATATGGAGATCTATGCGTCCACTAATAACAGATTTTCCGAAATAATTACTCTAACTACCTTTAATCACTGTTTAAAAATCGAATTAATTGGCCCATTTTTGTTTTTGGGATAGAGTTGAAATTTTTAATTAAAAAATATTTCATATGTTTTCCAAATTGAGTATCGATGTTTGGTTAAAGCTTTGAAGTATTGATGATCCGTAAGATTCAATGCAAGGAAACGTTTTAAACTTAAATGAGTGTCATAATCTAATACAGATATTTTTTCATAGCTTGTGTTTGCGGGTTTCACAAAACAAATGATGCATTCGTCATCACCGATACCTACGAAAACATCCATATCGTCGCATATCCCCAAACGAAATCGATACTTATGCATTGCACATTCTACTGGCAACTCTATTTTGATTTGTTTTGACTAATTTTAATGAAAGCTAACAGCATTTATTTTTGGGGAAGTGGAGAAATAATTTTCATATAAAAATCGAAAGGCTGCTGCGTGGGTTTGCAGCGGGAGGCGAAGCTACGGGGCCAGGTGGCTATTATTTTATGCAAACGGAAAAAAATAATATTAATGTAAAAACCGAGAGCTGCAGTCGGAGGCAGTATTGGAGAATAGTATTTAATTTTTAAATATTGACATACATACAATGCATATGTTTCAATCTAAGACTTTTGAAGAAAATTTAAAAAAAATTGCTATCAACATACCTAATATATACATATGTTGTGTAAGCAACAATTCCATAGTTTTTAGTTTTACATAAAACATAAATCAGTGAAATAATTTGCGGATACTGTGGTCGTAAGTTCGATCCGAGATAGAATTTAATTTAACATGGAAACGAAATCGTTTTCATGAAAACAGCGAGAGGCTACAGCGGGTGGAACAACAAACAATATATTTTAAAGTTCTTCGCGGGCGAAGCTGCGTGCAAATCTGGCAAGTATGTACATATGTATATAAAGTAGGAATATATATGTATGTACATAGCTGTTCTAGCCAAGCAGCTTCGCCCGCATAGCACTTTAAAACATTTTAATTTGTTGTTGTTGTTATCTCCCAATGATCCCCGCTGTTTTCATGAGTATTATAAGATGTACATATGTATATGAATAAAAAGGATGTATGGATCCTGTCAGGGATCGACCCTTCGACCACAGAATCCGCATTCAGACGCTCTAAAACCCAAATTTGGACACTGAGCTTTTTGCATGTAAAACTAAATAAAGTGAACGGTTGTTTACTCAACATTACACATATTTGCTTTGCTGGTTGCAACATTTTTACATTTTCTGCAACATTCTTTAATTGAAACATATGTATTGTCAATATTTACAAATGAAAACCCCATCCTCTCAGTACAGCCTTCGACTGCAGCCTTCTCAGCAGCCTTTATGTTCATACATACATGAAAATTATTTTATTTCCGTTTATATGTATAGTACAAATGAATACAATACTTACTGTATTGATATTTATATTTTCATTAGCTAGGCGGTGCCATAGCAATAAAAGAGTTAATTTAGTATTTATTATTTACGAAGCTGAGACGACTGAGCACATAGTCTCAGCTTCGTAAATAATGTTCACGTTTACGTACTTATAACTTAAATACAACATAATTATAGTCATAGCGGCCACGCAAATATGCTGTATTAGCCGGCTATGCAACGACGTCCGGAACAATGCTTATTTAAAAATTATGGCTAGTGGCATATTCTGATCAACATACTGTCCATCGTTGTGACTGGAGTCATATTTCGTTCAACACTCTGTCGACCGTTGACTCGTGTTAAATTGCATACTATGTATGTATGTAAGTAAAAATAGCCAGCTGGCGCCGCAGCTTTGCCAGCATCTCGCTGCAAACCCACGCTGCAGCCCTTGATGAAAATTATTTCTGGGTATTTTCCTGCGTTCTCCACTTCCCCAAAACTAAATGCATTTATATTTTATTTAAAATAGTTTAATCTTGACGATGTGAAAGATTTTGTTTAGTCAATACAAGTAATACAATTCAAAATAGAATTGGATTTTGGGATGTGCTAAACATAAAAGCGTCGACCATCTATTTGCTGTTTCCGATGTTTCGTAGATATCGCTGTTCAGGAATACATCAATCTTTTGATAAACACACGAAACCAAATTAAAAAATATTATCTTTATTAAATTTAGAAACTCATGTAAAAAATAAATTAAAGTTTAAGACCTTTCCCTACAGTGGACCTTACGGATCATCAATCAATCGAAAGTTCAACCCAAGATCGATATTTTGTTTTGAAAACAACCTCGATATCGATATTTTTAGTAAAAAGAATTGCCAAAGAAATAAGTAACTATTTCACAAAATAGCTCCCTTGTGGGCGCCTTGATGTTCATATTTAGGTTGTGTGAAAATTTCGGCATCGTAGCTTTAACCGCTTGAGCTGTGCATTTATACTACTATAGCTGGATCAGTGTATACGAACTTCTTATATGTTTATAAAATGCCAATTTTATACTCGCTACCCATAGGGTAGAAGGGTATTATAACTTAGTGCCAACAGAAAATGTATGTAACAGTCAGAAGGAGGCATCTCCGACCCCATAAAGTATATATATTCTTGATCAGTGTCAATAGCCGAGACGATACAGCCATGTCCGTCTGTCCGTATGTCTGTCTGTATGAACACCTAGATCTCAGAGACTATAAGAGCTAGAGCTACCAAATTTGGGGACAGAACTCTTATACGCAGATCAAGTTTATTTCAAAAGTTGGATGCCAAGCCCATTTCCGTCCCCAAAAGCCTGTAAAAGACGTAATAAAAAACCTAGAGCATTGAATTTTGGTATGCATAATAATGATTATATTCTCATTGATTTCTGTGAATTTGGTTGAGATCGAATGATAGACAAGGAAGTTATTAAAGAATCAATTTTATATGCAAAATTCACTTGCAGATGCTCGCGCTTTGTTTGTTTAGTTGACAGTGTGACCATGTCGGTATGCTATGGATTTTTATACCCGCTATTTTTAAATATATACAAAAAAACAAGTTTCACTTTATTTGATATATTTTTTGTTAAAATATCATTTAAGTTTTTTGTTTTCTCTCGAAATGGGTTGCGGGTATCATACGGTCGAGCACTCTCGACTGTAGCTTTCTTACTTGTTTTTCGCTGACAGAGTGGCCATGTCCTTGGTTTTTATTTTCACCAGCTATTTTCAAATATATATAAAAAAAACAAGTTTCAGTATATTCTTTGGTATATTTTTGTTAAAATAACATTGTAAGTTTTTTGTTTTCTCTTGAAATGGGTTGCGGGTATCATACGGTCGAGCACTCTCGACTGTTTTATTTGTATAGAAAAGTATGCAACAATTACATTACACCTATACAGTTTTGGCGATACTGGTCAACACAATAACCTCAAAGAACACAAGACAGGAGTCAATCCGCCAGCACCGATGCATACTCGTCGCCTGTCAGAAGAAAATAAAAAACTACAGATTGAAAAACTATGTTGTCTATGTTTTTTATTAATTTAGTTTCCGTCAAAAAAAAACGTTTTTTTTTAAATACAAAATTTGCACTAATTTCATCATAGTAATGTTGCATCAGTATCTAATTGTGGTGTGATTGGTTTTGTGGATGTTGCTTTAAGAATCAGCATTTTAACAGGACGATAGCGTAGTTTTGCTGTCGCCGAGTGTGGTTTGGTGGTATGCACAAAAGAAGAAGTATCGAAACTTACGACGATGTTAAAAAATATTCGTGAGGCCTGAAGTCTGAATAACAGAACAAAAGGTATTTTTTCAAAAGTTGTTTATAGAATGTGTTCAGAGCACAGTAAAATCATATCGATAGGCGTGAAGTCCTGCCCTGTTGGCTTATTTTCACGATGCCCGAAAACAGCGGTTCGAATTAATTGGTAATCAACGCCCCTAAGAGTATCTTCGCAGATTAGAGGTGGAGAACTATTGATAGTCGGTGCAATAGATAGTGGGCGATTGCTTTTCTCAAACCATCGATAGTTTTAAGTGTTAAATGTAAAAAATAAGCTATTTAATGAAATTTTAACAAAACTGTATTGTATGTGGGAATCCTATAAAATAAAAAGTACATTTAATTTGTAGCTTATTGGTGTTATACAAGTTAATAAAACATTTTACTTAAGCTATTTTTGAAAATAAAAATAGATTTAATCAGCTTATTTGTTGAGCTAAAAGTTCTAATTGCGTTATTTATTTGCATGATTATGCGAGCCGTACATTAAGAACTAAGATTTATCTTCAGCTGTGTCGCGGCGAGCAAACTTGGTTGGATCGAAGCTTCAAATGCCATGGCATTGCAGAGTGTTCCTGGGAATCCTGTTGCTTGCGGTACCTCGATTTATACATACATATATGCAAATTATTTCAGGGATGTTTTCCAGCATTCTCCACTTCCCCAAAAATTAATCCATTTATCTTTTATTCAAATTATATTAAGCTTAATGCTTTGAAAGATTTTGTTCAATCAATACAATCAATAACAAGTAAGAAAACTACAGTCGAGTGTGCTCGACATTAAGAAAACTTGTTAAATTTGCTAAAAAAAAAATAAAAAAGTTAAATGTCAACAAATCTAACAAGAGTGATTCGAATTCAGGCACCGACGCACACCGACGCATGCGGACGCTCTAACAACTGCGCCACCAAACGACTGTGCGTGAAACGTTCTAATGAGATTAAGGTTTCCAGTGCATATTGTTTGAGTTTTCCTTTAGAAATTGCAAGATTTGCAGCATTCTTTGGGTGACTTTTTATACCCGCAACCCATAGGGTAGAAGGGTATTATAACTTAGTGCCAACAGAAAATGTATGTAACAGGCAGAAGGAGGCAATTTCGACCCGATAGAGTATATATATTCTTGATCAGTGTCAACAGCCTAGACGATATAACCATGTCCGTCTGGCTGTCTGTATAAACACCTAGATTTCAGAGACTATAAGACATAGAGACACCAAATTCGGCACAAAGGTTCCTGCATTCCTTACGCAGATCAAGTTTATTTCAAAAGTTGGATGCCACGCCCCCTCGCCCACAATATGCATAAATCTAGAACAAGTCAAGTTTGTTTTTACGTAAATCGCATATGACTCCAAAAGTTCTTTGTGGTATGATGTTATAATTTGGTAAGCCATATGTGCTTAATACTCTTAATATACCCTGTACTTTTGGTGAAAATCGGATAAGTAGAACAAAAGTTATTTGTTAAATTATTTATCAATTTAGTTGTGCCCAATGCATATGGACGTTTTAAGTGTGTGAATGACCTAGAGATATCAAATTTGGTGACAGTATTTATGTAGGTCTTACGCAGATCAATATTCTTTTAGATTTTTGTCACGCCCCTTTCCGCCCCCATAAACTGGAAAAGCCGTAATAATGGACCTAGGGCATTGAATTTTGCTATGTATAATAAAAATTATAGTCTTAATGAGTACTGTAAATTTGGTTGTGATCGAATGAAAAAAAAGGAAATTATTAAAGAATCAATTTTATATGCAATATTCACATACAGCTGTTTACACTTTTTTTGTTTAGTTGGCAGTGTGACATGTTTGTATGTTATGGATTCTTTTCAAATATATACAAAAAACATATCTCAGTATAATTTTCTTTGATATATTTTTTTTCCAAATATCATCTGTTTTTAATTTTTTTTTTTGTCTCGAAATGGGTTGCGGGTATCTTACGGTCGAGCACTCTCGACTGTAGCTTTCTTACTTGTTTAGTTGCTATCTATACTAATACGAATAATAATGGATAAATGACAAAATTATATGTATTTAAACTCAAAAGAAACAAAGCGAGAATCCAAATTTGAATTAAACTTCAATTTAGTCATTGATAAAAGGTAAAATGAATATTTTAATGATACCGAGTATCTACCTTTCCTTATTTTAAATGTGCCCTTATGACCTTGGGGTTAAGGCATATCAAAGAGGGTTTTTGCAGATAGATTCTGTAGATTCCGGAAATGACATAAAAAAGTCAGTGCAAAACATGCAGTCACTCATAAAATATAACCGCGAACAGCTGCGTCGAGTCTCAAACTCATTCACGATCGAGGATTCAGGCGGGATAAAAACATCGGAGTAGATGGCTAGACATTGGAATGAGTGTGAGTAGAGTGCTAAAAACAGCCACCTTAGAGATTCTATTTGTACCAACATATGTAGTATGCACTCGAGTGGTTCAAGCGATACCAGGCTAGGGATGTCACGATTATTCGAAAATTTGATTATAATCGATTATTTTGCTTAAACTTTCGATTTAATTGAATCGATTAATTACATTAATTGCAATTATAATCGATTATTTGAGGAAATAACCGAAAGAACTAACTTCACTCTTGTTCGCTCATTCGATTCTTATTTAAGAACGCTTAAGAACTGAATGAACGAACCAAGAAGAGAGAACTCAAATGAATAAAGCCATTCAATTTGTGAACTGCGCCAAAGTTGTCACAAAATTGACCTACAAAAATAAAAATAAAATATCAAATGGCTCCGTTACGCAGCGGAATCTGGAAACATTTTTCGAAAAATGGCGAGTCGAATGTTCAATGCAACATATGCCATAAGGTGTTAAAGTGTTCATCGATTAATTAATCGGTTTTTTACTTATTTATTGATTAATTGCAATTATTAATTGAAAATTCGGAAATAATTATTTGGTGTCATTAATCGATTAATCAATATTTTTTGAGATACCTATACCAGACCAAAGCTTGTTACGCACGGGTTCCAGAAAACCGTCGCGAATAGCAAAAAATCGCAAATAATTTTAAGGATCGGACATAAAATGGAAATGGTTAGAATGAAAACACATTTTAATAAGATGAATCTAGGTTGATTAGTATATTAGTGGTAAAATTGTTAAGCTGAAAACAGTATTAGCGCTAAAAAATACATGATGCAATCTCTTATAGTTAAAATATGAACTCTCAAGTTTAGTTGCGATATTAACTCTTACGAATCAATATCACCATTAATAACATTAAAAATAAATAAAATGATTGTACGGTTAGCTGAAGAAGGTAGGTTTACTAAGAGAAGTCAATTTTCAATTGTTAAACAGTGATTATATATAGTTAGAGTAATTATTTCAGAAAATGTCTCCTTTGTGGATGTTCATATCTATCTTGTGCAGCATCGTAGATTTTACCGATTGGGCTGTGTGTTGACAGTACTATAGCTCAGCTATAGCCTCAGAGCCCAGATGGAGGTGATTTTAAAATCTCGAGTATTTTACACCGCGATTTGCGTCAATATTTTGTATGCTATCAATAAAAACGTTGTTGTTCTGGAAAGGTAATTAATTATTTTAATGTACAGAATTGAATTATTAATTTTTGATTATTCAAAATCTCTATTAAATCTCTAGTTAAATTTTCCATTCGTTGTTGCCATGTTGTGTATTAACAAAGTTACTGCAGCGCACATTTTTTCTATTATGTGGCAAAATTTGTAGTGTTAATGGCAAGTGAAATATCAAAAGTATGAATAAGTAACATAGAGCGCAAAGTAAATTACATCGTTTATAATCATGTATCCTAAGAAATATGAATATACATACATATGTATGTATAGTTCTGACGTTATATATCACTATATCGATATTTCCGATGTTTTTGTAGATATGGCCGCAGAAAACACTTCCAATCGAATGTCCCTTAAATTTCATGTGAAAACTTTTTTGATTTGTAAAGAGTCAATTTGTGGTTAAACTGCAGTAAAACAATAATACATTCTGTGGGTCTAATTAGCAAAATTTATATTTTTGTAAAGCACTAATAAAATCACTTGCCTTGAGTCGGCAAAACAGCTGCAGTGGTTTGCTGCCGTCTTAAAGTGATGTCAACTTTTGGTATCCGAAATCGGTATACATGTTATTTTAATGAAATGAACGTAGCTCAATATAAAGAATAACAACAAAAAATATAATTTTTTTTGGTATGAATTCTCGTTTTCAAAAGTTTTGCTCATTTATTGCACACTTATCAATACAATTTTTGGCTGTTTTGTTCAGATTAACTAGAAGCTCAAAAAGTGAAAACAATAAAAAAACAAGTGAATAAGAATAAGAGCATGGCCAACAGACAAATGCTATTGTTTATGTTAATATTGCTGCATTTTTTACAAAACCTTGATATGGAGATCTATGCGTCCACTAATAACAGATTTTCCGAAATAATTACTCTAACTACCTTTAATCACTGTTTAAAAATCGAATTAATTGGCCCATTTTTGTTTTTGGGATAGAGTTGAAATTTTTAATTAAAAAATATTTCATATGTTTTCCAAATTGAGTATCGATGTTTGGTTAAAGCTTTGAAGTATTGATGATCCGTAAGATTCAATGCAAGGAAACGTTTTAAACTTAAATGAGTGTCATAATCTAATACAGATATTTTTTCATAGCTTGTGTTTGCGGGTTTCACAAAACAAATGATGCATTCGTCATCACCGATACCTACGAAAACATCCATATCGTCGCATATCCCCAAACGAAATCGATACTTATGCATTGCACATTCTACTGGCAACTCTATTTTGATTTGTTTTGACTAATTTTAATGAAAGCTAACAGCATTTATTTTTGGGGAAGTGGAGAAATAATTTTCATATAAAAATCGAAAGGCTGCTGCGTGGGTTTGCAGCGGGAGGCGAAGCTGCGGGGCCAGGTGGCTATTATTTTATGCAAACGGAAAAAAATAATATTAATGTAAAAACCGAGAGCTGCAGTCGGAGGCAGTATTGGAGAATAGTATTTAATTTTTAAATATTGACATACATACAATGCATATGTTTCAATCTAAGACTTGAAGAAAATTTAAAAAAAATTGCTAACAACATACCTAATATATACATATGTTGTGTAAGCAACAATTCCATATTTTTTAGTTTTACATAAAACATAAATCAGTGAAATAATTTGCGGATACTGTGGTCGTAAGTTCGATCCAAGATAGAATGTAATTTAACATGGAATCGAAATCGTTTTCATGAAAACAGCGAGAGGCTACAGCGGGTGGAACAACAAACAATATATTTTAAAGTTCTTCGCGGGCGAAGCTGCGTGCAAATCTGGCAAGTATGTACATATGTATATAAAGTAAGAATATATATGTATGTACATAGCTGTTCTAGCCAAGCAGCTTCGCCCGCATAGCACTTTAAAACATTTTAATTTGTTGTTGTTGTTATCTCCCAATGATCCCCGCTGTTTTCATGAGTATTATAAGATGTATGTACATATGTATATGAATAAAAAGGATGTATGGATCCTGTCAGGGATCGACCCTTCGACCACAGAATCCGCATTCAGACGCTCTAAAACCCAAATTTGGCCACTGAGCTTTTTCCATGTAAAACTAAATAAAGTGAACGGTTGTTTACTCAACATTACACATATTTGCTTTGCTGGTTGCAACATTTTTACATTTTCTGCAACATTCTTTAATTGAAACATATGTATTGTCAATATTTACAAATGACAACCCCATCCTCTCAGTACAGACTTCGACTGCAGCCTTCTCAGCAGCCTTTATGTTCATACATACATGAAAATTATTTTATTTCCGTTTATATGTATAGTACAAATGAATACAATACTTACTGTATTGATATTTATATTTTCATTAGCTAGGCGGTGCCATCGCAATAAAAGAGTTAAATTAGTATTTATTATTTACGAAGCTGAGACGACTGAGCACATAGTCTCAGCTTCGTAAATAATGTTCACGTTTACGTACTTATAACTTAAATACAACATAATTATAGTCATAGCGGCCACGCAAATATGCTGTATTAGCCGGCTATGCAACGACGTCCGGAACAATGCTTATTTAAAAATTATGGCTAGTGGCATATTCTGATCAACATACTGTCCATCGTTGTGACTGGAGTCATATTTCGTTCAACACTCTGTCGACCGTTGACTCGTGTTAAATTGCATACTATGTATGTATGTAAGTAAAAATAGCCAGCTGGCGCCGCAGCTTTGCCAGCATCTCGCTGCAAACCCACGCTGCAGCCCTTGATGAAAATTATTTCTGGGTATTTTCCTGCGTTCTCCACTTCCCCAAAACTAAATGCATTTATATTTTATTTAAAATAGTTTAATCTTGACGATGTGAAAGATTTTGTTTAGTCAATACAAGTAATACAATTCAAAATAGAATTGGATATTGGGATGTGCTAAACATAAAAGCGTCGACCATCTACTTGCTGTTTCCGATGTTTCGTAGATATCGCTGTTCAGGAATACATCAATCTTTTGATAAACACACGAAACCAAATTAAAAAATATTATCTTTATTAAATTTAGAAACTCATGTAAAAAATAAATTAAAGTTTAAGACCTTTCCCTACAGTGGACCTTACGGATCATCAATCAATCGAAAGTTCAACCCAAGATCGATATTTTGTTTTGAAAACAACCTCGATATCGATCTTTTTAGTAAAAAGAATTGCCAAAGAAATAAGTAACTATTTCACAAAATAGCTCCCTTGTGGGCGCCTTGATGTTCATATTTAGGTTGTGTGAAAATTTCGGCATCGTAGCTTTAACCGCTTGAGCTGTGCATTTATAGTACTATAGCTGGATCAGTGTATACGAACTTCTTATATGTTTATAAAATGCCAATTTTATACTCGCTACCCATAGGGTAGAAGGGTATTATAACTTAGTGCCAACAGAAAATGTATGTAACAGTCAGAAGGAGGCATCTCCGACCCCATAAAGTATATATATTCTTGATCAGTGTCAATAGCCGAGACGATATAGCCATGTCCGTCTGTCCGTATGTCTGTCTGTATGAACACCTAGATCTCAGAGACTATAAGAGCTAGAGCTACCAAATTTGGGGACAGAACTCTTATACGCAGATCAAGTTTATTTCAAAAGTTGGATGCCAAGCCCATTTCCGTCCCCAAAAGCCTGTAAAAGACGTAATAAACCTAGAGCATTGAATTTTGGTATGCATAAT
Source organism: Drosophila immigrans (assembly GCA_963583835.1). Taxonomy (NCBI): domain Eukaryota; kingdom Metazoa; phylum Arthropoda; class Insecta; order Diptera; family Drosophilidae; genus Drosophila; species Drosophila immigrans. The sequence continues at coordinate 8,137,981 of OY757143.1, forward strand.
AATGATTATATTCTCATTGATTTCTGTGAATTTGGTTGAGATCGAATGATAGACAAGGAAGTTATTAAAGAATCAATTTTATATGCAAAATTCACTTGCAGATGCTCGCGCTTTGTTTGTTTAGTTGACAGTGTGACCATGTCGGTATGCTATGGATTTTTATACCCGCTATTTTTAAATATATACAAAAAAACAAGTTTCACTTTATTTGATATATTTTTTGTTAAAATATCATTTAAGTTTTTTGTTTTCTCTCGAAATGGGTTGCGGGTATCATACGGTCGAGCACTCTCGACTGTAGCTTTCTTACTTGTTTTTCGCTGACAGAGTGGCCATGTCCTTGGTTTTTATTTTTACCAGCTATTTTCAAATATATATAAAAAAAACAAGTTTCAGTATATTCTTTGGTATATTTTTGTTAAAATAACATTGTAAGTTTTTTGTTTTCTCTTGAAATGGGTTGCGGGTATCATACGGTCGAGCACTCTCGACTGTTTTATTTGTATAGAAAAGTATGCAACAATTACATTACACCTATACAGTTTTGGCGATACTGGTCAACACAATAACCTCAAAGAACACAAGACAGGAGTCAATCCGCCAGCACTGATGCATACTCGTCGCCTGTCAGAAGAAAATAAAAAACTACAGATTGAAAAACTATGTTGTCTATGTTTTTTATTAATTTAATTTCCGTCAAAAAAAACGTTTTTTTTTAAATACAAAATTTGCACTAATTTCATCATAGTAATGTTGCATCAGTATCTAATTGTGGTGTGATTGGTTTTGTGGATGTTGCTTTAAGAATCAGCATTTTAACAGGACGATAGCGTAGTTTTGCTGTCGCCGAGTGTGGTTTGGTGGTATGCACAAAAGAAGAAGTATCGAAACTTACGACGATGTTAAAAAATATTCGTGAGGCCTGAAGTCTGAATAACAGAACAAAAGGTATTTTTTCAAAAGTTGTTTATAGAATGTGTTCAGAGCACAGTAAAATCATATCGATTAGCGTGAAGTCCTGCCCTGTTGGCTTATTTTCACGATGCCCGAAAACAGCGGTTCGAATTAATTGGTAATCAACGCCCCTAAGAGTATCTTCGCAGATTAGAGGTGGAGAACTATTGATAGTCGGTGCAATAGATAGTGGGCGATTGCTTTTCTCAAACCATCGATAGTTGTAAGTGTTAAATGTAAAAAATAAGCTATTTAATGAAATTTTAACAAAACTGTATTGTATGTGGGAATCCTATAAAATAAAAAGTACATTTAATTTGTAGCTTATTGGTGTTATACAAGTTAATAAAACATTTTACTTAAGCTATTTTTGAAAATAAAAATAGATTTAATCAGCTTATTTGTTGAGCTAAAAGTTCTAATTGCGTTATTTATTTGCATGATTATGCGAGCCGTACATTAAGAACTAAGATTTATCTTCAGCTGTGTCGCGGCGAGCAAACTTGGTTGGATCGAAGCTTCAAATGCCATGGCATTGCAGTGTTCCTAGGAATCCTGTTGCTTGCGGTACCTCGATTTATACATACATATATGCAAATTATTTCAGGGATGTTTTCCAGCATTCTCCACTTCCCCAAAAATTAATCCATTTATCTTTTATTCAAATTATATTAAGCTTAATGCTTTGAAAGATTTTGTTCAATCAATACAATCAATAACAAGTAAGAAAACTACAGTCGAGTGTGCTCGACATTAAGAAAACTTGTTAAATTTGCTAAAAAAAAAATAAAAAAGTTAAATGTCAACAAATCTAACAAGAGTGATTCGAATTCAGGCACCGACGCACACCGACGCATGCGGACGCTCTAACAACTGCGCCACCAAACGACTGTGCGTGAAACGTTCTAATGAGATTAAGGTTTCCAGTGCATATTGTTTGAGTTTTCCTTTAGCAATTGCAAGATTTGCAGCATTCTTTGGGTGACTTTTTATACCCGCAACCCATAGGGTAGAAGGGTATTATAACTTAGTGCCAACAGAAAATGTATGTAACAGGCAGAAGGAGGCAATTTCGACCCGAAAGAGTATATATATTCTTGATCAGTGTCAACAGCCTAGACGATATAACCATGTCCGTCTGGCTGTCTGTATAAACACCTAGTTTTCAGAGACTATAAGACATAGAGACACCAAATTCGGCACAAAGGTTCCTGCATTCCTTACGCAGATCAAGTTTATTTCAAAAGTTGGATGCCACGCCCCCTCGCCCACAATATGCATAAATCTAGAACAAGTCAAGTTTGTTTTTACGTAAATCGCATATGACTCCAAAAGTTCTTTGTGGTATGGTGTTATAATTTGGTAAGCCATATGTGCTTAATACTCTTAATATACCCTGTACTTTTGGTGAAAATCGGATAAGTAGAACAAAAGTTATTTGTTAAATTATTTATCAATTTAGTTGTGCCCAATGCATATGGACGTTTTAAGTGTGTGAATGACCTAGAGATATCAAATTTGGTGACAGTATTTATGTAGGTCTTACGCAGATCAATATTGTTTTAGATTTTTGTCACGCCCCTTTCCGCCCCCATAAACTGGAAAGCCGTAATAATGGACCTAGGGCATTGAATTTTGCTATGTATAATAATAATTATAGTCTTAATGGGTACTGTAAATTTGGTTGTGATCGAATGAAAAAAAAGGAAATTATTAAAGAATCAATTTTATATGCAATATTCACATACAGCTGTTTACACTTTTTTTGTTTAGTTGGCAGTGTGACATGTTTGTATGTTATGGATTTTTTTCAAATATATACAAAAAACATATCTCAGTATAATTTTCTTTGGTATATTTTTTTTCCAAATATCATCTGTTTTTAATTTTTTTTTGTCTCGAAATGGGTTGCGGGTATCTTACGGTCGAGCACTCTCGACTGTAGCTTTCTTACTTGTTTAGTTGCTATCTATACTAATACAAATAATAATGGATAAATGACAAAATTATATGTATTTAAACTCAAAAGAAACAAAGCGAGAATCCAAATTTGAATTAAACTTCAATTTAGTCATTGATAAAAGGTAAAATGAATATTTTAATGATACCGAGTACCTACCTTTCCTTATTTTAAATGTGCCCTTATGACCTTGGGGTTAAGGCATATCAAAGAGGGTTTTTGCAGATAGATTCTGTAGATTCCGGAAATGACATAAAAAAGTCAGTGCAAAACATGCAGTCACTCATAAAATATAACCGCGAACAGCTGCGTCGAGTCTCAAACTCATTCACGATCGAGGATTCAGGCGGGATAAAAACATCGGAGTAGATGGCTAGACATTGGAATGAGTGTGAGTAGAGTGCTAAAAACAGCCACCTTTGAGATTCTATTTGTACCAAAATATGTAGTATGCACTCGAGTGGCTCAAGCGATACCAGGCTAGGGATGTCACGATTATTCGAAAATTTGATTATAATCGATTATTTTGCTTAAACTTTCGATTTAATTGAATCGATTAATTGCATTAATTGCAATTATAATCGATTATTTGAGGAAATAACCGAAAGAACTAACTTCACTCTTGTTCGCTCATTCGATTCTTATTTAAGAACGCTTAAGAACTGAATGAACGAACCAAGAAGAAGAGAGAACTCAAATGAATAAAGCCATTCAATTTGTGAACTGCGCCAAAGTTGTCCCAAAATTGACCTACAAAAATAAAAATAAAATATCAAATGGCTCCGTTACGCAGCGGAGTCTGGAAACATTTTTCGAAAAATGGCGAGTCGAATGTTCAATGCAACATATGCCATAAGGTGTTAAAGTGTTCATCGATTAATTAATCGGTTTTTTACTTATTTATATTTATACCAGATCAAAACTTGTTACGCACGGGTTCCAGAAAACCGTCGCGAATAGCACAAAATCGCAAATAATTTTAAGGATCGGACATAAAATGGAAATGGTTAGAATCAAAACACATTTTAATAAGATGAATCTAGGTTGATTAGTATATTAGTGGTAAAATTGTTAAGCTGAAAACAGTATTAGCGCTAGAAAATACATGATGCATTATCTTATAGTTAAAATATAAACTCTCAAGTTTAGTTGCGATATTAACTCTTACGAATCAATATCACCATTAATAACATTAAAAATAAATAAAATGATTGTACGGTTAGCTGAAGAAGGTAGGTTTACTAAGAGAAGTCAATTTTCAATTGTTAAACAGTGATTATATATAGTTAGAGTAATTATTTCAGAAAATGTCTCCTTTGTGGATGTTCATATCTATGTTGTGCAGCATCGTAGATTTTACCGATTGGGCTGTGTGTTGACAGTACTATAGCTCAGCTATAGCCTCAGAGCCCAGATGGAGGTGATTTTAAAATCTCGAGTATTTTACACCGCGATTCGCGTCAATATTTTGTATGCTATCAATAAAAACGTTGTTGTTCTGGAAAGGTAATTAATTATTTTAGTGTACAGAATTGAATTATTAATTTTTGATTATTCAAAATCTCTATTAAATCTCTAGTTAAATTTTCCATTCGTTGTTGCCATGTTGTGTATTAACAAAGTTACTGCAGCGCACATCTTTTATATTATGTGGCAAAATTTGTAGTGTTAATGGCAAGTGAAATATCAAAAGTATGAATAAGTAACATAGAGCGCAAAGTAAATTACATCGTTTATAATCATGTATCCTAAGAAATATGAATATACATACATATGTATGTATAGTTCTGACGTTATATATCACTATATCGATATTTCCGATGTTTTTGTAGATATGGCCGCAGAAAACACTTCCAATCGAATGTCCCTTAAATTTCATGTGAAAACTTTTTTGATTTGTAAAGAGTCAATTTGTGGTTAAACTGCAGTAAAACAATAATACATTCTGTGGGTCTAATTAGCAAAATTTATATTTTTGTAAAGCACTAATAAAATCACTTGCCTTGAGTCGGCAAAACAGCTGCAGTGGTTTGCTGCCGTCTTAAAGTGATGTCAACTTTTGGTATCCGAAATCGGTATACATGTTATTTTAATGAAATGAACGTAGCTCAATATAAAGAATAACAACAAAAAATATAATTTTTTTTGGTATGAATTCTCGTTTTCAAAAGTTTTGCTCATTTATTGCACACTTATCAATACAATTTTTGGCTGTTTTGTTCAGATTAACTAGAAGCTCAAAAAGTGAAAACAATAAAAAAACAAGTGAATAAGAATAAGAGCATGGCCAACAGACAAATGCTATTGTTTATGTTAATATTGCTGCATTTTTTACAAAACCTTGATATGGAGATCTATGCGTCCACTAATAACAGATTTTCCGAAATAATTACTCTAACTACCTTTAATCACTGTTTAAAAATCGAATTAATTGGCCCATTTTTGTTTTTGGGATAGAGTTGAAATTTTTAATTAAAAAATATTTCATATGTTTTCCAAATTGAGTATCGATGTTTGGTTAAAGCTTTGAAGTATTGATGATCCGTAAGATTCAATGCAAGGAAACGTTTTAAACTTAAATGAGTGTCATAATCTAATACAGATATTTTTTCATAGCTTGTGTTTGCGGGTTTCACAAAACAAATGATGCATTCGTCATCACCGATACCTACGAAAACATCCATATCGTCGCATATCCCCAAACGAAATCGATACTTATTCATTGCACATTCTACTGGCAAATCTATTTTGATTTGTTTTGACTAATTTTAATGAAAGCTAACAGCATTTATTTTTGGGGAAGTGGAGAAATAATTTTCATATAAAAATCGAAAGGCTGCTGCATGGGTTTGCAGCGGGAGGCGAAGCTGCGGGGCCAGGTGGCTATTATTTTATGCAAACGGAAAAAAATAATATTAATGTAAAAACCGAGAGCTGCAGTCGGAGGCAGTATTGGAGAATAGTATTTAATTTTTAAATATTGACATATGTACATACAATGCATGTGTTTCAATCTAAGACTTTTGAAGAAAATTTAAAAAAAATTGCTAACAACATACCTAATATATACATATGTTGTGTAAGCAACAATTCCATATTTTTTAGTTTTACATAAAACATAAATCAGTGAAATAATTTGCGGATACTGTGGTCGTAAGTTCGATCCAAGATAGAATGTAATTTAACATGGAAACGAAATCGTTTTCATGAAAACAGCGAGAGGCTACAGCGGGTGGAACAACAAACAATATACATTATACAATATAAATTATACAATATTATTATACAATATAAACATATATATTAGTTGATTCGATGCCAAAAAGGCTTCAAGCGGTAGTAGACAATAAGGGCTACCACACTAAATATTAAAAAAACAAAAAAAAAGAAAAAATTTCCAAATATTTTGATATTTTTGGTGCTGCATAAAATAAGCTGTGGGGTTGAAAAAAGCAGTATTTTTTTATTTTGTTATGTTTTAGTTATAAAATGAAAAAGTAGACAATAAATATAGTCACTAGTTTAATCTAAACAATATAATCTTTAATTTGACACCAAATTTGTTGCAGTACGCCTAATAGTTTTAACACTATGAAAGTTTGAAGTTAGGGGTTTGAAGTGCATACTTTAAGCTGTGAGCCACTGTATTTTAAAGTTCTTCGCGGGCGAAGCTGCGTGCAAATCTGGCAAGTATGTACATATGTATATAAAGTAAGAATATATATGTATGTACATAGCTGTTCTAGCCAAGCAGCTTCGCCCGCATAGCACTTTAAAACATTTTAATTTGTTGTTGTTGTTATCTCCCAATGATCCCCGCTGTTTTCATGAGTATTATAAGATGTATGTGCATATGTATATGAATAAAAAGGATGTATGGATCCTGTCAGGGATCGACCCTTCGACCACAGAATCCGCATTCAGACGCTCTAAAACCCAAATTTGGCCACTGAGCTTTTTCCATGTAAAACTAAATAAAGTGAACGGTTGTTTACTCAACATTACACATATTTGCTTTGCTGGTTGCAACATTTTTACATTTTCTGCAACATTCTTTAATTGAAACATATGTATTGTCAATATTTACAAATGAAAACCCCATCCTCTCAGTACAGCCTTCGACTGCAGCCTTCTCAGCAGCCTTTATGTTCATACATACATGAAAATTATTTTATTTCCGTTTATATGTATAGTACAAATGAATACAATACTTACTGTATTGATATTTATATTTTCATTAGCTAGGCGGTGCCATAGCAATAAAAGAGTTAAATTAGTATTTATTATTTACGAAGCTGAGACGACTGAGCACATAGTCTCAGCTTCGTAAATAATGTTTACGTTTACGTACTTATAACTTAAATACAACATAATTATAGTCATAGCGGCCACGCAAATATGCTGTATTAGCCGGCTATGCAACGACGTCCGGAACAATGCTTATTTAAAAATTATGGCTAGTGGCATATTCTGATCAACATACTGTCCATCGTTGTGACTGGAGTCATATTTCGTTCAACACTCTGTCGACCGTTGACTCGTGTTAAATTGCATACTATGTATGTATGTAAGTAAAAATAAATAAGTAACTATTTCACAAAATAGCTCCCTTGTGGGCGCCTTGATGTTCATATTTAGTTTGTGTGAAAATTTCGGCATCGTAGCTTTAACCGCTTGAGCTGTGCATTTATAGTACTATAGCTGGGTCAGTGTATACGAACTTCTTATATGTTTATAAAATGCTAATTTTATACTCGCTACCCATAGGGTAGAAGGGTATTATAACTTAGTGCCAACAGAAAATGTATGTAACAGTCAGAAGGAGGCATCTCCGACCCCATAAAGTATATATATTCTTGATCAGTGTCAATAGCCGAGATGATATAGCCATGTCCGTCTGTCCGTATGTCTGTCTGTATGAACACCTAGATCTCAGAGACTATAAGAGCTAGAGCTACCAAATTTGGGGACAGAACTCTTATACGCAGATCAAGTTTATTTCAAAAGTTGGATGCCAAGCCCATTTCCGTCCCCAAAAGCCTGTAAAAGACGTAATAAAAAACCTAGAGCATTGAATTTTGGTATGCATAATAATGATTATATTCTCATTGATTTCTGTGAATTTGGTTGAGATCGAATGATAGACAAGGAAGTTATTAAAGAATCAATTTTATATGCAAAATTCACTTGCAGATGCTCGCGCTTTGTTTGTTTAGTTGACAGTGTGACCATGTCGGTATGCTATGGATTTTTATACCCGCTATTTTTAAATATATACAAAAAAACAAGTTTCACTTTATTTGATATATTTTTTGTTAAAATATCATTTAAGTTTTTTGTTTTCTCTCGAAATGGGTTGCGGGTATCATACGGTCGAGCACTCTCGACTGTAGCTTTCTTACTTGTTTTTCGCTGACAGAGTGGCCATGTCCTTGGTTTTTATTTTTACCAGCTATTTTCAAATATATATAAAAAAAACAAGTTTCAGTATATTCTTTGGTATATTTTTGTTAAAATAACATTGTAAGTTTTTTGTTTTCTCTTGAAATGGGTTGCGGGTATCATACGGTCGAGCACTCTCGACTGTAGCTTTCTTACTTGTTTTTCGCTGACAGAGTGGCCATGTCCTTGGTTTTTATTTTTACCAGCTATTTTCAAATATATATAAAAAAAACAAGTTTCAGTATATTCTTTGGTATATTTTTGTTAAAATAACATTGTAAGTTTTTTGTTTTCTCTTGAAATGGGTTGCGGGTATGAAATGGGTTGCGGGTCGAGCACTCTCGACTGTTTTATTTGTATAGAAAAGTATGCAACAATTACATTACACCTATACAGTTTTGGCGATACTGGTCAACACAATAACCTCAAAGAACACAAGACAGGAGTCAATCCGCCAGCACTGATGCATACTCGTCGCCTGTCAGAAGAAAATAAAAAACTACAGATTGAAAAACTATGTTGTCTATGTTTTTTATTAATTTAGTTTCCGTCAAAAAAAACGTTTTTTTTTAAATACAAAATTTGCACTAATTTCATCATAGTAATGTTGCATCAGTATCTAATTGTGGTGTGATTGGTTTTGTGGATGTTGCTTTAAGAATCAGCATTTTAACAGGACGATAGCGTAGTTTTGCTGTCGCCGAGTGTGGTTTGGTGGTATGCACAAACGAAGAAGTATCGAAAACGACGATGTTAAAAAATATTCGTGAAGCCTGAAGTCTGAATAACGGAACAAAAGGTATTTTTTCAAAAGTTGTTTATAGAATGTGTTCAGAGCACAGTAAAATCATATCGATTAGCGTGAAGTCCTGCCCTGTTGGCTTATTTTCACGATGCCCGAAAACAGCGGTTCGAATTAATTGGTAATCAACGCCCCTAAGAGTATCTTCGCAGATTAGAGGTGGAGAACTATTGATAGTCGGTGCAATAGATAGTGGGCGATTGCTTTTCTCAAACCATCGATAGTTTTAAGTGTTAAATGTAAAAAATAAGCTATGTTTTTTTTTTTTTTAAATACTTTGCTTTTATTTATTGGATCTTCTCTTAAGTTGAGACTAACAATAAGTTATCAAATCTTATAACTAAACATTAATTAACAATACAAATTGAATTGTTTTTGGGTTACACGTCCCTAGTGTCTATCGCTGGGTTGGTAGATCATTACGACGAAGACGGGAGCGGCTACACAGCCGGGTTAGCCCTCGGGCGAGGGGGTTAGGGTGCGAGGAAAGCTTGCTGTGATACTTCTCTTTCTGTTCAGCTACTACTTCTCTGACAGGTTGAATGTTGAGGTCTTTGTGTATGTTTTCGTTGCGAACATACCACGGTGCCCCGGTGATGGTTCTCAGGATCTTTGATTGAGCTCGCTGGACAACATCAATGTTGCTACTACTAGCGTTCCCCCATAACTTGGTGCCATAGGTCCAGATTGGTTTAAGTACGGAAGTGTAGAGCAGGACCTTGTATTCTAGACTAAGAGAGGACCGAGCGTTGATAAGCCAATGAAGACTATTAGCTTTTAGTTTAAGTTGTGTTCTCTTGGCTTCGATGTGCCTTCGCCAGGTGAGTCGTCTGTCGAGGTGTACTCCTAAATACGTAACGTCGTTCGCTTGCGGAAGTCTGGCATTGTTTAGTCTGAGCGGTGGGCAATTTTGCCTGTTTAGGGTAAACGTAACATGCTTGCATTTTTGTTCGTTTACTTTTATTCGCCAGTCAGATAGCCACTTTTCCACTTCGACTAGATGAAGACCCAGTTGCGCTGATGCTTGGATAGGACACTTGGAACGGCTGAGAATAGCTGTATCGTCGGCAAAAGTAGATGTTATTAGTCGTCTGTTTGTTGGGATATCTGCTGTGTATAGAAGGTATAGTGTTGGCCCCAGTACGCTGCCTTGGGGGACTCCAGCTCTAGAGGTGTAATCGTCAGACATGGCAGAATTGCATTTCACTGCGAATTTCCTGTTATTTAGGTAATATTCTAATAGTTAATGTGTATTAATAGGAAGTGTTGTTCTGATCTTATGCACTAGACCTTCTAACCAAACTCTATCGAATGCTTGGGCTACATCTAAAAATATTGCAGTGCAATATTCTCGATTTTCGAATGCTCTTCGTATTTCAGAGGTTATCCGGTTGACCTGCTCGATAGTTCCGTGTTTTTCACGAAATCCAAATTGGTGTGATGCGATTTTATTATGGATTCTTAGAAATGAGTTTATCCGAGTCAGCACACACTTTTCAAAGAGTTTGGATAAGCATGATAATAAGCTTATTGGTCTGTACGAAGAGGGAATTGTGTGATCTTTGCCAGGTTTCGGAATCATTATTATCATTGATCTTTTCCATCTCTCTGGAAAGTGGCCAAGCCTTGTAATGGCATTGAAGAGCTGGGTGATAGTGCGAACTGCGCAATATGGGAGCTCAATAATCATTTTTGGCGTTATTTGGTCGGAGCCTGGTGATTTTTTCGGATCCAGTTGGTTTTTTATGATATGAGCGATTTCGTTAGTTTGAAATTCCATTGGCTCACGTTGAAGCTGTAAGTCATTTGCTACAGGCGGTAGTGTAAATGCGTTTGTGGCAGGATTTGGCTGGAACACATTTTCAAGGTGCTGTGCAAATGTTCTGGCTCTGTCTTCATCACTGCGGGCCCAGCCGCCCACTGTGTTTCTTATAGGTGTCACAGTTTCTGTCGGGGAGCATAGAGTTGGGTGGGCTCGCCATAAGGAGTGCTTTTTGGAAGATGTTGATAATTGCTCTATATAGCGGCGTTGGGTGTTTGCTTCTTGTTGTTTTAACGCTCTGGTGAGCTTGCGGGAGGCGTCTTTTAAAGTTTGTCGTGCATATGGCGACCTATGAGACTGCCATTCTCGTCGTAGGCGTCGCTTTTCGATTACGAGCTGCTCGATTTGATGATTTGTCTTCTTTTGCATGTAAGGTATTTGTGCAGTTTGAGGAGTGGAAATGCGAGCAGCAGTGACAAAGTCGGACTCCAGTGTGTTGGCAAAGTTGTCGATGTCGGCTTCAAGGTTAAGTACAGGATTTATATCAAAATGCGAGCTTAGATATTTCCTATAAGAGATCCAATTGGTTTTGTGTGAAGTCAATCCAGTCGGTTGGTCTACCTTTATTGGATGACGGAGTAGATTAATAAGAACAGGCGAGTGATCAGATGAAAGATCCGGAAGACTTTCGGCGCTAATCAGGTTTCTTGGAATGTTTTTAGTGATTGCGAAGTCAATTAAATCGGGCAGTTTTTTTGGATCTGTTGGCCAATATGTTGGTCTGCCAGGGGAAACGTGGTCAAGCTTGTTGCTGGCTTTTATAATTGCATTGTAGAGCTGCTTACCTTTAGGATTTACGAGGCGAGATCCCCAGTGTGTGTGCTTGGCATTATAGTCTCCTGCTGCTATGAAGTGCTCGCCTAATGAGTTAAAGAACTGCATAAACTCAGCTACAGTTACAGTGAAACGAGGAGGGCAGTATACTGCGGCTAGAGTAAGTTGGTTACCACTATCCAGTTTTATTCTTATTGATGTTGCTTGAATATAGGTAGTTGCTAGATCCTTGTAGCGGTGGTGCTTAATTCGGTTTCTAATCAAGATACCAGTCCCACCGTGTGCTTTACCATCGGGATGGTTAGTTGCATAGAAAGAGTAGCCTCTTAAATTAAAGTTATATTTATTTGTAAGATGTGTTTCTGAGAGTAACATAACGTCGATATGTTTGTTAAGCAAGAATTGAGATAACTCAAGTTTATGCTGTGAGACACCATTAGCATTCCACATGGATATACGTAGGGAAGTCATTGATTATTTGGATTGTTGTGATACCAACATTTGAATCAATATGTTTTGATTACGCATTAGATCTTGCATAGTAGTCCGCATGAAAGACATGAACTCCATTAAGCTTTGCTGTAGGTTAGAGAACATGGCCTCAAAGTTGTTTTGAGGCTGCTCCATAGGCTGATAATGTTTAGTTGTGTTTGGTTCTGGTTGAGGTAGTTTAAAGTGCGATGTACTTGAGGAAGGAAGCTCCAATCCTGATTTTAAAGCACTGGCAAATGTCACATTTTTCCTTATGGAGGACTCGGAGTCAAAGTCAAATGACGATCTAGCTGCGTTCGAAAAGAATACGTCTGGGTTTGATTTAGATGGTATAACCCGTGCATTTGCAGAGCGGGGAGTAGTCACTCGTTGATGGATTCTACTTTTTAAATCCTTATAAACTGGACAACCTCTGTAGTTAGCGGTGTGGTTACCTCCGCAGTTACCACACCTTTTGGTGGTAAAATCGCCTTTGTTCGACGGACAGTGTGAGGAGTCGTGAAGCTCTCCATAAACTACACACACTGGGCGCAGTGTGCAGTATGACCGTGTATGGCCATATTCTTGACAATTCATACATTGTACTGGTCTTTTGCGTTTGTGTGGTTCTTCTACAGTGATTCTACGATGTAGTAGAAACTGAAGTTTATATATTGGGTGCACTTCGTTTTTCTTAAGAGAAGTGTTGTCTGGTTCAAGTTCTACCTTGAAAAGCGGCTGGGGCTTCCTTTCCTTGTTTAAAATGTTAAAGACCGATTTTGCGTTAAATCCCTTGTCTTCTAACGCCTTGCTTATTTCTGCTGGTGCTACATCAGACGCTATGCCCTTTAGTACTACTTGTAGGCCCTTGCTGCTTTTCAGTTGGTACGTGTAGTAGTTCATTTTATTGTCGGTTAAATGCTTCGATAAAACTCTATAATTATCTTCCGACTTCATTTGAACTTTTGTTTCATGGATTTTACCCCGTACAAGGGGGATTATATGAAAGTTGTTCTTCCCAATAATACAATTTTGTTGACAAGAGCATTGGAGCTTTTCTCCCGTATGTATATTGGTGGTGGCTTTGGCTTCTTTTTGACATCTTCCTCGGGTTCGCCCGTAAGGTCTGCTAAAATTTCAAACCTATTGGTGTTGTTGAGCTTCTCGCTTGAAGATGCGCTGGAACTGCTACGGATAATTTTTGCATTCGAGTTTAAAGGGCTTAACTTCCGTTTAATTTGTATGTAACGATCCATTCCAGTCTGCACAAGCGGGTCAGTAACGTTTTTTGCTTTTGGTTTTATTGGCAACGCAGCAGTCGTAGTATTTGTTTTAGTTTGGTTTGTTTTGATCGGTGATTCGTAAAGCGCTTTTGTTGTTGTCATCGGTTACACAAAAAGAGCATTTGTTGATGACGATGGGATCGAGCGGGCAGCCGACACCGTTACAGTTGATGTTGTTGTTGCAGTTGCAGTAGTCAGAGAGACTGTTGTGGTAGTCTCCGTAGGTAGGAGTAGGTCTCTCATTTCACTACTGGCTTGTTTAGCAGTACGCTCTGCAATCTGAGATGGTAATGCCGGAGAGCATGAACGAGGTCGCTCACTTGCTAAATGCAAGAGTTCTTTCGTCGGGTTGGGGGTAATTGACCGCTGCGTTTTTGCGTCAGCAGAATTTTGGGTTGGTTCAGCTACAAAAGAGAAGTAAGCGTTGTTTCGTTGCAGAGAGAGCCGGCGCTCGTCTTGCTCACGCTGCATTTGCTTACGAATGTCGCTTTGGCTCATCTTTTTAACCGCAGGTTAGTTTTATTGGATATAAGTAAATATTAATTAATCAATTGGTAAATAATCAAATAATTAGATATTTTGTGCGACTTCATCGCACTAAACGTCTTTTCGCGTTGTACACTTATTAATACGTCTCTCGCTACGCTTTAAACTTGTGAATTTTATTTTGATTCCGGAGCACAGTAAGACACGTCTGCATGCGGCAACAGTTCTCGTCGAAAATATGCTATTTAATGAAATTTTAACAAAACTGTATTGTATGTGGGAATCCTATAAAATAAAAAGTACATTTAATTTGTAGCTTATTGGTGTTATACAAGTTAATAAAACATTTTACTTAAGCTATTTTTGAAAATAAAAATAGATTTAATCAGCTTATTTGTTGAGCTAAAAGTTCTAATTGAGAAACATTTAATGTTTTTCTCCTTCAATTGAGTTCGGCGATCCGAGACTATTTGTCCGGCCTTGCTCGGGCTTGAGGTGCACTGTATGTGGACACTATAGAGATCGTAATTTCCGTCTGAATACAAAATGGTTTGACTTTAGAATATATTTGTATTCTATGTGAACCTAAATATTTCTAAAAAAAAAAAATTAAAAAGAAATTGTATGTCACGATAGGATGATACGATTTTTTTTTCGGTTACATTAAACATTGGTTTTTTTTATAAGTTTCGCAGAGTTCGCAAATAACTGTTGACTGATTCGTGCGGTCTCCAAATAAGTGTCTTGTTCTCAGAATTTGAGCACAGAATAAGAGAGCAACCAATTGTTGTTCGTACAAAAATTTAGCTCGCGCTCATCCGACGAGCAGTTTTTTCGGTTTTCTTTTGCTCGGCTCATTTACAGACCGATTGCACTTGAAAGACGATTCAAAAAGTCTTTATACGTGATAGTCTATTTTATTATTTTCTTTTCTGTGTTACATTAATTAACGTTAGCGGAGCTTCTGTAAAACGACATAACCTTACATTTCAAACTCCAGGAATAAAAACGATCAAGATCAGCTTGCAATAGAGAGTTAGAAGCTATATTATTATAAGTTAGGCAAATCTTGACATCATCTGCATACATTTAAATATAAGAATGTAAAATAACATTGGGAAGATCATTAATGAAAAGATTAAAAAGAAGAGGACCGAGATGACTACCCTGAGGAACACCAAAGGTTACAAAGACAGGTTTAGAAGTTGACGACTTAAATATTACTGTTTGAGTTCTATTATTAAGATAATCAGATACCCATAACAGAAAATTATATGGAAATCCTATCATGTTTAATTTTTTAACTAAAAGAAAATGGTTAAAAGAAGAAAACTCTAATAGGTTAGTAGTCGTAGATCTCTTTTTCTTTTTTTCTTTTTCTTTTTCTTTTTCACAAAACCATGCTGGAAGGGAGAGACAGTAGATCTTCAAAAATGACTTAGTTGAGATGTAATAGTTTTCGGTATAGCGGACAATTTGGAAATACCTCTATAATTATTAACGTTATGTATGGAACCATTTTTATGCAAGGGGATTATGAATTAATCTTTCCATATAGCAGGGAAAGAGGCTGACTCAACAGACATAATAAATAATTTATGTAAAAATCAATGCAATGCTTCCGCACAATACCTAAGTACACAGACTGGAATACCATCGATTTTGAAATTGCATTTCGCGCGAAATCAGAAGAATTTCCTGTGGGTTGATATTTTTTGAAATATCGTGACTTTAGGTTTTTTAATCCACTTAATTCCCGAGAGAACCAAAGTGGCCTATTAGACTTCAATGGGTATTTTCGAGGAACACAAAGGACAAACAAATATTGTAGCTATTATAAACAACTAAGAAAGCTATAGTCGAGAGTGCTCGACCGTAAGATACCCGCAACCCATTTCGTGGGAAAACAAAAAACTGATATGATATTTTAACAAAAAATATACCAAATATACTAAAACTTGTTTTTTTGTATATATTTGAAAATAGCGGGTAAAAATCCACAACACCGTTATGGTCACACTGTCAACTAAACAAACAAAGCGCGGGCAGCTGCAAGTGAATTTTGCATATAAAATTGATTCTTTAATAACTTCCTTGTTTTTCATTCGATCTCAACCAAATTCACAGGAATCATTGAGAATATAATTATTATTATGCATACCAAAATTCAATGCTCTAGGTCTATTATTACGGCTTTTACAGACTTTTGGGGGCGGAAAGGGGCGTGTCATCCAACTTTTGAAATAAACTTGATCTGCGTAGGATCTATAGGAGTACTGTCCCTAAATTTGGTAGCTCTAGCTCTTATAGTCTCTGAGATCTAGGTGTTCATACAGACGGACAGACGGACATGGCTATATCGTCTCGGCTGTTGACACTGATCAAGAATATATATACTTTATGGGGTCGGAGATGCCTCCTTCTGCCTGTTACATACATTTTCTGTTAGCACTAAGTCATAATACCCTTCTACCCTATGGGTAGCGGGTATAAAAACGCGGATAGCATAAAATAGAAATACAGGATCGGACATAAGAAATAAACGGGTGGAATGAAAAATTTGTAATATATTACTTTAAGCTAAATTCGGTCTAATTATTAATTAAATGGGTTAGTTGTAAAGTTTTAAGATTAAAAGCAGTGTTAGCGCTAGAAAATACATGATAAAATCTATTATGGTTATAACATAAAACTCTAAAAGGGTCATGCATTGCAAAATTAGATCTACATAGGGGGAGAGCAAGCGGTATGTAACTACGGGTTAGTCTAGATGGAACGGAAAAGGTTAGTCGCGATATTAATTCTGAAGAGTCAATATCACCATTAATAAGATTAAAAATAAATAAAATGCCAAGCATTATTCTACGGTTAGCTAAAGAAGGTAGGTTAATTAAAAGAAGTCTACTACTATATGACGGCAATCTCACTTCAGCATTCCAGTTCAAGCCACGCAAAGCAAATAAGAGAAACTGTTTTTGAACAGATTCAATGCGATCCTGGTGCTCAGAATATTGTGGAGACCATTCGCACGAATTCCGAGGTAACTCGGAATGTATTAGAAAGGAAATTATTAAAAGAAACTTTTTGCGTTCTTTGGCTGAGATAGCTTGAAATCCAGCAAATCAAATTATTGGGAAATCCAATTAAGTCAAGCTTATATAACAAAAGAGAATGATTTACTGAGTCAAAGGCTTTACTAAAAACGGTATAGATGACGTCAGTTTGTTCGTTTTTAAGGAAACCCTGGTTAACGAACGAAGAAAGCTAAAGAAGATTAGTAACAGTGGATCTATGTTTCACAAACCCATGCTGGTAGGGGGAAATAATAGAACTACATAAATGTTGTTAATATCTTCTCAAAAACTTTTGGTATAGCAGACAATTTACATATCCCTCTATAGTTTTTGGCGTCAGACTTACTTCCCTTCTTATGGAGAGGAATAATGAAAGATTCCTTCCATAAAGAGGGAAAAGTCGATGACTCAAGTGATAAATCAAATAATTTCAACAACGGTCTGCATAAAGCCTCTGCTCCGTACCGAAGTACACAGCCAGGAACTCCATCCGGACCGGGCGAAAACACCGGCTTAACCATTTGAAGATATCGAATCAGAGACTCCTCACTCATTAAGGGACTGAAGATACAATTCGACCGAGACAGACTGTAAGGATAGGGCGCGTTAGAGTAGGAGGAAGAAGAATAAGTAGTTTGAAAAAAAGAAGCAAATAGATCAGCGATCGCCTGACCTGAATTTGCTTTCGAATTTTCGTAAGATAGACCAGGAGGATAAAAGGAAGACTTACGCTTAGTGTTTACAAAATTAAAAAACTTTCTTGGGTTTTCAGAAAAGCTTACCCGACAGCGAGCTAAGTAATTTTTATAACACACAGCGTTAAGCTCGATCAAATTAGACCGAGCAATTATATATTGCGAAAAAGTTAAGGTAGAGCCTGAAATTTTAAACTTTTTGTAAAGTCTAGACTTCAGGTTCTTAAGGTTAGAAAGTTGCTTACAAAACCAAGGAGACTTATTAAATCTATGCGGAAAAAAAGAAGGAATACAGGCATCAAAGCAAAGAATTAATTTATTATAGAATAAATTGACGGCGGCACTTATGTCAGTGCAGGAATACAAATTAGACCAATCAATTCCATTAAGAAGTTGGATTAATTTGGGAAAGTTTGCCTTTCGAAAGCAACGAACTCGATCGGCAGGTACATCAGAATTAGTGAATACAGATCGATCCTTAACTCCAGAATTGGATAATAAGGTTCTTCAGGAGATGTAAGGGGTTCCGATCTAGATAGAACTACGCTGGTAGGTTCAGAGACAAAGCACAGATCTAATTGCCGGCAAAGAGAATTTCGTATATTGTTAATTTGACCCAAAGATAATTCATGTAAACCATCAATAAAGTCATGTCGGTTCGATGGAATAAGAAAACAGAAGTTATCACAAGGATACCAAGCTGTTCCAGGAAGGTTAAAGTCTCCTAGAACAACAACATGATCTTTGTCGGATAACAAGGCAAAAATAGATTTTATTGCTTCCAGGTGATCCTGGTAAACAGATAAACCGGACGACGGAGGTATATATGAGCAAGTAAGAAATAAACTTACACCATGAAAATTTACTTTTATTGATAGAAACTCTATATTATTAGGATTATTATAATGTAATGTCTCCGATGAGAAGTTGGAGTCTACTGCAAATAGGACACATCCTCTTCGGGAAGAACGATCTTGCCTGTAAATAGTGTACTTTGACGGAAAAAGTTCGGAATCAGAAATATCCGAACTTAACTAGGTTTCCGAAAACGCAACTACATCAGTAGAAAAAGTGAAACTGTCGACGTATAGCTTACTTATTTTACTACGCAAACCACGCACATTTTGATAGGTTATAAGAAATGATGAGATTAGTTTTTTGAAGATGAAGAAGAAGAAGAAGAAGATTGAGATTGAGACTGTACAGGTCCATTTGGTAAAAGCCCAATCGGAGTCCGATTTTTAACTTTGGCTTTTAACTCTTTTACCACCAAATGCTCTGGCCAAAAACTTGGTGAGCATATGGTTTCAAAAAGTGAAGGTGGGACATTGATCTTGAAAGATGCAATTTGTCTATCATAAGCAAATTAAAATTTTTCCACTTTTGGATTGGCATTTTTAGTTTTGGCTATAATGAAAGCCTTTACGTCATCTGACGTGAGATCAGGAGCAAGCCTTGAAACAAAAATCTGTTTCATTGGTGGAACCCCCACAAGTGGTTTAGGAGCCAAAGGAGTAATATTTGGTATATTATCTTTGGAACCTAATAAAGTCGGTGATCCGACAGTGAGAATAGTTGGAGGAGGTGCGAAAGAAATTTTTTTATTAGGATTCGGCTTGCCTCTACTTCTAGTGACAACCGTGGACAATTCAGACACAACTTCGGCATTAACTAATGTCGGTGGAGCAGGTTCCCTAATGGGAATGCTTTCCGCAGCGGTTGTTGCTACTGGGGTAGCACACGAGATTAACTGTGGAACCAACAGAGTAGTGGGTGGGTCAGTCGATGGTAGAAGTACAAATTTGGATAATTGTAAGTCACAAGAAGTTGATTTTTTTCGCTTTGGAGACTCAGCCATAAACTATTAAACTGAGAATTCAAAGCACTAAACTGATCGTTTAACTTATGAAAGCCACCAATCAGATTAGTAAAACCGACTCTTGTCTGTCTCATAAACATCCGCATTTCGCACTCAACTTCTCGACATGACTCTCAACACCAGTTAAGCCCAGTTCTCTTGGCAATGGCATCTGCAACTAGCCCTGAATAACCAACACACTTTACGTGTACTACGTTATCGCAGAGCCAGCAGGGCATACTGGGTTGCGAAGCCGTGATCTGCTTCTGGCAACTCTTCAGACAACACACAATTTTGCCTTCCATTATAAATTAAAATAAAAAAAAAGCAAATTAAAAATTTACAAAATTAAAAAAAAATGTACTTTGAAATAGTAGGAACTATGCCCACTGTACAGATTCAAAACAAAAATATGTTAGCAACAACAAAACAGTAGAGCAAGCAGTGAGAGCAGAGAGCGCCACTAACGGAATACTGTCAACTGAGAGTTGTTGAGAGAGAAACCGTCACACTGCGAGCGGGAAGGAAAGCACAAAGAGTAGACCCGCAAAATCGAATGCTTACCACAACAACAAAACTTTGAACTCAGTTTATGTAGAAATAAACAGGGCTCAAAATAAGCACAAATAAAATTCACCATTATGTGATAAAACACTAATAACATGCACTATCACAGGATAGAGACGCGATGTAGCAAACAATTAAAGTAATTAAATTAAAGAAAATGTATTAAACACCGGTTGTTAGATACAAAAAGCGAAAAATTGCGGGGCGCACAAAACAACACGTCTGTTTGCTACAAAGAGTGACAGCGAAAATAATGATAAATGATATTTTAACAAAATGATATTTTAACAAAAAATATACCAAAGAATATACTGAAACTTGTTTTTTTGTAAATATTTGAAAATAGCGGGTAAAAATCTATAACACCGAACCAAATAACTTTTGTTCTACTTATCCGATTTTTAAAATTACAGGGTATATTAAGAGTATTAAGCTTAGAAGGCTTACCAAATTACACATCATTACACAAAGAACTTTTGGAGTTATACGCGATTTACATAAAAAAAAACTTGACTTGTTTTAAAATAACTTGACTTGTTTTGAAATAATCGTGATCTGCGTAAGGAATGCAGGAACCTATGTACCAAATATGGTGTCTCTATGTCTCTGAGACAGACAGACAGACAGACGGACAGACTGACAGACGGACATGTCTATATCGTCTCGGCTGTTGACACTGATCAAGAATTTATATACTTAATGGGGTCGGAGATGGCTCCTTCTGCCTGTTACATACATTTTCTGTTGGCTCTAAGTTATAATACCCTTCTACCCTATGGGTAGCGGGTATAAAAATAGCCAAAGCAGTTTCTAAATTACTGGAATCATGAAAAAGAGACCTATCATAATTTACGATGAGGTAATTTCATTTAAAAAAATATTGCATTTTTAAAACACAGTGGTCTATTTACTGGCTTAGGTAAGTCAATATGCCCAGCAACCAGTAGTTTAATAGATAACTAAAGTTGGATGATAAGAATCTTCTTCCTGCATATGCTATCTAGTAGTTTAAAGGATATAGATTGTAAAATACATAAGTGTTGAAAATAAACAGAAATATCAGATTGAGGTGGGATGTACGAACAAGTGATATAGGCTGAAGTTTGACAATACGTTGCCTTAATGGCGATAAATTCAATGCCGGACTCCGAGCAGATTAATTTTGATTTAAGGTCAGAATCAACGGCAATAAAAACACCACCACCAATTCTAGACAAATGGTCACATCTGTAAGACGTAAATGTATTACTAAAGAGAGATAAGTTAGAAATTTCAGGCTTTAACCAAGTTTCAGTAAACACTAAGATACTTTGTTCAAAGCTGAAACTATCTAGATAACCATTAGATAGTTTTGATTTAATACCCCTTACGTTTGATACGCTATACGAATAGGGAAGGTTTGCTGAACCGGATTAATATTTAGTTTTTTGAAGAATTTGTGTTAGTTTTATTAACAGTAGGGGCGTGAACAAAGGTGATATTAGGTTGAAAATGTTCTACCACCATATGAGGTAGCCAGAAACTCGGGTCACACAACAAAAGAAATGAGTCGGAAGGAACAGTTAATTTAAATGAAGCAATTTCCCGAGAAGTTGAGAAATTGACATTTTGTATGGCTACCGATGCCGAGGATTTTGTGGCGATATAAGCTGAGATGGCTTCGCACGAAGTATCGGCAGATAATCGAGAAATAAATATCTTCTTTCTCGGAGCCACATCAGAAAATAAGGGGGTGTTAGTATTAACAATAATATTGGGAGCAGTAGGTGGTGAGGCAATAATCGGACAATAAGGAATAGAGGATCCGTCCGAGGCCTCAATACAGACATTAGCAATCGGAGGTACTAAAGAAATTGTGGTTCGTTTCGCGGATTAACAATTGGCACCACTAATCAATGGATGTTTTTTAGACGGAATGGAGGGGGATGATTCTACAGGAATGCAAGGAGAAGAGGCATAGGTGAAAATACTAAAAGTGGAGGACCATCAGGTTTAGGAGTAGATTGCGAGTCCGAGCATAGCTTTGTAGGCGTCTTAAATTCGTATTGTCCAAGCAATTCCATACTAGTATCAAATGCATTAGAAAGAGATTTGGTCATTATGCGAAGTTAAGCAAATTGGGTTTTCACGTAGTTATACCTACATGAAAAATTCAATTGGTTTTCAAAGCATACCGGACATCACCACTTAATTCCACCGCTTCCCTTTTGCACAGCAGCGTTGATCTTATCATGATCGCGCCCGGTAATGCCTGCACATTTTATATGCATGAAACTTTCGCACAGCTAACAAGAAACAAACTTAGGCTGTTCTCCAGCACGAGTCGGCCCATAAGTGCAATTTAATTTGCAGCAATGCATAATTATATAAATACAAGACTGACCCGGCGAACTTTGTTCCGCCTTAATGGCAATAAATAAACAGATTTTTTTTTTATTTGAAAAAATACAAACAAATTACATTAATCATTCATTATTATTTTTGTATTTTAGTATATAGGTTGCTCTTCACTTAAGTACCTTGTGATAGACGACATTTTTTGTGTTATTATCAGGCGCAAAAACAAACAACGCAAATGGTCTTCCGACCCGCGAACGTGCTACTTACAATTGACCATGGGAAAAACATGAATGTACTAGATTTAAACCACAAACTTTTAAGGATTGGCCTTGTGATTTGTTGATGGTCATGGCAAATGCAAGACGTATCGGAAATTGAAGTCTTTTAAATTCAAACGGCATATCGGTTGGGATCATCGGGATCCTCACCTTTGAATTTTCCTTTCATTATCGTAGCGTTAATTACATTGTTCATCAATTCTCTAACCACCAAACGCGTACCGTTACACAGTTTTGTTTGGTTTATGTTTCGAAGCATGATTACTACGGAGCCAACCTCTGGGCGTAAATTGTGCTGTGGTAAGCCAGGCATGTCTAAAGAGTTTAAAAATTCAATTGGATAGTTGGTGGCTTCATCTTCTATTTGGAAATTATATTAATCCGCTCGATTCATCGACAGGTACTTGACCATTACCGATAGTCAGTAATTGCTCCGAGAAATCTTCAGCAGATGTATCATTAAGCAATGTAACTCCCATGTTTGTTGTCAGCTGCAGTTTCTTCACATAGCGCCATAGATTTGACGATTTGAGGCAAGCGTTTATTTCGTCGGCAGCCGAAGATCTTGGAATTAATTGCAGTATTTGGCGGAAATCGCCTGACAGTAAAATCATTGCTCCTCCAAAACATATCGAATCATTGTGTAAATCTTTTAATGTTCGGTTAAATACTTCCAATGCACGTTTATGCACCATTGTGCATTCGTCCCAGATGATGATTTTCGATGCCGCTAAAAATTTTTGGCCATTGCTGAGTGTTTTGCAATATTACACGTTTGTTCTTCAATATTTCGAAGATTTAACGGTAATTGAAATGATGAATGAGCCGTACGGCATCCTTCTAACAATGTTTCTGCTATTCCAGAAGAAGCAACTGCAACCGCTATGTTGGATCTCGCCCGAACAGTTGCTAAACCTAATGACATGAGGAATGTCTTGCAAGTTCCACCAGGGGCATCTAGGAAATATAAGCCACCATTTTCATCATCGATTGCCTTTTGTTGGTAATTCAACAGGGGTACATTCGTTTGAACTACTAAATCTAATTACTTGTGATCATATTCACTTTGCCGTTCCAATTCTCGATTAAATGTATCATTCATTTTACGATATGGCGCTGGCATTCCTAACCTGATTAATAAATTACACATATCTTCGATCAACAGTAAAGCACGATTATGTATCTCCTCATTCATCTCAATATCGTGATTTCTGGAACTGACACGAATTTGATGTAAAATATCTTCTGACATATTATCCTTGTATTTGTGCCACAGGTTACATGGGTTTGATGAAAAACATGTCGAAATTATGATAGCGAATAATGTGCGTATCTGACTTGGAGATGCAGAGATACTGGCTTCAGCGATTGTTTGCAAAAATTTAGTTACTACCAGTTGGATGCACAATCAAGCTTGAAATTCCTACTGGGTCGTAAAATAACCAACAGGCAGTGTAGCGAAAACAAAAACACCCAACAACAACGTGCCTATTAGGCGCAACAAAAGAGAGCAAATATTCACCACACAAAACTGAACAGCGAGGCTCCGCTGGGGGAGGCTGCAAACAAAAAATGTTTCTTGTTATAACGAATAGTCTGCAGCGAGAGGCTAGAGTCGGAGGCTGTAGTGGAAGGATGAAGTTTTAATTTTTAAATATTGGCATTACATATGTTTCAATTAAAGACCGTTGGAGACAATATAAAAATGTTGCTAACAACAAAATTCAATTTAAGTAGTTTTTCATACTAAAATATCTCGGTGGGCTAATTTTATATTAAGAATTTAGAGCGTCTGAATGTGGACGATGCTCTTGTAGGTTCGATTGTTCAACGATCCGAAATCTACCCGAAGCCTATTATTTAAAATTCACAAAAAAAAGGGTGCAGTTCTTTGCCAATTTTTCAGCTTTGGTGTACATAGAACCGCACAAGTACTAAACTCTTCGTTGGTTAGTACGCAGTAAACATCTATGTATGTAGTCGTGCTGCAGTCACTACTGCTAAATGTGAATAAACAAAAAAAGTTAGTGTGTTATGGTGTACTGTACGGCGGGCATGGTGAATCTATGCAAAATCCATAACTAACCTGAAAAAAAACCAACAATTTTTTTTTCTAAAATTTTTTTTGGGTAATAATGTATAATATTTGTAAATAATTGAAACGATAAAAACAATGAGTTTCTATTGAACTTACCGCGTGGACGATATAAGTTGAATTCGAATATTAAAAGAAAACAACTTCTTGTCAGTTTGAAAGTCTTTACTCGAATGTTTAAGATCTCTCTTAAGAACTAATGACAAAGTACAAGAATATATTCAATCAGCTGTTATGTATATAACATATTATATATGATGAAATGATATATGATATTTTTATACCCGCTACCCATAGAGTAGAAGGGTATTATAACTTAGTACCAACAGAAAATGTAAGTAACAGACAGATGGAGGCATCTCCGACCCCAAAAAGTATATATATTCTTGATCAGTGTCAACAGCCGAGATGATATAGCCATGTCTGTCTGTCTGTCTGTATGAATACCTAGATGTCAGAGACTATAAGATATAGAGACACACAATTTGGTACATAGGATCCTGCATTCATTACGCAGATCAAGTTTATTTAAAAGTTGGATGCCACGTCCCCTTCGCCCACAATATACATAGATATAGAGCAAGAAAAGTTCTTAGTGTATTATTTATTTATTTAAAGTCGACTATGAACAGTCGACATTGAAGAAATTAATATAATTATGGCTAAAAGAGTAACATTATGATTAAAAATATTTTTATAGTTTAAAATAGAAAAAAATAATTCAGTTAAAATTAAAATTTGAAATCTCTGGAGGTGTTTAAGCAATATTAATCTAACCCAGCATTCGCTGCATGGATTGGGGAAAACCCAGAAAAAACCCAATCAGGTCAGATGGTAGGTTAGTTAGCTAGTATTAAATTTTTGTTTTAATTTCCAACACCATGTTATTAATTATTGTTAGCTAAGAATGATAGAATACAATTTTTAATATTTATAAGAGATGCATCGGCGTTGAAAACACAGTAGAGTCTGTTGTAGTCAGCACAGAGAACTCGAAAAGGTTCATGCTTAGAATAGTTAGTTGTACATAGGTTAAGCGATAAAGGTGTGAAGTTACGTGTATGTCTAACTGGGACAGAAAGGTTTATATGCCTAAGCAGGTAGGGAGAATCAATTTCACCCTTAAGTAGTTTGACTATAAACATAACCCCAAGCATGCTACGACGATTAGTTAATGAGGGAAGATTAAGTAAAAGAAGTCTACTATAATAAGAGGGTAAGTCAATACCTGGAACCCAGTTAAAGCCTCTCAACGCAAAAAACAGAAATTTCTTTTGTACAGACTCGATAAGATTTATATGATTTGAGTATTGTGGTGACCAAATACAAGAACCGTATTCCAGAATGGGATGGACAAGCGAAACAAAAAGAAGCTTTGTCGTATAAGGGTCATCAAATTCCTTTGCCCATCGCTTGATGAACCCAAGAACTTGAGTCGCTTTGTTGACAGTAATTGAAATGTGTTTGTCAAACTTTAGCCTATGATCTAGAAGAACTCCTAAATCATTCACATCGTCTACTCTAATCAGAGGTACCATATTAAGAGTATAATTACAGATGTTACCAGAGTTTCTGTAAAACGACATAACCTTACATTTCGAACAATTTAGTAGTAGATAATTACTTTCACACCAGGAATAAAAACGATCAAGATCAGCTTGCAATAGAGAGTTAGAAGCTATATTATTATAAGTTAGGCAAATCTTGACATCATCAGCATACATTAAGATATTAGACTTTAAAATAACATTGGGAAGATCGTTAATGAAAAGGTTAAAAAGAAGAGGACCGAGATGACTACCCTGAGGAACACCTGAGGTTACAAAGACAGGTTTAGAAGTTGCGGATTTAAATATTACTGGTTGAGTTCTATTATTAAGATAGTCAGATACCCATAACAGGAAATTGTATGGAAATCCAATCAAGTTTAATTTTTTAACTAAAAGGAAATGGTTAACAGAGTCAAAAGCTTTACTAAAGTCAGTATAAATAACATCAGTCTGCAACTTATTCTGAAAACCTTTGATCACTAGAGAAGAAAACTCTAATAGATTGGTAGTCGTAGATCTCTGTTTAACAAAACCATGCTGGAAGGGAGAGACAATAGATCTACAAAAATGACTAAGTTGAGATGTAAAAATTTTCTCAAAAAGTTTCGGTATAGCGGACAATTTGGAAATACCTCTATAATTATTAACGTTATGTTTCGAACCATTTTTATGCAAGGGGATTATGAATGAATCCTTCCATATAGCCGGGAAAGAGGCAGACTCAACAGACATAATAAATAATTTATGTAAAAGTAAATGCAATGATTCCGCACAATACCTAAGGACACAGCCTGGAATACCATCTGGACCGGGTGAAAATACAGGTTTAATTTGATTGAGTTCGCTTAAAACGGAGCATTCAGTGATCACCGGCTCAGGAATAAAGTTAGACTTTTGCAAGTTATAGGGATAAGATATATGAGGTGAATAGCTGTCAATTGAGTAAGTAGATTGAAAGAAGTCTGCAAACAGATCGGCAGCGGCCTGATCACTGCATGCAGTCTTATTTTGAAATGAAATTGAGGAAGGTAGTGAAGAACATTTTCGTTTAGAGTTAACAAAACTATAGAACTGTCTAGGATTCTGAGCAAACTGTAACCGACACCGACGCAGATAAATATTGTAAAGTTGGGTGTTAAGTGAAACGAAATTCGATTTAGCAATAGCATATCGCGCGAAATCAGAAGAATTTCCTGTGCGTTGATATTTTTTGAAATATCGAGACTTTAGGTTTTTTAACCCACTTAATTCCCGAGAAAACCAAAGTGGCCTATTAGACTTCAATGGATATCTACGAGGAACACACTGGACAAAAAAATTTTGTAAAGTATTATAAAAAATAGTCAAAGCACATTCTAGATTTATGGAATCATGAAAAAGAGACCAATCATAATTTAAGATTATGATATTCATTTAATTTATAAAAATTTGCCTTTTTAAAACACAGTGGTCTATTTACTGGCTTAGGTATGTCAATGTGCTCAGAAACCGGTAGTTCAATTGACAACTCTAAAGTTGGATGATAAGAATCTTCAGGAACTACAAGAGGGTCAATTCTACGTACGGAGGCATAGACAGGATCTGATACACATACTAAGTCAAGAAGACGGTTATTGCAGTTAAAAATATGGTTAATTTGTGATAGAGAAAGATCAAGAAGGCCATTTAGAAATTCATGCGGAAAAGAAGGAACTAGAGTATTATTTTCAGCAGACCAAGATATATTTGGTAAATTAAAATCACCAAGCACAAACAAAGATTCGCTATCTAGTAGTTTGGAGGATATAGACTTTAAAATAGATAAGTGTTGAAAATAAACAGAAATATCAGATTGAGGTGGGATGTACGAACAAGTGATATAGGCTGAAGTTTGACCAAACGTTATCTTAATGGCGATAAATTCAATGCCGGACTCCGAGCAGATTAATTCCGATTTAAGATCAGAATCAACAGCAATAAGAACACCACCACCAATTCTAGACAAACGGTCACATCTGTATGACGTAAATTTATTACTAAAGAGAGATAAGTTAGAAATTTCTGGCTTTAACCAAGTTTCAGTAAACACTAAGATACTATGTTCAAAGCAGAAACTATCTAGATAGACTTTAGATAGTTTTGATTTAATGCCCCTTACGTTTTGATACGCTATACGAATAGGGGAGGTAAGCTGAACAGGATAAGTATTTAGTTTTTTGAAGCATTAGTGTTAGTTTTATTAACAGTAGGAGCTTGAGCTAAGGTGATATTAGGTTGAAAATGTACTGGGATGATGTTACGTTTCTTTGGCCTGAACTCATGTACCACCATATGAAGTGGCCAGAAACTCGGGTCACACAATAACGAAAATGAGTCGGAAGGAACAGTTAATTCAAATGATGCAATTTCCCGAGGAGTTGAGAAATTGAATTTTTGTATGGTTACCGACGCCGTGGATTTTGTGACGATATAAGCGGAGATGGACTCGCACGAAGTATCAGCAGATAATCGAGAAATGAATATCTGCTTTCTCGGAGCCACAACAGAAAATAAGGGGGTGTTAGTATTAACAATAATATTGGGAGCAGTAGGTGGTGAGGCAATAATCGGACAATAAGGAATAGAGGATCCGTCCGAGGCCTCAATACACACATTTGGAATCGGGGGTATTAAAGAAATTTTGGTTCGTTCCGCTGATGAACGATTGCCACCACTAATTAAAGTAGTTTTTTCAGACTGAATGGAGGAGGATGGCTCTACAGGAATGCAAGGAGACGAAGGCAGCGGTGAAAATACAAGAAGTGGAGTACCATCAGGTTTGGGAGTAGATTGCGAGTCCGAGCAGGGCTTTGTAGGCGTCTTAAATTCGTATTGACCAAGCAATTCCATACTAGTATCAAATTCACTTGAAAGAGACTTGGTCATTGAGCGAAGTTTAACAAATTGGTTTTTCACGTAGTTATACATACGAGAAAAATCCAATTGCTTTTCAATGCATACCGGACATGACCACTTAATTCCACCGCTGCCCTTTTTCACAGCAGCGTTGATCTTATCATGATCGCGCCCGGTAATGCCTGCACATTTTATATGCATCAAACTATCACACAGCCAACAAGAAACAAACTTTGGCTGGTCTCCATCACGAGACGGCCCATAGGTACAATTTAATTTGCAGCACTGCATAATTATATAAATATATATGTATAACAGAAAATTAAAATAGATTAAAAATAAAATAATAATTAAAATGTTTGCAAAAATTTATGTATGGATTCCGATTGGGTGCTGTAAGTGAAAAGTCACTACCAGTCGGTTGCACAATTAAGCTTGAAATTCCCACTGGGTCGCGAAATAACGGACAAGCAGAGTAAGACGGCGAGCGAAAACAAAAACACCCAACAACAACTTGCCTATTAGGCGCAACAAAAGAGAGCAAATATATATTCACCACACAAAACTGCACAGCGAACACACAGACAAACCTGGGTTGCAAACGACTACCGGAGAAAACCAAAACAAAGAATTTAAAGACACAAGCAATGAGCACAGCAACTTTAAATTTGTAATTTACAAATTATATTACGAACAATAGAATAAAATTTAACACAAATCATGCACCAAAAGGTTAATATCGATATATAACTAAAAGTCACAAATTAATATGCTTTTAAGACACAGATAAACACAGAATTAGGCGGAGCAAGACAAAACACAACTGATGCTTACGAAGTACACAAAATAATGATGTGTAATTTAGTAATCCATCTGTACTTAATATTCTTAACATACCCTGTAATTTGGTGAAATCTGTTTAGTAGTACAGAAGTTATTTGTTAAATTATTTATCAAAATAGTTGTGCCCAATGCATATGGACCTTTTAAGTATGTGAATGACCTAGAGATATCAAATTTGGTGATAGTATTCGAGTAGATTTTACGCAGATCAAGTTTGTTTTAGAGAACTGTTGCCGCATGCAGACGTGTCTTACTGTGCTCCGGAATCAAAATAAAATTCACAAGTTTAAAGCGTAGCGAGAGACGTATTAATAAGTGTACAACGCGAAAAGACGCTTAGAGCGATGAAGTCGCACAAAATATCTAATTATTTGACTATTTACCAATTGATTAATTAATATTTACTTATATCCAATAAAACTAACCTGCGGTTAAAAAGATGAGCCAAAGCGACATTCGTAAGCAAATGCAGCGTGAGCAAGACGAGCGCCGGCTCTCTCTGCAACGAAACAACGCTTACTTCTCTTTTGTAGCCGAACCAACCCAAAACGCAGCGGTCAATTACCCCCAACCCGACGAAAGAACTCTTGCATTTAGCAACTGAGCGACCTCGTTCATGCTCTCCGGCATTACCATCTCAGATTGCAGAGCGTACTGCTAAACAAGCCAGTAGTGAAATGAGAGACCTACTCCTACCTACGGAGACTACAACAACAGTCTCTCTGACTACTGCAACTGCAACAACAACATCAACTGTAACGGTCTCGGCTGCCCGCTCGATCCCATCGTCATCAACAAATGCTCTTTTTGTGTCACCGATGACAACAACAAAAGCGCTTTACGAATCACCGATCAAAACAAACCAAACTAAAACAAATACTACGACTGCTGCGTTGCCAATAAAACCAAAAGCAAAAAACGTTACTGACCCGCTTGTGCAGACTGGAATGGATCGTTACATACAAATTAAACGGAAGTTAAGCCCTTTAAACTCGAATGCAAAAATTATCCGTAGCAGTTCCAGCGCATCTTCAAGCGAGAAGCTCAACAACACCAATAGGTTTGAAATTGTAGCAGACCTTACGGGCGAACCCGAGGAACATGTCAAAAAGAAGCCAAAGCCACCACCAATATACATCCGGGAGAAAAGCTCCAATGCTCTTGTCAACAAAATTGTAGAGCTTATTGGGAAGAACAACTTTCATATAATCCCCGTTGTACGGGGTAAAATCCATGAAACAAAAGTTCAAATGAAGTCGGAAGATAATTATAGAGTTTTATCGAAGTACCAACTGAAAAGCAGCAAGGGCCTACAAGTAGTACTAAAGGGGATAGAGTCTGATGTAGCACCAGCAGAAATAAGCAAGGCGTTAGAAGACAAGGGATTTAACGCAAAATCGGTCTTTAACATTTTAAACAAGGAAAGGAAGCCCCAGCCGCTTTTCAAGGTAGAACTTGAACCAGACAACACTTCTCTTAAGAAAAACGAAGTGCACCCAATATATAAACTTCAGTTTCTACTACATCGTAGAATCACAGTAGAAGAACCACACAAACGCAAAGGACCAGTACAATGTATGAATTGTCAAGAATATGGCCATACACGGTCATACTGCACACTGCGCCCAGTGTGTGTAGTTTATGGAGAGCTTCACGACTCCTCACACTGTCCGTCGAACAAAGGCGATTCTACCACTGGTAACTGCGGAGGTAACCACACCGCTAACTACAGAGGTTGTCCAGTTTATAAGGATTTAAAAAGTAGAATCCATCAACGAGTGACTACTCCCCGCTCTGCAAATGCACGGGTTACACCATCTAAATCAAACCCAGACGTATTCTTTTCGAACGCAGCTAGATCGTCATTTGACTTTGACTCCGAGTCCTCCATAAGAAAAAATGTGACATTTGCCAGTGCTTTAAAATCAGGATTGGAGCTTCCTTCCTCAAGTACATCGCACTTTAAACTACCTCAACCAGAGCCAAACACAACTAAACATTATCAGCCTATGGAGCAGCCTCAAAACAACTTTGAGGCCATGTTCTCTAACCTACAGCAAAGCTTAATGGAGTTCATGTCTTTCATGCGGACTACTATGCAAGATCTAATGCGTAATCAAAACATATTGATTCAAATGTTGGTATCACAACAATCCAAATAATCAATGACTTCCCTACGTATATCCATGTGGAATGCTAATGGCGTCTCACAGCATAAACTTGAGTTATCTCAATTCTTGCTTGACAAACATATCGACGTTATGTTACTCTCAGAAACACATCTTACAAATAAATATAACTTTAATTTAAGAGGCTACTCTTTCTATGCAACTAACCATCCCGATGGTAAAGCACACGGTGGGACTGGTATTTTGATTAGAAACCGAATTAAGCACCACCGCTACAAGGATCTAGCAACTACCTATATTCAAGCAACATCAATAAGAATAAAACTGGATAGTGGTAACCAACTTACTCTAGCCGCAGTATACTGCCCTCCTCGTTTCACTGTAACTGAAGCCGAGTTTATGCAGTTCTTTAACTCATTAGGCGAGCACTTCATAGCAGCAGGAGACTATAATGCCAAGCACACACACTGGGGATCTCGCCTCGTAAATCCTAAAGGTAAGCAGCTCTACAATGCAATTATAAAAGCCAGCAACAAGCTTGACCACGTTTCCCCTGGCAGACCAACATATTGGCCAACAGATCCAAAAAAACTGCCCGATTTAATTGACTTCGCAATCACTAAAAACATTCCAAGAAACCTGATTAGCGCCGAAAGTCTTCCGGATCTTTCATCTGATCACTCGCCTGTTCTTATTAATCTACTCCGTCATCCAATAAAGGTAGACCAACCGACTGGATTGACTTCACACAAAACCAATTGGATCTCTTATAGGAAATATCTAAGCTCGCATATTGATATAAATCCTGTACTTAACCTTGAAGCCGACATCGACAACTTTGCCAACACACTGGAGTCCGACTTTGTCACTACTGCTCGCATTTCCACTCCTCAAACTGCACAAATACCTTACATGCAAAAGATGACAAATCATCAAATCGAGCAGCTCGTAATCGAAAAGCGACGCCTACGACGAGAATGGCAGTCTCATAGGTCGCCATATGCACGACAAACTTTAAAAGACGCCTCCCGCAAGCTCACCAGAGCGTTAAAACAACAAGAAGCAAACACCCAACGCCGCTATATAGAGCAATTATCAACATCTTCCAAAAAGCACTCCTTATGGCGAGCCCACCCAACTCTATGCTCCCCGACAGAAACTGTGACACCTATAAGAAACACAGTGGGCGGCTGGGCCCGCAGTGATGAAGACAGAGCCAGAACATTTGCACAGCACCTTGAAAATGTGTTCCAGCCAAATCCTGCCACAAACGCATTTACACTACCGCCTGTAGCAAATGACTTACAGCTTCAACGTGAGCCAATGGAATTTCAAACTAACGAAATCGCTCATATCATAAAAAACCAACTGGATCCGAAAAAATCACCAGGCTCCGACCAAATAACGCCAAAAATGATTATTGAGCTCCCATATTGCGCAGTTTGCACTATCATCCAGCTCCTCAATGCGATTACAAGGCTTGGCCACTTTCCAGAAAGATGGAAAAAATCAATGATAATAATGATCCCGAAACCTGGCAAAGATCACACAATTCCCTCTTCTTATAGACCAATAAGCTTATTATCATGCTTATCCAAACTCTTTGAAAAGTGTTTGCTGACTCGGATAAACTCATTTCTAAGAATCCATAATAAAATCCCATCACACCAATTTGGATTTCGTGAAAAACACGGAACTATCGAGCAGGTGAATCGCATAACCTCTGAAATACGAAGAGCATTCGAAAATCGAGAAAATTCGCAGTGAAATGCAATTCTGCCATGTCTGAGGATTACACCTCTAGAGCCGGAGTCCCCCAAGGCATCGTACTGGGCCCAACGCTATATGTTCCCAACGTACAGACGCCTAATAACATCTACTTTTGCCGACGATACAGCTATTCTCAGCCGTTCCAAGTGTCCTATCCAATCATCAGCGCAA
This sequence comes from Drosophila immigrans, assembly GCA_963583835.1. Taxonomy (NCBI): domain Eukaryota; kingdom Metazoa; phylum Arthropoda; class Insecta; order Diptera; family Drosophilidae; genus Drosophila; species Drosophila immigrans. The sequence goes on from OY757143.1 coordinate 8,172,219, forward strand.
CTGGGTCTTCATCTAGTCGAAGTGGAAAAGTGGCTATCTGACTGGCGAATAAAAGTAAACGAACAAAAATGCAAGCATGTTACGTTTACCCTAAACAGGCAAAATTGCCCACCGCTCAGACTAAACAATGCCACACTTCCGCAAGCGAACGACGTTACGTATTTAAGAGTACACCTCGACAGACGACTCACCTGGCGAAGGCACATCGAAGCCAAGAGAACACAACTTAAACTAAAAGTTAATAGTCTTCATTGGCTTATCAACGCTCGGTCCTCTCTTAGTCTAGAATACAAGGTCCTGCTCTACACTTCCGTACTTAAACCAATCTGGACCTATGGCTCCCAGTTATGGGGGAACGCTAGTAGTAGCAACATTGATGTTGTCCAGCGAGCTCAATCAAAGATCCTGAGAACCATCACCGGGGCACCGTGGTATGTTCGCAACGAAAACATACACAAAGACCTCAACATTCAACCTGTCAGAGAAGTAGTAGCTGAACAGAAAGAGAAGTATCGCAGCAAGCTTTCCTCGCACCCTAACCCCCTCGCTCGAGGGCTAACCCGGCTGTGTAGCCGCTCCCGTCTTCGTCGTAATGATCTACCAACCCAGCGATAGACTCTAGGGACGTGTAACCCAAAAACAATTTGTATTGTTAATTAATGTTTAGTTATAAGATTTGATAACTTATTGTTAGTCTCAACTTAAGAGAAGATCCAATAAATAAAAGCAAAGTATTTAAAAAAAAAAAATGATTCCTGTGAATTTGGTTGAGATCGAATGAAAAACAAGGGAGTATTAAAGAATCAATTTTATATGCAAAATTCGCTTGCAGCTGCTCGCGCTTTGTTTGTTTAGTTGACAGTGTGACCATGTCGGTACGTTATGGATTTTTTTTCAAATATATACAAAAAAAAACAAATTTAAGTATATTCTTTGGTATATTTTTTGTTAAGCTATCATATCAGTTTTTTGTTTTCCCACGAAATGGGTTGCGGGTATCTTATGGTCAAGCACTTTCGACTGTAGCTTTCTTACTTGTTATAACTTCTTCCTATGTTCCTCCCGCTTATGATTTTTCTGTCTATTCTTCACATTTTTTGGCTATACTTTCTGTCTCTACTTTGCTATCTGATCGCGATAACGTGGCTATCAAATTCAGACTCCAACGCTTTAAATTCCATGACCCAGCATGATTTTATAAATAAGTGCTGAACGTGGACGACCCAAAATTAATTTTGCTAAGTCCTCAAAAAGGACAAAACGTCGTCGGATAGCTCTGCTAGAAAAACATGATGAATCTGCAGCTTCTGTTATACGCTCATCCGATTTTCCACCGATCCTAAAGTCATCCGCACCAAATATGTAAAAAGTCTTATCGCTTTTAATGGACACTGAAATCACGAAACACCAATATTTGCTTATTTGTGAATTCATAAATTGTGAAGCTTCATTAATTGGATAATGGGGTTTTGATGAGCACAGTGAATATAAGCAAAATTTTTCAAACTGCAATGACGACGATGTCTATTTCTAACATCGTACGTCCCACTTCAGCATATTACTGAAAGTAACTCCAAAATAAAATGGAAAAATCTCAGACCATCATCTACACGCTATTGTAAGCCAGTCAGACTTCAATTTAAAAAGGAGACAGCCGCACTATCCGTTGAAGAAGAACTGTACTTCACAAATAAAATAGAGAACCTAAAGGCAACCGAATTTGAAATTCCCAATAAAAAATTATTTATAAATCATAGCCTGCAACTTACTATCGTAGATGGTAAAGTGTGCAACGAGTTAAGCAATACGTCGCCAATGAAATGCTTTATATGCGGTGCAAGGCCCACCGAAATGAATGATTTAGAAAAATGTCTTATACAAAAAGTTGACAAAAAGTATTACGAATTTGGCTTATCACCACTTCATGCCTACATACGCTTTTTTGAGTACTTTTTGCACATTTCATACAAATTGAAAACAAAAATCTGGCAAGCGAGATCAGAAGAACAAAAGCTTAATGTACTGCAAAGAAAAGAATGAGTACAAACGGAGTTTCGCAATAAAATGGGAATTATTGTTGATAAGCCTAGAGACGGAGGCAGAGCTTGGCATCTGATATTACAGGCATTGATGAAGAAGTCATAATCCGATGCGCAACGATATTGCATGCCTTAGCATCAGGATATTCTATAAATGCTAAAAAATTCGAAAACTATGCGTTGGATACTGCTAAGCAGTTGATAAAAATATATCCATGGTACTATCTTCCACCAACAGTGCATAACATTTTAATTCACTGTGCGAAAATAATAGAGCATGCGTTGCTGTCAATTGGAGCGCCATCAAAAGAAGCTGCGGAGTCCAACAACAAAGAAATAAAGAAATGCCGGCTGCAACTTACTCGGAAGATGTCTCGCAAATTGACAAATACAGATATAATTAATACACTTCTTTTGCGATCAGACCCTTTTATAACAAGTCAAAGGAAACTACCAAAAAGAGACAGATCTACATTATTTCCCTGTACATTTGATTAATTAGAAGATATTTGTTAATCTTTTTTATTTCACTCCAATTAGCATTCATTTTAATTTTATTTTTAATGATTTAAATACATTTATTCCCATATACATACATTTCATAAAAGGTACTTTAGAACCTCATTTCATTATATTTCGAAAAGCTTGGGAGAGGTGTTACATTTTTTCACATTTTTCACATTTAAATACAAATAAATTGGATGCTAATAATGAAATTTTAGCACTGTAACTCCACTGCAGTGCACTGGTAAGTAAGCAAGTATTTTTTCGCACCATTGCTTACTATGGTGCTATGTGAGCTATAGGATACAGTCATCCGGTGTAGCCAATTTTTTTTTACACATATTCAAAATACTTTTTTAGGTTTTTGGGAAAAATTTCAAATTTATATCTCAACGGAAAGTATTAATGGCCGCGGCTCCATACAAGTCCAACCACTGTGTGTTGTATACAACATTAAACTCTTCATTCGACATATGCGTCCCGTTGCGTAAACCAAATAGTTCTAACTAGCCTGTTTGGTTTACGAGGGAATTGACATACCTTAAAAATAAAATGTCGAGAAATTTCAAGAAGTTTAAGGAATCTAATACTTCCTTCCGGCGGTTTCGCAGCGATCTGCGGAGATTATATAACTTTCTAATATGAAGAGTGGTTAAACCAATCAGTATATTGCTGATTTATATGCTGATTTTTCAAACTACATATAGATCTCAAAACTTTCGATTGGTTTTACCTTATTCGTATCAGATAAATGACGCACATTGAATTTTTAAACCTTTAATTACTAAAAGTTCACTATTAAATTTAATTCACCAGGACCAGATAGTGTTCCAGCCACTCTTTATACCCGCTACCCATAGGGTAGAAGGGTATTATAACTTAGTGCCAACAGAAAATGTATGTAACAGGCAGAAGGAGGCATCTCCGACCACATAAACTATATATATTATTGATCAGTGTCAACAGCCGTGACGATATAGCCATGTCCGTCTGTCCGTCTGTCCGTCTGTATGAACACCTAGATCTCAGAGACTATAAGAGCTAGAGCTACCAAATTTGGGGACAGTACTCCTATAGGTCCTACGCAGATCAAGTTTATTTCAAAAGTGGGATGCCACGCCCCTTTCCGTCCCCAAAAGTCTGTAAAAGCCGTAATAATAGACCTAGAGCATTCAATTTTGGTATGCATAATAATAATTATATTCTATATGATTCCTGTGAATTTGGTTGAGATCGAATGAAAAACAAGGAAGTTATTAAAGAATCAATTTTATATGCAAAATTCACTTGCAGCTGCCCGCGCTTTGTTTGTTTAGTTGACAGTGTGACCATAACGGTGTTGTGATTTTCACCCGCTATTTTCAAATATATACAAAAAAAATAGTTTTAGTATATTTGGTATATTTTTTGTTAAAATATCATTTAAGTTTTTTGCTTTCTCTCGAAATGGGTTGCGGGTATCATACGGTCGAGCACTCTCGACTATAGCTTTCTTACTTGTTTTAATTTGTCAATGGAGTTTTGTTATTTTCCAAACTGTTGGAAGGAATCTTTTAGTATTCCTCTCCATAAAAAAGAAAACAAATCGAATGCTGAGAAATGTAGAGGAATATCCAAATTTTCTGCTTTTCCGAAACTGTTTGAGAAATTAATAACCTCACAGTTAAAAAATTCTTGTAGATCTATTATCTCATTATGCCACCATGGGTCTATGAAATATAGATCTACTACCACTTACTTACTAAAGTTCACTTCTTTGGCAATTAATGGTTTCCAAAACAAAATACAAACTGACGTTATTTATACTGATTTTAGTAAAGCTTTTGACTCTGTTAATCACTCACTGTTACTACATAAGCTTTATCTCTCGGGATTTCTAAATAACTTAATTATCCTGATATCCAGCTATTTAAATGTCAGAACCCAGAAAGTAGCATTGTATTTTAACGGTTTAGTCTCCAAGTCTGTTAAGGTCACTTCTGGAGTACTTCAAGGGAGTCAGCTTGGCTTCTTAATATTTACATTGTTTATTAATGATCTTCCATCCGTTATTAAATTTTCTCGGATGTTAATGTATGCTGATGATGTCAAGCTTTGTTTATCGTGAGTTTTTTCTCAATCTGGTCAAATGCTGCAAGCTGATCTTGACAGCTTCCAATCTTGGTGTCAAATAAAACTGTTAAATCTTAATTGCAATATATGTAACGTAATGTCTTTTTACAGGCGTTTGCCTTTAAACAATATTTATTTTCTGTTGCAAAACCTCTTGAGCGTATTGATTCTTGTAAAGATCTAAGTATTCTCGTTGGTCGAAATATTTTAATGATCCCTACATCACTTAAATTCTTTATATTTCTCTTGTTCGACCTATTCTTTAATATGGCTCTTGTATATGGAGTCCCCAATATAAGGTTAATCAGGAAAGAATAGAGTCTTAACTGGAGTGCTAACACTCCCGTACTTATAAATCTTCCTTACCTTTCTGATCGTAGAACCGTTCTTGGTTTAATTTGTTTGCATAAGCTCATTAGTAGTGAGATCGATTCTTCCGAACTGATTAAGGTTCCGATCAGAAATACAAGGAACTTTTTACCTCTTTCCCTTCCACTTTGTTGTGAAAACTATGCTTTACATAACCCTTTTCGTATTTTATGTTCTAACTAAAAAGCTTACTATTTTATAATAAATAATGCTTCATCGTTTTCTACTCTTAGAAATTTTATATTAAGTAATTTCTTTAGTGAGTAACGACGTAATTTTTAAATTAATAAATAACAAGCCCTTGCTTGTGTCGTTGGGCCACTTGATGGTGCTGTTCGTTAGCACATAAACGTCCATATAATACGACGGCAATCTCACTTCAGCATTCCAGTTCAATCCACGCAAATCAAATAAGAGGAATTGTTTTTGAACAGATTCAATGTGATCCTAGGGCACACACATAGTTATATAAGAGTCATCAAATTCCTTTGACCACCTCTTAATGAAACCGAAAACAGACATAGCTTTCTGATCATCAACAGCAGTAATTATTTTTAAATCGTTACCGTTTAGTAAGTAAGATGGCAACGGTGGATTAACTCTATAGAAGGACGTCACAACACATTTATAACAGTCTAAATTTAACAAGTTCACTTTGCACCATGACTGAAAAGAGTCAAGATCTATTTGCAACTTGCTTTGGCATGGCCAATTCCTGTACTGCAGGCATATTTTAACATTATCCGCATACATTAGTACGCCGGATTGCGTCCAGACACTAGGTAGATCATTATGAACAATATGAAAAGTAAGAGACCGATATGGCTACCTTGGGGAACTCCAGAGGTAACTCGGAATGTATTAGAATAAAAATTATTAAAAGAAACCTTTTGGGTTCAAGCATAAAAAACAAATGAAATTGAATAAGTGCGTCAAAGGGATTAGTGAAATCAGTAAAGATGACATCAGTTTGTTTGTTATTAAGCAAATGTTTGTTAACGAACGATTAAAGATCGCGACGATTAGAAATAATGGCTGTACGTTTAAAAATTCCGTGCTTTAACAACACAAATGATGTAAATGCCAACTATATCTTTTTAAAATCATTAGGTATAGCAGCGAATTTAGGTATTCCTCGATAGTTTTTGACGCCAGAGTTACCTGCCTTTATATGGAAAGGAAAAGCCTCCGGGAACTTCATCAGGATCGGCCCCAAATACCGACTTAACTATTGGAAAATATCGACTCAGAGACTCCAAACTCATTGAATTTGTATAAGGCAAACAAGAAGAATAAGACAAAGACTTTCGTAACACTATTAAAGGAAATAAATTTCGTGGTTATTCAGAGAAGCTTACCCTACAGCAAGCTAATTGTTTTTTATCGCTAAGCACTCTAAAATAAGACCGAGTAATTCTTTGTTCGAAAAAAATGAAGGTAAAGCAAGAAATTGTAAACCATTTCTAATGTCTTGACTTCAGGATTGGAAAGTTGCTTACAAAATCAAGCACGTTCATTAAACCGGAGCGAAAAATTTGAGGGGGTCCAGACATCAAAGCAAAGATAGTCAGTTTTTCACGCAGCTTCGGCGTTGTTGTTATTGCCATTTCCATTTAAAATCAATACAAATTCGGGAGTCGTTGAATTAAAAAGAAGGGATCGAATCTACGATCACAGCATACGCATAAATTCCAAAACAAAAGTTTGTCCGCAGAGTTATTTTCATGTAAAACTAAATAAATTAAATTTTTGCTTGCACAATATTACACATATTTGCTTTGTTAGCAGCATTTTTAGATTTTCTGCAAGGTTCATAAATTAAAACATCTTCCTCCCACTGCAGTCTCCCAACGCAGCTTCCTGCGGAAGCCTTACGATGTTTACTTGAACATATCAGGGACGTTTCCCAACGTTCTTCACTTCCCCAATCCACATAGCTTTCGTTCAAATAACTTTAATCAAGACGATTTAAAAGATTTTGTTCAGCCAATACCATCAATACAAAACAAAATAAAATGGCAGGTAGGGATGTGGAAAACATAAATGCTTCGAGCATCGATTCCTTTTGGCAATATGTGCCGAATTCGATGTTTCTGATATTTTTCTTGGACTGCATCAATCTTTTGTAAAACACTTATTACAAAAATAGGAAAACTTATCTCTATTTAATAAAGAAATTAATTAATAATTAAAACCCTTAATGGCTTAACCAAACATCCTTATTTTGTATTGTGAAAGCATCGCACAACATCTATATGGCTATATTTATTAAAAAAATTATATCTCTTTTCCAAAAACAACAAGTAAGAAAGTTTCAGTCGAGAGTGCTCGACCGTATGATACCCGCAACCCATTTCGAGAGAAAACAAAAAACTGAAATGATATTTTAACAAAAAATATACCAATATACTGAAATTTATTTTTTTTGTATATATTTGAAAATAGCGGGTATAAAAATCCATAACATAACGACATGGTCACACTGTCAACTAAACAAACAAAACGCGAGCAGCTGCAAGTAAATTTTGCATATAAAATTGATTCCTTGGTGACTTCCTTGTTTTTCATTCGATCTCAACCAAATTCACAGGAATCATTGAGACAATATTTTTAAAATGCATACCAAACTTCAATGCTCTAGGTCCATTATTACGACTTTTCCAGTTTTTGGGGGCGGTAAGGGGCGTGTAATAAATCTACAACAAACTTGAACTGCGTAAGACCTACATGAATACTGTCACCAAATTTGAAATCTCGAGGTCATTCACACACTTAAAACGTCCGTATGCATTGGGCACAACTATTTTAATAAATAATTTAACAAATAACTTTTGTTCTCATATCCGATTTTTACCAAAAGTACAGGGTATATTAGGAGTATTAAGCACAGAAGGCTTACCAAATTACATCATTACACAAAGAACTTTTGGAGTTATACGCGATTTACATAAAAAAAAATTGACTTGTTCGAGATTTATCCATATTGTGGGCGAAGGGGGCGTGGCATCTAACGTTTTAAATAAACTTGATCTGCGTAAGGAATGCAGGAACCTATGTACCAAATTTGGCGTCTCTATGTCTTATAGTCTCTGAGATCTAGGTGTTCATACGGACAGACAGACGGACAGACTGGCAGACGGACATGGCTATATCGTCTCGGCTGTTGACACTGATCAAGAATATATATACTTTATGGGGTCGAAGATGGCTCCTTTTGTCTGTTACATACATTTTCTGTTGGCTCTAAGTTATAATACCCTGGTACCCTATGGGGAGCGGGTATAAACACAAAAAATAAGTGAAATATTTTAGTAATTTTAATACGCAAGCCACGCACATTTTGATAGGTTATAAGATATTAAATTAGTTCTTTGAAGAAGACTATAAGGAAGTTTAAATCGTCTAATCGGAGTCCAATTGTAATAATAATAACATAGGATAGAAGGGTATTTAAACCTAGCATTAACAGAAATAGTATATAACAGGCATTCCTACCTCATAAAGTATATATATTCTTAATCAGTGTCAACAGCCGCGACGATATAGCCGTATCCGTCTATCTGTCTGTATGAACACATAGATCTTAGAGACTATAAGAGCTAGAGATATCAAACTTGGTGACAGTACTCGTGTACATATATCCTACGCAAATCAAGTTTGTTTCAGATTCAGATGTTCCACGCCCCTTTCTGCCTTTTACAAGCTGTAGCTTTCTTACTTGTTAACTTTGGATCTTTTACCAGGAAATACTCTGGGCAATAGCTGGACAAGTATATAATAATTTTTAAATATGTAAATTTTATTTTTTTAATTAAATGATTATTTTAACAATTAAGCATTTGTCATCATTGTCTGCTTAGTAAATATTGAGCAAAAATTATGATAATAACCTACGTACTTCACTTGTTTATATTATTATAGTCTTGGTATGACTACAAGTTGAGATGGGAGCCTAAGGAATACGGTGGAGTTCATATGCTACATGTTCCCTCTGATCATATTTGGAGACCGGATATTGTGCTTTACAATAAGTAAGTACCCTATACCTGACACAATGTACAAAAATCAATATGTACAAAATCAATAGCCCAATTTATTTGTATCATATAAAAATTCTGTCTTAAAAAGGTAGAGAAGAGTTTTACAACATAGCTATTACCAAAATATTATTGTATTTAGCCTTAATATGCAGGTTAATTGTATTGATCTCTTGCTCGTTCGTGTGATCGAAAACTTTCATACGACTAAAAGTGCGTAGAAGATACGTCTATGCCTTTGCGATGTATAAATATTTGGTAAAAAGTTGAAAACGTAATTATGCTCCCGTAACAAAATAACTTGTTACTCAAAAGACAAGCATGGAAGAAAATAAAACTGACTCTGTAAAGCACCTCTGTTAGAGTTACCACATGCAAATAATTTTTTATTTTTATGTATATCTTGGGAAAACAAAATTTTTGACAAAATGTGCTTAAGCTGTTATTTTTGTTCACTACAAATGAACATAAATATTTTAAACAATTTTTTGATGTACAACAGTGGGCAAAAGCTAAGGTGAATTTTCAATTTTAAATTCTCGGGTTTAACATTTCTGACTAGTTCTTTTTTTCTTGAGTTGGAAGGACTGTTGATGACATCTGAGGGTAATTTCATGTCTACCAATTACACATATCGCGGCAATAGGCGCGAATTATTTTGCTTTTTAAACATCTTATTTTTCCATTATTTTTTCATAATTACCAAAAAAACTAAAAGGGTTTCAAAACATATTGTATACATAGTTAAAATATAAAAAGATTGGCTTCGAAAACATAGAAATAAAAAAGAAATGGAATTATGTATCTGAAAACTTCAATTTCGGTTGGCAATTAAAATAGGTGTACCCCTTTAAAATAGTTAATAATATTAAGATTTCGCTATTTTTAGCCTTGTTTGGTATTAAATTCATTAGATCGCATCTAATACCCGGTATATCCGCAATTATTTTGCAAAACTTTAGTCATTCTGGTATGCATAGACGATATAAATTTCCTGCACTTATTTATTGGAATGATGTACCAAGATTTTTGGATATTTTCCCAGGTTTGGTTTTATTGTAGCAAACTGTTTTCCCAATTTCTCTTTTAAGCTCACCCTATAGGTTCTCAATGGGATTAAGGTCGGGGGATTGACTTGGCCACTTGAGAACGTCCACCTTTTTCTCTTTAAACCAATCCTTTACCATTCTTGATGTGTGTTTTAGGTCGTTATCCTGCTGGAACTTCCATATCAGTGGCATGTTATCCTCGGCATATGGTAGCATTACCGTATACAATAAATCTTTGTAGACAAATCTGTCCATAATGCCATCAATCCGATTTATCGGACCAACACCTGCCCATGAAAAGCAGCCCCATACCATGAGGCCACCACCTCCATGCTTTACAGTTTTTTGGGTGGACCTTAAATGAAATTCTTTGCCTTTAGGGCGAAGAACATTCCTAAAGGCATCATTCCCAAAAAAATTGTTCTGACCCTCCAGGCCGCACCAGGTTTTACGATCCAATGTAATTTTTTTGTCCATCTGTAGTTTTGCTGATCGAAGCATAGGAACCTAACGATTATTATACATTTCATTAGCAATTGACCTGGAAGACATGAAGGGATCGCGTTTTACAAGTGTAACCATGTAATCTTCACTAAATGATGATGTTTTTCGGGAACTTGGCGGAGTTCTTAAGCCTCTTTCTGGCTTTAATGCATTTGTGATAAAGTTTTGTGAACGTTTCATGACCTCACCAATTTATTTAAAGGTTTTACCCTCATTTCAAAGACTTCGAACGAGTGCGCACTGCAGTGAGGTCCACGACCCATCTAATGTAAATTTATTTATAATAAATCTCACAAATAGTTGCATTTCCCTTCTGCAAACAAATATTTATCTTAAATTTTCACAACTCAAAGTTATTCTAAATGCACCTATTTGGATGGCAGCCCGAATTTGTAGTATCAGCAGAAAAGCGCTTTGCAATATTACCCAACTTCATAATAATATCATGAAATCACGAAATTCAGTTTTAAATAGTATCACCATATAAAAAGATCGTTTTATTATTTTTTTTATTTTATTTAAAGTCGACTATGAACAGTCGACATTGAAGAAATTAATAAAATTATGACTAAAAGAGTAGAATTATGATTAAAAATATTTTTAAAGTTTAAATCAATAATTCAATTAGAATTAAAATATGAAATATGAATATGCGAAGAAAACGCAGTTTACATGTTTTTGTATCGATAATTAAAAATTGGCAGTGTTCACACATATTGTCGCGACCATATGTGTAAATATGGAATATTATTTGAGCGTTATGCGTCGTTTGCGTGAAGCCATTCCAGAAGTATGGGCCAACAACTCTTGGTTTTGCATCACGATAATGCACCGTCTCACACTGCACTCGTTCTTCTACGCACATTGTTCCGCAATCATTGTATTCTCCTGATGTGATTCCGTGTGACTGCTGGCTATTCCGCAAATCCCCACTCTGGGGAACGCGTTTCGAGTCGATTGTGGAGATAAAAGCTGAATCGAAGAGGGCGCTCATGGCTATACCGTAATGGGACTATTTGACATGTTTCAAAGATTTGAAAAAACGTTGGCATAAGTGTATTTTATCGGGAGGGGATTACTTTGAAGAGGATGAAATTGATTTAGGAGAATAAATAAAGATTTTTCATTTTACAAACAAATTTCTTACTTTATGCCCACAGTAGTAAATGTTATGAAAATAAACAAAAAGACACCATTTCGTAAGTAAACTTAACAGCTTTCATATATATACATATGTATGTATATATGTATGTACATATGTATGGATATGAAACCTAATTTTGCAGCGGGATTTCAACAGAATGCTTTTATTTCTGTTCTGTTTAAGTAACACCTAAGTATGTAGCTCTCACAGGCTTAGTGGAAGTTACATATTTAAACTCAATATGTTCACAATAAATTTATATTTCAAATAATAGACTCATTTGCAGCGGCTCATAAGATTTATCTTTGATTTTATTACTTAACAAAAACAACTATATTTTTTAAGGATTTGTAGTAAAAGGGTGAACTTCTATAAAAATGGTATATTATTCATAACTAAGGCGTAACCTTAATCCTTTCAATAATTTGTTAAACAATTCGTAATGCAACCCAATGACCATACAAATACTATGCAATAAAAATATATGTAAGTTATTTCAAAGAGGCTCGACGGTGTATGCAATATGGAGTAAAATTACAAAAGTAATGTTGTTATTTATATATATGTATATATAACAAAGTGAATAATATTACCTTTGTTTCTCAACAAAAAATATAAACAAGTATATAAATGTAATCTAAATAAGCAACAAAAAATTGAATGCAACGCATTACAATGGCATTTATATTACATACAATTATTTATTACTTTAGCCAATATTATTGTGAAATAAGTCAAAGTACGTATCTGTAGGCCAACTTTTAAGGTTTATGGAAAAAGTTATTTTATTGTCCTAATCTGACAGTTGATAATAACATTAATTATTATTTATTATTCGCTTGAATCACCACTAGCAGAACTCTACTAAAATATTTTTTTTTGTTGGAATACTTGAAATATGTTTTTTCTTATTTTTATATGCGAGTGTATGTCGATCAATATCAATACACGAAAATTCACCTAAAAACCCCATATAAAAGAAATGTTTTCTATTTAAACAAAAAACTATTGAAAAAAATGAATGATATTGTGTAGTGCCGATGGTAACTTCGAAGTGACTCTTGCAACCAAAGCTACAATTTACTCTGAAGGATTAGTTGAATGGAAGCCACCAGCTATATACAAATCATCCTGTGAGATAGATGTAGAGTATTTCCCATTTGATGAACAAACATGTGTTCTAAAATTTGGCAGTTGGACTTATGACGGGTTTAAGGTAGGTTTTTGCAAAACTCTCGCACGATTTATCAACAATATTTTTGATTGTTCTATCACAAAGCTCATATGTATAATATAAGTTTCATTTGCGTTTCATTAACACTATAAAAGACGTTATTAAATAGCATTTGTGGCATCTAAATACACCAGCACAATAAACCCTTAAATAACACGGTACACATTGTGCACTATTAAGAATCAACACAATTTTTGAATTACGCAAAAATATTTGATTAAAACAATTGTCAATTGATACTAACAAAGTCCATGATTCGTGAACTTAAAATTCGAATACATATTTTACAGATGCAAAAAAGTTTACCATATTATTTAAAATTATTGAAATTTTGTTATTTGTAAGCCTGGATTGTATTAGAGTCTTATGTCAAATAGATTATTTAATTTCATTTCATTTTAACATCAGCTCTGTAGAACTGAAACTGTGTTATTCAAGGGTACACTGTATAACAGTCTCATTGTTATACATATGCAAATTAAACATACATAAATTTATTTGTATGTGTGCGAAGCTCAAAATTGTACATATAATTATTTTATTGAATGTAATAACACTAAGTATATTTGAATATTTTTTGTCGTTATTTTCTTCATAACATTTGCTTTCTTTTAAATATACATATACATACTTTGTACCAGTATTTATATACAAAAATTACAAGAACATAAAACAATTTAATTACTTTAATTTATTCCAGTAAATTAATTGATTTTACAGTCCCTAATCGAATTTATTTAAGTTAGATATACGTATTTATTCTAAAATAAATAATTTTTTTTTATTTTAAATGATGAAAGCATTTTTAAAAATCCGAATAATACGTTTAAAATGCGTTTTAAAAAAGTTACGTTTTGTTTTTGGTTATTTCAATATTTTTACATACATATGTAAGCAGACTATAACTTCCGATCACAACGTAATTACAAATTACTGACCTAACTGTACTTATTTTTATAATACATTTTTAAAAATTAAATTTGAAAAAAAAATACTCATATATATATGTTATATATATATACATATATATATATTTTTTTACTTAATTAAGCGTTTTAAATATAAAACATATTATAGGAGCGTGTTCCTTTCCTGAGGTTATATCTAGGTTTTCGCTCAGTGTCTCAAAATAATTATATTATATGATATACATACATATGTAAAGTATATGTACATGTATACGTAGAAATTTCAATGCTTTATTGTAGAATTTTTCGAAAATTTTAATGCGTGTTAATGTGAAATACAAAAATGTATTGATGCTCTGAAATGTAAATGAAGGTAAACAATAGTAATTTACATAACACACAAAAGAAAATAATAAATTAAAATTGAAAAAATGTGTGTATCAAATTCTTTAAGTATACATATAATACATACCAACACATATAATTAACCGTCGGTATGACTTGAAAAACAATTCATTGGTAACAGGAGTTGTGTTAAAAATATATATTTTTCAGTGCTGATGGTCATTATGAAGTTACACTTATGACAAAAGCAATAGTCTATAGTAATGGATTGGTGATTTGGCAACCACCTGCCGTCTATAAGTCCTCTTGTTCAATCGATGTGGAATATTTTCCATATGACGTTCAGACGTGCATCTTAAAATTAGGAAGTTGGACCTATGATGGTTTTAAGGTGCTAATAAATTCTTTATTAATTCAGAATCATTTGAAAAACAAATATTTGATTATGTTACATCACTTGTACGTCAATATGTAATCAACATTGAGTAAAATGACGTCTACATATACATGTTATTGTTAATGAATTGGAATGACACGAAATAAGTTTAATTTTTCTGTTTTTTTTGTAAAATGAACAATGCATTAATTTTTATGTGTAACCTTCAAGTTGTTATATGTTGGACGTAGCATTGATATTTAGTGGACTGTCCATAGAATATGTGTACATCGAATATTTGGACGGGAAGTGTTTTTAAAAGTAGTTAAAATTAAATATTCGATCATATTTTAGCATGCGATGCTGTTCCACGTTTTTATAATTATTTTATTTTTACGGAGACTATTAATTGCTTAATGAAATAAAATTCTTAATATTTTTTCGGAATGTTTTTGTGGGCATCAAATGTTATATAAGGGGCATGAGTTTATTTTAATTTAATAAGGTTCACGTTTGTAATTCCAATAAAAGAGAACCACATGAAGCTGATCCAAAAAAAGACATTAAAATTTCTACTTGGAAGGGAAAAAACATTAACCATTAATTTGGAATTCATGGTTTCTGCATGATAAACTATTTATCAGAGGCATGGAAGTGTGTTGTTTAAAAAATTTGTAATAATGGTTTGGCTCATCGTTTCAACCTGGGTGGGGCATTGGTGTTGCTCGTATTAAAATCGTAATTATTTCATAAATTTATTATTGTTTATTTTTATAGCTACCGTATATTTCCGACAAATTATATCTTACGAAATTGTTTGATATAGATCGCTATAATACTACTAAAACAATAAGTAAGATTTACAGCGCAAATTACATTAAACATATCCGTTGAGAAACCTTCTTTTGAATAAATTGTTCATAATCCTTTGTTATACATCAATTTGAGTTGATTCGTGTTACAAGGATTGAATTTTGCCTGAGATTGTTGGTGAGCATGCTCAATATAAATATATGCATTAGTATAATTATCTGTCTTGAAAATGTTATTAATGTTTATGCATTGCATATATGCAAGTCTCAAACTTCTCAGTTTTTTATTTCTCAGCATGGATATAACATATATTAATTTGGATTTAATTGATGTAATTATTTTAATATACTAACCAATGGAATGCAGTTTTTAAGGATATCTGTTTTTTATTGGCTATGATTTATCAATTGCAATCATTATGTTATTTATATATTGTGGACAAAATATACTTCAATATATATATACAATATTCACTTCCATAAGTTACGTGATTACTGCTCTGAAAGTTTTAATTTTTATAATTTTACTGAATTGAGGTCTTTTAAATTTGAAGTTGTTCAGGGCATAAACAAAAAACAAATTTAAAAGGATATTAGATTATCATTTGTATTCAACATTCATTGATCTTTTAATTTTCGAAACTGTGGGTCGGAAAATAATCGTATTAAAACTTGAAAATGTTAACTTATTTGTTTTTGGTTTTTACAGTAAACTGGGTTCACGAAATTTTGACGAAAAACAAAACAATTACATAAATGACTAAAAGACTTAAAAACTTTGAATTATACCGAGAATACCAATTATCCATTCACCTTAACATTAACAATCAATGCAGTTCCAATCAGTGCAGTTCCACGTGATTTGCGCTCAATTACATTGATTCTCTACTTTACGGTATATGTTAACTTCCTTCAAATGAACTAACATGTATTGTGTAAAATTATTTTACATTATTTTGACATATATGTATATTGTATGTCACTATTTTAAGATATTGGCCACACCTTTCCGACCCACCAAATTAAAAAAAAAAACAAGTAAGAAAGCTACAGTCGAGAGTGCTCGACCGTATGATACCCGCAACCCATTTCGAGAGAAAACAAAAAACTTAAATGATATTTTAACAAAAAATATACCAAATATACTAAAACGTGTTTTATTTTATATATTTGAAAATAGCAGGTAAAAATCCACAACACCGACATGGTCACACTGTCAACTAAACAAACAAAGCGCGGGCAGCTGCAAGTGAATTTAGCATATAAAATTGATTCTTTAATAACTTCCTTGTTTTTCATTCGATCTCAACCAAATTCACAGGAATCATTGAGAATATAATTATAAATATGCATACCAATTCAGAGCTCTAGGTCTATTATTACGGCTTTTCCAGTTTTAGGGGGCGGAAAGGGGCGTGGCAAAAATCTAAAATAAACTTGATCTGCGCAGGACCTATAAGAGTACTGTCACTAAATTTGGTAGCTCTAGCTCTTATAGTCTCTGAGATCTAAGTGTTCATACAGACGGACAGACGGACATGGCTATATCGTCTCGGCTGTTGACACTGATCAAGAATATATATACTTTATGGAGTCGGAGATGCCTCCTTCTGCCTGTTACATACATTTTCTGTTGGCACTAAGTTATAATACCCTTCTACTCTATGGGTAGTGGGTATAACAAGTAAGAAAGCTACAGTCGAGAGTGCTCGACCGTATGACACCCGCAACCCATTTCGAGAGTAAACAAAATACATAAATTATATTTTAAAAATATACCAAAAGAATAAACTGAAACTTTTTTTTTTTTTATATATTTGAAAATAGCGGATAAAAATTCATAATACCGACATGGTCACACTGTCAACTAAACAAACAAAGCGCGAGGCTGCAAGTGAATTTTCAAATTCACATTAGTCATTAAGACTATCATTATTTTTATGTATACCAAAATTCAATGCTCTAGGTCCATTATTACGACTTTTCCAGTTTTTGGGCGCGGAAAGGGGCGTGCCGAAAATCTAAAACAAACTGGACCTGCGTAAGACCTACATAAATACTGTCACCAAATTTGATATCTCTAGGTCATTCACACACTTAAAACGTCCATATGCATTGAGCACAAACATTTTGATAAATAATTTTACAAATAACTTTTGTTCTACTTATCCGATTTTTACCAAAACTACGGGGTATATTAATAGTATTAAGCATAGATGGCCTACCAAATTACAGATTACATCATTACACAAAGAAGTTTTGGAGTTATACGCGATTTGTTCTACATTTATGCATATTGTTGGCGAAGGGGGTGTCATCCAACTTTTGAAATAAACTTGATCTGCGTAAGGAATGCAGGAACCTATGTACCATATTTGGTGTCTCTATGTCTTATAATCTCTGAGATCTAGGTGTTCAAACAGACAGACAGACGAACAGACGGACATGGCTATATCGTCTGGGCTGTTGACACTGATCAAGAATATATATACTTTATGGGATCGGAGATGCCTCCTTCTGCCTGTTACATACATTTTCTGTTGGCACTAAGTTATAATACCCTTCTACCCTATGGGTGGCTGGTATAACAAGTTTCAGTATATCCATTGGTATATTTTTTGTTAAAATATCATTTAAGTTTTTTGTTTTCTATCGAAATGGCTTGCGGTTATCATTTTGTCGAGCACTCTCGACTGTAGCTTTCTTACTTGTTTAAATTTAAACGTATCAGAAACGTGAATGGAAGAATTAACCCAATTAATTTGGCAAGGAAGTCATTCCTTTCATCATTTGTTTGGTGAGATGAGAAAATTTTTTAGAATATTCTAGAATGAAAATCAGCACATTTAATTACGTTTTGTTTAAAATTGAGCCACGGATTATTAAAAATTGGACACATATTAATAAAACCCCAATTATGTATACCTGCGTAAAGGCTAATTGTGCTGTTACGACAAACAAATTATTCAAAATAGTTTCATCCATTCGTTTTTACTTTTCATTTATTTTGTTGTCCAAATGCGATGTACATATCTCACAGTCGATCGCTCTCTTCTGTAACTTTTGTACTTGATGTTTATATCATTGTGCTCACAGTAGAGATCTGCATGGATGGATTCACAACGTAAATTTATGTAAATGAATGCATTCGAATTGAGTTGAGTTGAATGAGTGAGAATGTCGAAACGAAACGACATTGTGCGAATATGAGTGCGTGTTGCAACTCATAACATAAGACGTTCAGTGAAATGAGTGGGAATGAGTGAAACAAAAAACGGAATGACAAATTGTTACGGAGGTCAGCAGAGATGGAAGGAGGAGACGAGATTTTATGTATTTTCTATGAGTATTTACAGTTATTATTATTTTGTTTTGGTTTTAGTGTGTTTATTGTTGTTGTGTGTACTTATGACATGTCTTAGTGTTTCTTGTGTGACAAGACAACGACAATTAAAAAGCTGTTTTGGCATTCGAATGCATTCGAAACGCTTATTCTTTTTCTCAAGCATTCCCACTCGTTCAATTCAATTTGTTTCATTTGAACCAGAGAACGTCAAAGGTGGCCGTTTTTGGTCAACTACTCACACTCATGAATTTTTGTGTTGCGGTGCTACTCGCACCCTTAAGCAAACTTCAAAACACACACACACCCATTATCATTGCGATTATTGCGAGTGCTTGCGCTTCAACTCGGTCACAACTTGTTTGTGCCTTTTCGGGACCGAATCAATTTGTTACTCGTGATTCAAACACTCGTGCTTGACGAGTGTCTTGCATTTCGGCAACCGATCATTCTTACACTTGTGACAAAATTCGAAATCCACCCGAATATGTCGACAATGATTCCAATGGTTGGGCAAGTATTCGAGTGTTTTTACCCCACCTCCTTTCTTGATCATAAATGATTTTGCGTCGCGAGTCGCGACGCAGCTGTTCGCGGTTCTATTTTATGAGTGTTTTTTTTTTTTTTTGGAATTTCCGGAAATTACAGATATCTGCAAAAACCCTTTTTATTATACATCCTTAAAATATTGATTTTCTCTTTTACCACTGACTGAATTTAAAAACAAGTAAGAAAGCTACAGTCGAGAGTGCTCGACCGTATGATACCCGCAACCCATTTCGAGAGAAAACAAGAAACTTAAATGATATTTTAACAAAAAATATACCAAATATACTAAAACTTGTTTTTTTGAATATATTTGAAAATAGCGGGTAAAAATCCATAACACCGACATGGTCACACTGTCAACTAAACAAACAAAGCGCGGGCAGCTGCAAGTGAAATTTGCATATAAAATTGATTCTTTAATAACTTCCTTGTTTTTCATTCGATCTCAACCAAATTCACAGGAATCATTGAGAATATAATTTTTAGCGGGTATAATTAATCAATAAAACAGGTAAATTGAAGTTTAATTCAAATTTGGATTTCCTTTGTTCAATGAATTTGTATATGTGTGTTAGTAAGTTTTTATACCCGCTACCCATAGGGTAGAAGGGTATTATAACTTAGTGCCAACAGAAAATTTATGTAACAGGCAGAAGGAGGCATCTCCAACCCCATAAAGTATATATATTCTTGATCAGCGTCAACAGCCGAGACGATAAAGCCACGCCCCTTTCCGCCCCCAAAAGCTGTAAAAGCTCGATGTCTCTATGTTTTATAGTCTTTCAGATCTACGTGTTCATACAGACAGACAGACGGAAACGGCTATATCGTCGCGGCTGTTGACACTGATCAAGAATATATATACTTTATGGGGTCGGAATAATTTTTGCTAATTTACGCTTAAATGATCCTTTCACGATTGAACTTCTATGAATTTGTATCTTTGAATTTAATTTGTCTGTTATACATAGATGATTTTAAAGACCCCTTATTAAGATTGTCATGCTTGTTTTAAAATCAAGTAATTAAAAACAAGTTTTTTTTTTAAATCGTAAGCTAAAACCAAGAAACATATTTTGCTTATATAATATTTGCTTAATGTGTAACCAACCGTCACATTGCCGGAATAGTTAGCGCCTGTCCAGGATTCAAAAACAAGAAATTTTATGTTTTGTCTTTGAGGGATTGGCGGGGAATGTGATCGTTTCGGCTTTAGTAGGGATAGAGGACAGTTTTTCTCTGCCCGTGCGCTCCGACGTAGTCGTCGGGAAGTCAACGCAGTTGGCGAATTATCGTTGTCGCTAGTTTAGAGAGGAGAGAGTAAGTTAGTTCACCCGCTTGAATCCCCGCACCAGAAAGAAGTTCTGTTTAATGTTAAATGTATATTTCTTATTCTTAGTTTATAATAAAAGTAAATCTAGGATCGGTAGGTACCTCGTCAAATACCTGTTAGTGAAAGGGACCGAGGAGAGGGCGATAGTTTTGCTGTCTGCGTGGACGTGTGTGTGTGTTTGTGTAATTACACCGACACAAGATTTGGACACTGTTCGGGTTGCAGCGGGACCTTATGGGCAAGAGGTGTGTGTATGTAGGCCCACAAGCACTAGCTCCCAGCAAGCAATTTGAGCGTTTTCTGATCGTTTTTTATAAGGATTTTATATCATAAAGTGCCCAAAAAAGAGTCCGGAGGGAGCATTTTGTTTCCGTGAAAACGGTCGTATTTCTGAGTCTAACATGACTTTTTTCACACCGAAATAAGTGCTTTCACCCTCCTAATCAAGTATTGAAAACGCACAGAAAATGATCATAAAAGTAGAATTTTAAATCGCCACAAAAAAGGTTAATTTCAGACACTTAATTGAAACATTTTTATACCCGCTACCCATAGGGTAGAAGGGTATTATAACTTAGTGCCAACAGAAAATTTATGTAACAGGCAGAAGGAGGGATCTCCGACCCCATAAAGTAAAAATATTCTTGATTAGCGTCAACAGCCGACGTCCGTCTGTCTGTCTGTATGAAAACCTGGATCTCAGAGACTATAAGACAAAGAGACACCAAATTTGGCACAAAGTTCCTGCATTTCCTACGCAGATCAAGTTTATTTCAAAAGTTTGGATGCCACGCCCCCTTCGCCCACAATAAGCATTAATCTAGAAAAAGTCAAGTTTTTTTTTATGTAAATTGCATATAACTCCAAAAGTTCTTTGTGTAATGATGTGTAATTTGGTAACACATCTGCGCTTGACACTCTTAATATACCCTGTAATTTTGGTACAAATCGGATAGTAGTATTAGACCAAAAGTTATTCGTTAAATTATTTATCAAAAATGTTGTGCCCAATGCACGTTTTAAGTTTAAGTTTGTGAATGACCTAGAGATATCAAATTTGGTGACAGTATTCATGTAGGTCTTACGCAGATCAAGTTTGTTTTCGATTTTTGCCATGCGCCTTTCCGCCCCCAAAAACTGGAAAAGCCGTAATAAAATACCTAGAGCACTGAATTTTGGTATGCATAATAATAATTGTATTCTCAATGATTCCTGTAAATTTAGTTGATATCGAATGAAAAACAAGGAAGTTATTAATGAATCAATTTTATATGCAAAATTCATTTGCAGCTGCTCGCACTTTGTTTGTTAAGTTGACAGTGTGACCATGTCGGTATTTAATCGATTTCTTAAAAATATGTATATACAAAAAAAACAAATTTCAGTATATTCTGTGGTATATATTTTTTGTTAAAATATCATTTAAGCTTTTTGTTTTCTCTCGACATGGGTTGCGGGAACCATACGCTCGAGCACTCTCGACTGTAGCTTTCTTACTTGTTTTGGTATAATTTCAATCAATAAAATTCAGATTTTATTGTTGCTTAATTTTTTTCTCAAAGTATAAAAATCTTAAAAATTAATTCTTAAATCCTATGTATGTATATGTGTATTATTATACCCGCTACCCATAGAGTTGAAGGGTATTATAACTTAGTGCCAACAGAAAATATATGTAACAGGCAGAAGGAGCCATCTCCGACCCCATAAAGTATATACATATATTCTAGATGCGCCTGTCTGTCTGTATGAACACCTAGATCTCAGTGACTGTAGAACATGGAGACACCAAATTTGGTACATAGGTTCCTGCATTCCTTACGCAGATCAAGTTTATTTAAAAATTTGGATGCCACGCCCCTTTCGCCCACAATATGCATAAATCGAGAACAAGTCAAGTTTTTTGTTTTTTGTAAATCGCGTATAACTCCAAAGTTCTTTGTGTAATGATGTGTAAATTCGTAAGCCTTCTGTGCTAAAAACTCTTAATATACCATGTAATTTTGGTAAAAATCGAATATGTAGAATAAAAGTTATTTGTTAAAGTATTTATCAAAATAGTTGTGACCAATGCATAAGGACTTTTTTTAGTTTTTTGTTTTCTCTCGAAATGGGTTGAGTGTATCATACGGTCGAGCACTCTCGACTGAAGCTTTCTTACTTGTTATATACAAATTAAATTATACATTTTAGTTGAAACACTTTCTTTTACTTAATTTTAAGCACTTTGTTACACGTTTTTAAGCACGTCCAACTTACACTTCTTCAATGTTCAAACTAAATAAAATTGTCGATTTTAGATCATTTTGCGATAAGCGATCTGAACACCGTTATTTTAAGCGAGGTTTTTACTTTGTACTGACTTACTACAATTCTGAATATGCTTACACATATGAGCTCTAATTGAACCTATGTGGAGAAACCTCCAAATTTGCTCAGAAAATTATCTTATTTATGTGCCTGCTCCGAAAACTCTCTTAAAATCGGCTCTTTTCGGACACATAATTTAGAGCCCTCCTAACTTTGCTTGCTGGGCTGGGCCCGTAAAGAGTCTGCGTAAGTGTGTCATCACACTGCCAGAACTGCAGCGACACCTTGTTGGCGAGAGGGTGGAGACTTTGTTCGATCGACCTGCGTGTGTGTGTGTGTGGATTCGTGTCCGCAAAAGCGCCTAGAATTGCGCGGGCAATTTTGGCGGATCTAAGCTGTTGGATAAGCTGAGCGTAATTGCTGGGCCCAGCTTCTGCTTGTACTTGAAGAGGTGACGGGAAGTGAAAATGCTGCGGATCCCTAGCTACAAAAAGTGGAGATACCAGCACAGTTGATGTAGGCGAGTATTGGAGAAAGACTTCCCGTTTTCATCTTTTAATTTTTCAATACTGTGCTTATTCGCGACTGTGACTTATGGCATGCCGGCGCCTTTTTAAGTAGGTCATGGTCTTAACTTACAGCGCTCTGTTAGCTCAGTTGGTGCACACTCGGTTCTCGAGCTGTTAGATCGCGTGAGTGATTCTAATTAGCTAGCAGTAAAAGGCGGTATATTTACTTGTTTTGTTTTTTTTTTCATATTTATTGTGTGACCAAATATTGGCCCATCACAAATGTATACTAAAGAAATGGACAAACCGCTATGAAAATCGTATTAATTAATAATTTTAATGCAATCCTAAATTTAAATTAATGAAGTCAAGTGTGAATTGACTGCAATCATCTGTAATACATCTACAGGTATTGGCCCATTGAATCGATGAATACAAAAAAAATACTTTGGACAATAAACCCATTTACAAAAGCACCACAAAATAATCTGATTTTCTTAGAAGCAACTATAAAACGGACAGTTGGCCAGAAATTCTAACCATCTTTAGCTATAAGGGTTTTATATTTTATTTATGTAAAACAGGAACATATAATATAAATATTATACTTAAAGATAATAATACAATTTTCACTATTTATGAGAATTTGTCCATTATTGTTGTATATTTTATCCTAAAAATTAAATTATTTTGTTCTTTACGAGTCTACAACACTGGTCGGAGTACGATTATATAGTATACAATTGTTTTTAATCAGAAGCTTGTTAGCATGTTAAAATATGTATTTGCAAGCTCATCGTTATCTCTTGTACATTAAGGTCATCCTTTGTAATTTTGACTACGACCTATTTTAAAAGGCTATACAAAAAAATCCAACATTAATTTTATTACTTCCTTTATTACATTTTTAATCAATAAGTAATACAATGTATATATGTAT
Organism: Drosophila immigrans; assembly: GCA_963583835.1. Lineage (NCBI taxonomy): Eukaryota > Metazoa > Arthropoda > Insecta > Diptera > Drosophilidae > Drosophila > Drosophila immigrans. The sequence continues at coordinate 8,196,636 of OY757143.1, forward strand.
GTATATATTTTTTCGTTTATACTTAATTTCATTATTTTGTAATCAAATTTAATATCGCGTATCGTCGATTTGACGAAGGATGACGTTTCAGGGTGCGAACTGCTCTGGAATACCCATTTTTTCTTAATGAAACATATTTTAAAAAAAAATTTACCAATGTTTGCATAAAATGATTTGAAGCATGGAATGCATATTTGCATAGATTGCATGTATACTACACTAAATTTTGTGTATTTCATAGTAATACTTGCATGGTAATCTAATAATAATATTTTGGAAATTATACTCTACGTATAGTATTTATTCATTAACTTTAACTTTAATTAAAATAAAATATGAACAGTTAAATGGGTAGGATACAAATATATTATAATTATATAAAAGGTAGATACTAGGTGAAATAAGCTGAGAAATCTCATATCCGTTTGTTTTCCTTATGACAATACGTCTGACGTACAAACGTATACATACATACATATCAGAGCATTTCCGCATTTGAAAGCAATGTTTTGCAATATACGATAAGTTTGCGGATATATGTTCTTGCGGATATACGTCCCCTTTTGCCGCCGAAAATCCACAAATACTTAGAAATTACAATAGTTTATTAGGCGTGCTTGGAAACCGTTACTAAAAACGACTCTTCTTTTTACTTGCTCCAATTCAAACATAATTCTTTTCAAACATTTTAAAAAATTCAAACATAATTCTTTTTTAACATTGTATACAAAAGCTACAATCGAGACTGCTCAACTGTGAGACACTCGTCACCCATTTTTATTTGGCGAACTTTATTCGATTCGATCTCCTAAGTGGCTCAATGAGATGACAAATTGATTGATAGTAATTGATAAAAGGACGCATCTGCAACCCCATAAAGTATATATATTTTTTATCAGTGTAAACTCCCAGACGATATTATAGCCATGTCTGTGTGTTTGTATGTCCGTATGAACACCCAAATCTCAGAGACTATAAAAGCTTGAGCTACCAAATTTGGTTGAAACACTTTGTTTTTGTTATTTTGGAGTTCCTATCCTTTCCGCCCCATAAAATAAAAAAAGGAAGATTAAAAAGCGTTATTTTATAGAATCTCAGGTTTTGGTATTCAATATAAAAACTTTTTCTAATCAGAGGTAGCTGCACGCGCTGAGTTGATTTAGTTGACAGTGTGACCACTCTTGATTTCAGCTATTTTACTTGTTGCCCTTCAAACTGTTTATTTAATAGCTACTAAATTTTTCATCCGATCGCAAACGAATTATTTGGAGTTATTTGGATTATATTATATTTAACAAAACCCCAACTTGGGGATCGAAAAAAAATGTACATATATATTTTATCAAGTTTGGTGTCTCTACAATATTTTGTTGAAGGACATGAATTATTAAATTTACAGAGAATCTAAATACCCAATGGAAAAGGTTCAAAGATAAATATATTTAATAAAATAATAACAATTTTTTTTACAAAGAAAAATACATTCCATCGACAGTAAATCCGTTTTTATTTGTTAACACAAACTTAAAAACCAAATAAATACCACAAAATGTAGGTAGTCTTTAATTGCATTGTCAACTACACAGATAAAAAAATCGATATTATAGGACAATTGAATTTTGAATGCTTACAATCAGTAAATGTAAAAATAAAATGTGATTTAATGAATTTAAAATTATTTGCATGATAATGGGTAATTCCAAATAATTATTTATACATTTATTGTGATTAATGTTTTGCCATTCATGAACACATTTTTCGTATGGGTCAGATTATTTTTGTAAACTTTATATTGCTACATTTATTAGACCAGTGGTGTACACTTCCAATGTTATCTGATACAAAAAATACATTAATAGAAATTATATGAATGTGCATGCTTTAGTAGCGAGTTCATTTTGTTTCATACTTGTTTACCTTGCACACAATGATTGGCCTTTTAATAAATCATAGGACTGTGCAGCACTGAAATCCATCAATTCTTTTTTACAATATTATGTTTGTCAATATCTGTATACATTTAAATAAATTCAATGTTTTCCTTATATACGGTTTATTAGGTGGACTTAAGGCATATGGATGAACAACAAGGCAGCAATATTGTTGACGTTGGCGTCGATTTATCTGAATTTTACATGTCTGTTGAGTGGGATATATTGGAAGTACCAGCTGTAAGGTGAGTTTTTTAGGTCAAAATGTTTGCACATCGGATTTAAAAATCAATAAAATAAAAATTATGTCACAATTCACAGAGAAACTATACTATTTTATACATTAGAAAAATTATTCCTCAATAATAATTTGAAGTAAATTACGTAGGAGTCCGCAAAGAAACGATTTTCCTTATATTTGTTAGACGTTGACGTATGAATGTACATTATATGTACATAGTATGCACATTCTAGTGACCCAAGCGGTACCATAAAAAAAAGTTTACTATGTGCGGATCCCAAAAAACCAGTTTAACCGATCGAGGCACGTCGCAGGACCAACGACTCGATTCCCATTCATCGATTCTGACATGAAAAAAAACGCTGATAGCATAAGAATAAAACATACAATTTTAACGCATAGTTAATAACATACTTTATATTATTATTATTATACATTATTATCAAAAACTAATTTAAGATAAACTATTAATTAAGTAGGTTTATTATAAAGCTTTTAGGTGGAAAGCAGTAGTAATTTAAATGAAATATTTAAAAAAAAAAAATTATCTCATCGAGTTATTTTCATGTAAAACTAAATAAATTGAATTATTGCTTACATAACATACAGTCGCGGACAAAACTCTACGTACGACCCCTTTTTCTCAAGTTTTGACCATTCAAAAGTTTTTACTGAAAAAGTAATGATGCAGTTTTGTTTTAAATATTATTTAATGCCAATATACAAAAAATTATAAATTTTTAACAAAAACCTTCAAAGTTATACATAAAAAACATAAAAAAGGCGTTGACAAAAGTCAACGTACGATTCTCAAACTTAAGTAATATTATTGGAAAAAATAAAAAAATAAATAAATTTAATATTTGGTTGGACCACCACGAGCATCAATAACTGCTTGCAGAGGTCTGGGCATTGAATCAACCAAATTATTCAGCTCTTCTGCTGTTATTTGATCCCATTCCTCCTTCAGCTTTGATTTGACCATTGGAGCACTTGTTATTCGGTGTTTTCGAATTTTTCAAATGACAAAACAACCAAAGAAATCTACCAAAATACAAAGTAAAGCATACAACTAAAAAAACGGTACCTTAGCGTAATATTTTACCTGATAAGAATAGAATAAACATCAATAAACAAACCAAACGTACGTTGACTTTTGTCAACGCCTTTTTTATGTTTTTTATGTATAACTTTGAAGGTTTTTGTTAAAAATTTATAATTTTTTGTATATTGGCATTAAATAATATTTAAAACAAAACTGCATCATTACTTTTTCAGTAAAAGCTTTTGAATGGTCAAAACTTGAGAAAAAGGGGTCGTACGTAGAGTTTTGTCCGCGACTGTACATATTTGCTATTTTGTTAGAAACATTTTTTAATTTTCTGCAAGATTCTTAAATTCAAACATACATACCAGAGATCGTCAACAAGCCTCCGCAAAAATGTGTATACTCGTAACTCACGAGTATTTTTGCCATTCGAGTATATTTGTTACGAGTATAAAAAATGATTGAGTATTTACGAGTGCGAGTGCCAATGGCACTCGTGCTTTCCGAGTACGAGTGCCGATACCACTTGTGCTTAGCGAATACGTAAATGTATTGATGTTTTTGTTGGGTTTTTTTGTACTTCATACTAGTTATTTTTACCTGGTATATTTAAAAAAAACACTTTTGGCTTTAAAATTTAATTTTTATTTGGGATCTATACTAATACAAATAATAATAGCTAAATAAAAAAAATTACTAACTCACATATACAAATTCAGTGAACAAAGGAAACCCAAATTTGAATTATACAACAATTTACCTGTTGTATTGACTAATTTTTAAATTCAATCGGTGGTAAAGGGAAAATCCATTTTTAAAGATACTGGAAATCTACCTGTACTAATTTAAATTCTTATGTTTATGACCTTGTGGTAAATGTATATTTATAATAAAAAGGTTTTTTTCAGATATCTGTAATTTCCGGAAATTCCATAAAAAATTCAGTGCAAAGCATGCAAAAGGCACTCATAAAATAGAACCGCGAACAGCTGCGTCGCGGCGCAAAATCATTTACGATCAAGAAAGGAGGTGGGGTAAAAACACTCGAATACTTGCCCAACCATTCGAATCATTGTCGACATATTCGGGTGGATTTCGAATTTTGTCACAAGTGCAAGAATGATCGGTTGTCGAAATGCAAGACACTCGTCAAGCACAAGTGTTTAAATTACGAGTAGCAAATTGATTCGGTCCCGAAAAGGCACACACAAGTTGTGACCGAGTGGCCGAAGCGCAAGCACTCGCAATACTCGCCGTGATAATGTGTGTGTGTGTGTGTTTTGAATTTTGTATAAGGGTGCGAGTAGCACTGCAACCCAAAATTCCATGAGTGTGAGTAGTTGACCAAAAACAGACACCTTTGACGTTCTCTGATATGTACACATACATACACGCAATAAATAAATACACATACTTACACTTTTAAATACCTAATGAGTCGTGGTCGATTCAGCAGTGCAAGCATGTTTCGGCAGTGTCACACTACATACATACGTACTTATTTTCTTTCCTACAGCAGAATTTACTCTACATTCCCGCTACTCTGTACACTGGGACAAAAACATTACGAACTGTAACTATTATTTCTCCTACAGCATCATTTTTCCAAAATAATACAAATTTAAATGTATTAAAGAAAAAAAAAACGTCTGTTTTCTGGCTACTACTACTAGTATATTTTTCTTTCCACTGCATAAAATACTAAAAGGAAAACAAATTTTTGTTCTCTATTATTTTACTGTTTCCGCTCGCAATACTATACTACAAGACCATCCAACCAACATTAAATACAAGGATACCACTTTTACTGTGGTATTTATACCCGCTACCCATAGGGTAGAAGGGTATTATAACTTCGTGCCAACAGAAAATGTATGTAACAGGCAGAAGGAAGCATCTCCGACCCCATAAAGTATTTATATTCTTGATCAGTGTCAACAGCCGAGACGATATAGCCATGTCCGTCTGTCCGTCTGTATGAACACCTTG